>VYZV01010192.1:1307-131412 GCA_013401275.1 Pandion haliaetus
AAATGGGAGAGGCTTGACAATGTAAGAAGAATTTATTTTATTGTTATTCTGACCCAGGTAACAGGCAGGTGAAAGTAATGGTGTGTGGGGCTGCCGGTCTATAGACAGCGCACTCTGATTTTTGGCAAACATTTATGCATTAGTGTAAATCAAGTTACTGGTACAGTAGGTTTGTTTGTTTTTTTTTTTACCTTGTCTTTTGTACTTCCATTATTTATGTTCTCATGAGTTGTAAAATATAAAATCTTAGTTTTCTGTACATTCTGTTTGTGATTTAGTTTTCAAACTGATAAATATGTAAATAACGGTGGATCAGAACCCCGTAATTAATGACTTGGTATTCAATTAGTTACATAACATTTTGAAAAAATCAACTTTACAGCTTTTGGCATGAGGAGGCTGAAGGCATGATACTATCTTACGAATGAAGTGCTAAAAGTTCTAAATCCTACTGTTAAATGCATTCTTTTCATAACCACAAGAAGTAAAGCACAAACAAAATTCCCCAAAACTTTTCTTGCAGTAATTTTTATCATATTTGGACTTGTATCACTTAATATTTTGAATAAGGTTTTTAAAATAAATTACAATAATAAGCTTGTGGTTTTTCTTAACTGTTTCACTGCTTTTATACAGTACCTTATGATAAAGAGCTTGCTTATGCTTGGGATTGGGCAACCAGTTCAAAACCATTGCTTCTGTTACTGATTAAATTCACTGTGTGTAGGGGTTGCATGGAGTTTTGTTTTGTGCATCTGTTAAGTGGTATGTAGGGTAGATAGCAAGGCTTAAATGAAATCTTTTAAGCTGTAGGAATTAATAAGTTCTTTAACAAGTGATTTTTTACTTAAGTTGTGTAATTAGTAATTCTCATGGAAGATACTTGAAACTCTCACCTGAATGTACCCACATTGAAGTGCAACATTGCTGTGGTTGAGATCCGAAGGGAAAGGTTAGTTTACAAAGCTCCTTCAGCATGTTTAGATGTCGGAATTGGAGAGAAGGAGGCTAATGTTTTCACACCCGAGAAGTTCAGTAGCTTTCTCCTTCAGTAACATTCATAAAGTGTAGTGATTTTGACAGGAGAGAATAGTACGTTCACACTTTGCGGAACACTTTTGTTTCCTTTCAGCTTGGTACCCCAGGCCTCGCACAGGACACTATGAGATACTGAAGTGCCCGACTGCACAGAAGTAGAAGGATACGCCCATTAAACGTTTCATTTCAAATGTCATTTTCTCTTAAACACACCCAGTGAATTAGGCCATCAAGGCAAAATCTGCATTTTCAGCCACCTGACTGACTATAATAGCTAGAATACTGTTTAAAATAATTTAGGAAATTAACATTGACCTAAATTAGTAGAAATAAGACAAATTTGGTTGATTTCTGGCATTCGTGGATGTGTTACCTTATTCCATCTTGAATGTCTTCCAAAGCTCTTGAAGCATAGTCCAACTGGCTGAGTCAAACCAATCTAAATGTTTTTCTTCCAGGCTTTCTGAATGAATGGCAATGTCCTCTCTAAGACTATATGTTAATATATTGGCGGAAAAATCTTGCGTTTCCTTGCCCTCTCCCTGAAATTGTTTGTCCTTGTGAAAAGACTGTCTCCGTAGGGAGAGAAATTTATTAGCTTTCCAGCTTTTGAGCTGTTCCTTCCAACAAGCCCACTCTTTTAAAACCCATTAACTTTTGCTGGAGGAGGAATGCACACAGCTAGTAGCAAGATTGAGAGATTTTTAGGGAAAACTGTCAAAGGCCTAATGTCAGGTCAGTTACTAAACCTGCTTCTTCGCAGTTTGTTTTGCAGTCGTCCCATTTTAAAATGCTCTTCTGTTTAGTTGTGTTGTGACAATATGTGTCCCACAGATTTAGTATTCGTTAGGTGCGCCTAAGAGTATTTAGGCCTAATGGACTGCAACTTGCTTTGGCTGTACTGCAAATGCTAATAAATTCTCTTCTGAAATGTCCATTTAGCTGTCTTCTCTGAACATGCTCTTGCATGAGGTTACTTTAGAGGAGAAGATCATATCTTGAGCGTTTTGCTCTTGATAGTCATATCAGTACTGAAATCTTTTGAGTTAAGTAACTGATATTTGAGGTCATGAAATCATGGCTTGCACGCAGGTCTTCTCTAGCAGAGTGGAGCTTTGCCTCATTCTGAGCACTTCAAGCACTTGAGATGAGTAGTTACTCTTTGCTTGCTCTAGCTATTGTGCACAGCTGCTTTCTTACAAGTAAGAAAAAATTCTTTTAAATATTCATACAAATATATTTTTTAATAAGGCTCTTTACGAGTGGTACTAAGAGCAGCTTATTCAAATGTTTTTAAATTCACAGGAAATTAACATGGGTTTGAAATCCTTGAAGTTCTTTAAACAGTGGGTTTCATTTGGGGAATTGTCTAAACGGATTCACTTCTAGGATGCTCATGTATTTTAAGCACTTGGGGTGAGTTGTGTTCCATGAGGTTGACAGTGATTATAGCAAACTGCCCCAAGAGGTAGGTTTGGTCATACCAAAGCAGAAAGTTTGTGGATGCATCTAAGCAAATTAATTTAGATAATGATGTTTGTGGAATATCACTGTTAAAACTTGTCCACTGCTGATCTGCCCCAGCATTCAGCTAATAACGCCAGTATAACATAGAGGCTGCAGTACCAATTAACAGTGTTTATTTGTGTCCTGAAAAGGTGGATGCTAAATAATCAGCCTCTTACCAAAGGCATCTTGCCATCCAGTCCCTGCAACATGGCATATACTTGCTCACTTTCACTTTTAGGAAGGTAATGCCGGAAGCAAAGTTAGAAAATAGTGAACTGTCACCTCCACCCTGGCTAATGACTGTGCTGAACTGCTTTTCCAGCGCACTTGTGTGTCACTCTGCCGTCTTGGTACTGTAAAACAGGGACTGCACCATTGTACAGACAAAAGTTTTGAAATGCACACACTGACCGATACTTTATTTTTTCAAGGGTATTTTTTCTTTCGCAATAGCCCCTGGATTGTTGCCTGAACAGGGGAAGCGCCTTGCTGAATTGACTTGGGTAGCTGATAATGCTGTTTCCTAATAGTACCAATAAAGAGGGAAAGGTTTCTCATGATCCAGTTTTATAAGGGCCCCAGCAGCACCAGGAGAGTGGGGCATGTGTCATCTGTTGTGTAATAAAAGAGCTATTTGCTGATGAGGTAATCAGGATTGAACTACCGTTTTTTAATTTCTTTAATTGAATTTGCTTGTGGAAAATTAAGAGCAGGCAATCAAAAATTCATAAGGTGCTGAGATAAAATAGAGAAAAAAGCAAGCAGATTTATGTCAGATCTTACCAACAAGAAATGTCTTGATGAATTTCTTTACTGGAGAAAGGCAACTTTCTCACATTAAGGTGAATTATGACTTCCATCAATATTCTGATAAAAGGAATAAAATATTCCTGAAGAGCTTTCTGATTAAACTTCTCAAGATGAAAGTTGAAGCTCTATTTATGTAGGTTCTTGTTAGTGGTTGAATTTTATGAAATGAGGAAAGAAAGAATGAATAGGATAGTTTAAACAAATGATACATTCCACTTTTACTATCCAGGAAATCAGGTATTTTAAAATATTTATGGTTTAATTTTCATTTAGCACCAGTGCGTATTATTCAGCTAAGTCAACTGTCCTTGGCTGCTGCTCAGTTGTATACAGGGTGAATAGGGAAAGGTTTATCTGAGCAAGGTGGTTTGAGTTATGGGAAATTAATTTGCAAGTGGAGATGAAAAAATGTGCTCTCTCCTACATAAATTTACATGCTACGAAAATAATAGAAAGGGAAAAGGGATATCTCTGTGGCCCTAACACAGACTACTGTTGTTATTAGAAGAAGGGGGACGCTCTTAGGGCTGTAACTCAGGCACGGGAAATCTTTGTTTAGTTTCCAAATAGGGAGCAGCGCAGCTGCAGGCCAAGGAGGACGAAACATTGGTCGGGGATTTTCCAAGTCGCGGCCAGTTTAGGAAACCTGCCATGAGCCACAGCGGGTGAGATTTTACTAGCTTTTGTTGTCCGTGAAAAGCTGGCACGCTGAGCACAGAGAAATCTGCCTGGTTGCTGGTACTCGCTTGGGCCTCGTTTTTCTGCCTAAATCTCGAGGCAGCGATGCTGCCCAGGGCTGAGGTGAAGAGGGCGGTGTGGTCCGGCAGCTGTCCTTGCTCTGAAAGGGACGGAGCGGGCCCTCCCGGGCAGAGCTCTTCTGCCTGAGCTGCCATCAGGAAGGTTGCAGGTTGCAGGTGGGTGGTGGGCTGCTCCTGCGGGTATGGCCGGCAGCGGGGTTGGGTTACGGGGAGCCCCTGACACCCTGAGAGGAGGCTCTTGCTTCCCCTCGCCATGCCACGCTTCCCTGCTCTGCAAGGTAAGCAGGTTCCCAACCCAGTAAAACAATTTCTTTTTTAAGCTTTCTTCTTCCTCGCTTGATTTTTGGTCATTTTGGGGCACTGAGCTGGTTTATCACGCAACCAGACCAGTGCCAGAGCTGGCTCAAGGCAAATGATGGGAGCCTTTAGAACAGAGATGGGCATGTTCCCCATTTGGTAGCAGTAAACTTAATTTGAGTTCTCGCAAAGCTGTTACTAAGCTCTCTCATAAAACCAAGCCCAAACAAGAGCATTTTACATTGCAGAGTCCAGGTGAGTGACTGGTCGCTGCAGTCTCAGCAGAATGCTGTTGGTTGTTGCCGAGAGGCCAGGCTGGCCTGGGGATTTGAGGTTTCTTTTGGTTTGGGTTGTTTTTTTGGAGGGAAATCCCTGAGAGGGCTCGCTGGGGAGGCTAAGGGGTGGTGCTGCCCCGTGGCAGTGATGGTGTGTGCATGGTCCCCTCATGCCACAGCACCTGCTTGGCCGCGCAGCTTCCCTCTTCCGTCCCAAATCCAAACCGAAGCTGCATGTTGTGCTCCTACAAGGCTGAGTAGCTTTATGGGAGTGCTAAATCCTCATGTAAGGCTGATAGAGCAGTAATCTTCAAGGCTGTATATGCCAGCCACCTCAAAGCAGCGGAACTAATAACATCATTCTTACACCTTTTCTTTTACAATCAAGTGTCCTTTAAAGAGGAATCCCTATACTGGTTTTTGTTAAACTTTTCTGATACGGAGCATATGAGTGTCCTCACTGTAATGAAAAATGGTTAATATCAGAACTTCTCAGCTTCACTGTTTCCAATATAGCTAATTAGAAAGGGAAGAATGACATCTTTTCTGTAATTGGTCCTTAAATCATTAGCGAAATAATTTAGCAGCCTCCTTAAACTTATTTTTAATTACAAGGTACATTGCCTTGTTAAGTTATTAACACTGAAAATCACTAATCTTGGGAATTTCCTATCTTTATTAAAATGAAAATACGAAGGTCATGTTATCCATATTGGGGTGCGCTCATTGAGGTTTTCTTAAAGATTAAGTGAAACAAGATTTAATCACTGTGTACTATTCTGTAAACAATGTTGAAACGGATGTGATTAAACTAAGGAAGCTGGTGGGGTTAAGAACTGAAGTTCAGGTTCACAGGTGTACCAAGGATGCTGAAATTTTTCAAATTCAGATTACGTGAATTAGGAGACTCACATTTGTTGATCACAGAGCTGGTACTCATTATCAGCTAGGTCTGCAAGGCAGTGGAATCATCTTGTGTGTTTTTGTTAGCACCTTAGTGCCTTTCATCTGCCAGTGTCACAGGGTGACTTGTGATGACTGATGGAAATCCTTTTTGTCCCTGCATTTATTTACTGTTTGTCAGAGGTGAAAATGGTTATGCTCTCTGCATACCTGTTCCCCCTCTGCAAGCGGGGGACAGTGAAAAAAAACTTTCAAAAGTACCTACATGGCATAGTTTTTGCATTACAACAAGCTGTGATGACTCACTTTAGGATGTATCTCTTAAGGTTAACTCGTGCTTATCCTTAACAGTTCTGTTAAGTTTCCAAATTAAATTGTAACAGGATGAGTGTTCTTGAGCTGCAGTCACTGGCACAAGAAACAGGTGATTATAAAAGTGCAGTGTTTTCAACATCTAAAAATTGTCCTTTCAGTATTAGCTGACAAATTCTACCAGTTAATCTAGAATAGGTTTTCGTTTCTAATGCATGTTGACTGTGAGTCCCCACAGCTGGAATGCCAGATGTTGAGAAAAGGAGAATTGTGTTCCATGTTGTTCAGGAAGGGAAAGGAGGTGGAAGTAAAGGGCATAACGGCATCATGCAGAAATTAAGCCACAATCTTCCAAGGAGTGATGCAACATTTTCAGTATCTTTTATGGGAAAGAAAGATTCTCTGCATTTGAATAGGTGCTCCCTGGAGAAGGAAAACTGTCCTTGATCCTATCCAAGTACAGAGGGTTTCGGCTGGATTGTACCACAAAATGACAAAAAGGCTGTGTGATGTTATCTTAGCAGTATTGGGGCAGTGTGAGAGGCAACCTTCTGTTGGGCTCTTTGTTATTAAGTTTAGCTGAATATAAAGTGTGCAACTTTATACAGAGGTGACCGCGGTGTGCTCACACGTAGCAGTTCGGTGAATCTGTAGGAGGTGGTAGCATCTTAAATCCTTTGCTGTGGCTGTGTGGTTTGTGATAAGGTGTTTAGAGGGTGGTTAGCTTTGACCAAAATCTCTCTGCAGCTTTGGCAGCAGGAATGACTGTTAGCTAGTGGGCTGTGCAGATGTGTCTGTCTGGGATCTCCTCTCCTACCGGGAACCAAATGGAGATGGTCCTTCTGGAGAGTAGTAAGATGTAAATATTTGAGAATCCCAATATCATCCTGGCTCTGAGTAAGAGGTGGAAAGCCCTGGAGCAGCTATGTACACTTTATGTACTGTACGCTCCGACTGTTTGTGGCTGAAGCATGTGGGACAGGCTTTTCTGCACCATGTCACAGCTGAAGGTACAATCTTCTTGAATGTGACATTATAGGAGTCCAGACTTGCTCCTTTTGTCAGCTCCATGCCTGATTTCTCACTCTGAAGGTCAAGAAATTGCAAGAGGTTGGATGCACTTGCCTGACTCTCCCTCTTCCTGATACTGTAGAAGTCCTGTGCCGGTGCGACAGGTTTAGGGGAATTTTGCTGACTCTGGAGGTTTCCTGCCCATCCAGGTCGGAGGGTCCCAGGGTCCTGAGCCCTGTGTGGGGAGGCGAAGCTGGGAAGTGTGAGTTCACCTTTAGTGACCTGTGGATGCATGCGTTAACAGCGTGAGCCTCAGAAACAAGGTTGGTCCTTCCACCTCGTCCTTGTTCTGCATGGGACTGATTTGCAGAAGGTGCTTATTTTTAAAAGAACGCCAGGACAAAGAACTGGGTGGTTTCTTTAGCTCCCCAGCCCAGAAAAGCCCTACACTCGTCCCTTCTCATTTCAGCGTGAATATTATGGGTATCACAGTACAAATGAGATGTGTTCTGCTGCTGGGTGGGTGGTGGCTGTGTGGACAAGAGGATCCTGCTGGCATCCGCAGCACTTGCCTGGAGCACTGCCTGCTCCCTGCCTGGGCCTCCGCTGGTGGGTGAGCAGATAAAGCATTAAATGAAAGTTGTATTATAGAAAGAATTCAGCGGTGAGGCAGATGAAGGTATTGTAACTGGCAAGCAAGCTTACCTTGCTGGCGCTGTGAAACCGTCATTACTGAGGACAACTTTAAGTAATACCCAGAAGAAAAATAATCATCAGTTTAGTTATTAAAATAATTTCCTTTTTCCTGCTTTTCCTGATGCTGCCCCACTTTTGGAGAAGCAGCCAGCAGGGGGGAGTGTGACTGCGCCATGCAACGCAGCCTTCCAGCCAGCAAAAAGCTGGAGAAGTGCAAAATAAGTTCAGAAATGAGCGTTGGGATCCCTTCAGACAAAAGCTGACGCGGTGAGACAGGCGGCGTGATCCCGTAAAGCATGCGCCTTCACTTCCAGCTGCTTGCTTGGGGAGCGAGGAGGGGTAGGGCTCTACTGCAGGGTGCAATTGAGTGTCTGGTCCAGCGGGCTCTGGTCGCACCTGCGGGTGCTGGTTCCGCACCAGTGGGGTGGTGGGATGAGGCTGGAGGGGCTCCGGGAGCCCCTCTGCTCAGCGAGGCAAGCGCTGGTATTAAGGACAAGGTGAACTGGGGTGCTGGCCCATAGCAGGTCCTCCACTGTTCCTGCACTGAGGCGACAGAAATGCTCAGGGGCGTTTACTTACTCTTTTTAATTTAATTAAAAAACCCCCTCAAGAAATGGCGTTTTTTTCCTTTGAATATGTTCTTCGTACAGTGCATCCCCAGATCTGTATTTTTTTTTCTCTCCTGAAAAATGTGGGTCTCTAGCATCATGAGCTCTTATTATTACAGCTCAGACGGATTAATATATAAGTTTATAAGAATAAAAATAGTCTTTAGTCATGTGGGGCTCAGCAAAATAACCTCCAATTTCGAAATCACAGAGATCTTCTCTAACCCTGGGGAAAATGAATCTGTTTCCTCAACCCAACATACATTTCTACTATTATGCGAGAGGGAAACATTGGAAAACAAAGACACCAATATCTCCCTAAATGTTACTGTGCGGTAACAGAAATATATAACATGAAAAAATGTCGCTAATTATGGGATTTTAATATGATGAATTTTACCTGACAGCACCTAACCTTTTCCAGAGCAATATACAACTGATTGCTATGTGCTTGAGTAAATACAAATTTAGAAATCTATCACCAAAACACTAGTTAATAGATTAATTACATGCATGCTGCTAATACCCATTTCTTTGTTGAACTTGGTGTCTGAAAAGGGGTTATTTTGTATCTGTAAATAGTTTGCTTGCCTAATTACTTGCTTGGCCATTTCTCCTTCCAATTACACACATGTGCAGTCATTGTATGGGAATTGCTAATGCCTGTGGAGCTGCAGCGTTGGGCAAGAATGTCTCTCAGAAGAGGTGGGGGAGACTCAGAACAGGGAAGAAACATTTCTCCATTTGAGAGAGACATAAAAATTCCCCAACTAACAGCTTCTTGGTCTCAGGTGGTCTCCAGTTAAGTCCTCCTTCTTTCCTTCCCTAGTGCTAAAGGAAGTGCAGTGCCAGTGCCAAAAAGGACCCCAGACCAGTGAGCATCACTGTGGGAATTGTACATCTTCTGCAGTAGCCCTCTGTCATCCTTTCTTTTTTAAGTCTCAGCATGCTCTGTATGGGTCCTCCAATGGCTATTGAGCCATCAATGGCCATGCGAACCCTTCTGAGGGCTGTAGAAGATGCACAGATGCTATATTCAGTATATAACAGCAGAGAGCAGGAGAGGGTCTCCCATCCCCTGTCCTCAGAATCCCAGTCTCAGAGTGACTAAAGCCAACCCTGTACTGGTGATTCGTTTTCATGTTTATGGAAGCAATTAACTTCTCTTAAAACCAGTTGTAATTCCCAAGCAGGAGTGCTCAGAGCAGAGCTCTGTTAATATTCAAAGGAGTCTGATGTACCTCTGAAGCATGGCAGTCCTTGATATTAGTCCTCTTCATACTCCATGCAAAAAATAAAGTTGAATATAAAATGTAAAACACTCGCTAAATTGGTGGGGTCATTAACACGCCCCTTTTCCCAAGATTAAGGTGATTGATTTCCTAACAAAGGTTAATCAGAACTATTAAAAGAAAAGGAAAACGACCATCATGGCACTGACCACACCTCCTGGTTGACTTCCCACTTTATTTCTCTGTAACATGCCAGTCCTAGAACATAGAGCAGGATCCAGAGGTGGAAATAGCAGCAGAGATGGTTTCTCATTAAAAATATGTCCGTGAGACTTTGGAGGTGACACAGTGTTTAAGAAGTAGTGGTTCAGCAGCAGCACCAGAGTGATATTGGATGGTGACTCGTGATTATTCTAGTGCTTGTCTTAAATACTTGAATCTACTCTGCATAAGCTGAATATTCTTAGAAGCTTTGGACTGAACTGAATGAATTTAATTCACGTATTTAATAAAAGTGCTGTAGCTCCTTAGGTTTCTCTGGTTTCCATCCAGTGATGGATACAGGCGTGACTTCTTCCTCACAGTAAGGTTGGTAATGTTTTAGGTAGTCCTGTGAGGAGCATGGAGTTGGACCCGATGATCCTTATGGGTCCCTTCCAACTTGAGATATTTTATGATTCTCAGGTCTTATAAAGCTTCTCAGGTCCTGATATTAATAGTGGTAATGAGTAAGGGCCCTACTAAAGCTCCCTGCTGATCTAGCTGTAGTGCTAGCAACTAATCCGAGACAGGCTACGTTCAAAAGGCAGGACAAGAGTGTGAGTGACTATTGCAGGAAGGGTTTAGTGCCATGAACGCAGCCAGATTGAATGAGTCTACATATTTCTGTCCAGTTTCTTGTTGCATTGAGTGTTGTTTACTTCCCTCTCTACACTGAATTGCAAACAAATGCTCGGGTAATTGAGGGCTGAGGCTTTAGAGATGACAGTCTAGGCTCTGATGCTGTTATTCCAGCTGGATTATACCTTACTTCATAAGCAATCCCACCAGTTTTGGTACCGTAAACCAAACAATATTGAAGGGGGGAAAAAAAGCCTAAATTAAACTCAGCACTTTGTGCAGCACTGTAAATGAAAATTGTTCCTAATGAAATGCCACTGACAGCTTGTGCTGGAGATGCAGGAAGGACAAAGTGGGCTTTTAACAGGCTTTGCTTCTTTTTGCCAGATGGTCTCATTCCAGTTTGGGTTTACAGCACTCTTTCCCCCTCTCTCTGAATCAATTCTGGGATTAATGTCAGCAGTTTCTGCAGGAGGCTCCACCGAGGGCAAGGAGTAGAGGGGAAGCATTCTGTCTGTGTGAGAATATAAAAGAAAATGCAGAAAAATCAGGGGGTGGTTTGGGTGCTTGGCCCTAGTTTGAGAGCAGGGAGAATGTGGTTTCCTCCCCTCTCTCCAAGGCTCATGGCTGCAGCTTTGCCGACATCTCGCCAAGGGGAGGGATGCCCTGGTAGGAGCATGGGTGGGAGCTGCTGTGGTGTGACTATGAAAGGAGGAAAAAGATGCTACTTCTTCTCTAAAAGTAGACAATCCTTTCTCTTTAATTCATGGTGCTTGCTGCAAACAGCAAGGCGCCCTTTGGCCCAGGGAAGGGGTTGGCTGCGTTCCCCTTCAAACTGGGGAAGCCGTCCTGGGAAGGTGGAGCCGCATCAGTGTTCAGGGCAGGAGATGGGCAGGTAGCTCTTACACAAGCACTCAACAAGCAAGGGGGTTTGAGAGTGCTTACGCTGTACCAGCAAGCCTTCCCCAGACTGACATCACCCTCCTAAACTCAGTTGTATTCTCCCCAGGATGACACAGCTCGAGCAGCTTGATCATGTTGAGCCTTAGTTCGCTGTTAGGAACCCAACAGCGATGAAGGCATTGGAATAAAGTAGCTAGTTTTTCTATTTCAGGACAAGATTATCTTGAAATGTTTACTATAGAGGTGTTGATGGAATGAGCATGTTCATGTCAAAATGTCTGACTGACATGTTGGTTTTCAAATAACCCTTTGCTCTTGAGATACTTAAAAGCTTTTCCAAACATATTCTTTTATCTCTGGGGGTATAATCTGCTTGTTTCATTTCTGGTCTGATAAAGATTGTCATTTTGCTTTTGGGTGAGAATATTTGAATGCCACAATTTCTTCCATTTGATGAGTGGGACATTTACAGATTTTTATATAAGCATTTCCCATTTGTTGTGGAAATCACAGGTCAGATAGAGGACTTCACTGTGAAAATTATGTATGTGATGCATCACCTGTTACCATCAAACCTCTTAAAAAAAAAAAAAAAGCCAAACCTTCAAATCTCAGATATCTTCCTCTATTGTAGATACACAAAAACCTGTTGCTTCTAGCAGAGTTTTGATGCCAAAATAAAAGTGCAAGAGCCAACAGTTTTCAAAGTTATTGTAGTTGCTATAAATACTCAGATACTATGGTTTCATGTGGAAGTATGCAGGTGTCGTACAGAAAAAACGAGAACCCTTCTCTCACTGAATTTATAATCCCAAAGAGATTTTTGAGCCTTTAGTGCTGCAAAGTTACCCAAACAGTGAGGAGCACAACACTTGGCTTTAGGCAATCACAGCTAAAGCGTCTCTGAATCGCAGTTTAAGAGCAGAGCCTCTTCCTCCTTTTTTTGTGGTGTGCTGCAGCTCAGGGCGTGATTCAGACCCCACGTGTTGAGTATAACCGCCACAAAACTCAGAATTTCAGGAACGTGTGGCATTTGAAAGTGTCAAAAATATATACTTGAATCCTTTCCTCTTCAGTTACATTTTCCAATATTTTACCACATTCTAGTGCTTACACGTGAACTTTTGTCTTTCCCTTTTTTAAGCACATTAACACTTTATAAATAAAGATAAGAGAATTATGAAAACTCTGGAGAAAAATGGTATTGGTGGTGATAAATTATGCAGTAGCCCTGCCAGTGATGTGCGTGTTCATTACCAGCGTGATGTGACACGTATTTTATTTAATGCCAAACTGAAAGACAAGCCTGTCCTCGTCCGTGCAACTGATCTGCGTATCCTCGTTAAGCAGCAGGATCTTAACTAACTCTGCACGTAACGGAGCCTGGCGTGGTCCCCGGGTGGGTCTGAGAGCTGGGACCACAGCCTGATCCTGGAAGTGCTGCTGCCTTCCGGAGTTATTACCAACTTCTGTGCCTAATGACAGCCATCTGGGCTTGGGTGTGCTGTCGTGTACCTAGATCTACTTACAATAACACAGCAACAAAATTGCAAGATGCCTACAATCTGTTTGTAATCTTCTCCAGAATATCACCACCTGCATCCTGTGACTAAAAGATGTAAATACTTCCTTCTGCGCAGAGCGGCTAAAACTTTCCCAAGGCTCAATTGCCAAGTGAATGGATTTAGTTTTGTTAGTGCTGTAAAACCTTCCCCCCCCACCCCACCCAGGAATGCAGCTTTTGCCCTTTTTGGTTTTTTTCCTTTGGTTTGCTTCTTTTTTCCAGGGAGCCTGTTGTTCAAAGCTCAGCCCAAGGATTTACAGAGCCCTGGGAGACGCCGGGTTACGGCTGATCTGGAGGCCCTAGAGCAGATGAGATGCTTTGCAGTGAAATTGTGCATAGCACCTGACTTACTCTGTATTACAGAGGGGGAAAGAGACTGTTAAATTAGGTTTGCATTTTCCAGTCCACACAGGTGTCTTCTCTGGCTGTAACACTATCTGAATCTGAGGTAGGCAACTAGTATGAGCTATGAATACATTTATTACTGAATGATAGCAATGGGATATGTAGTATGTGCATGCAATAAAAGCATGGATACCTTCCAACTGCTGCTGCCAAAACGCTTAATTTGGTTGAGATTTATCATAACAAATAATCTCTGCTGGAGGTGGGCTTTCAAATACCTTTGCTGCTGTACAGGCTGTCTCCTGAAGAGCAGCAGTCACAGCAGTGGGGCTGAACTTGTGACAAACTGCAGAAGAGCTCATCCTCTATGACACTTGCAAAATAGTGATGTGCCTTTCCTTTGTGGTTCTATAATTTCCTGCAAATAATTTTATTACAGTGCTGTCCAAAGGCGTAAACCCAGCTCAGAGCTGTGATGTACGGAACATGCTTTCACACCATTAAAAAAAAAAAAAAAATTAAGCTGATAAAACACGGTGCATCTCTGACTTTCTAACAAGTTTTACAAGGCTATCTAGTCTGTGCAAAATATTGCAGCACTTCACCCTCCCTGCCTTTGACTATGATCTTTGCATGGCAATTTGTATTTTAGGGTGGTTGAAGCATCTGATTTATACCGAGGCAGCTTAATCTTAAAAGGAAATTAACATATCCATGGCCGCATCATTTATAAGGAATAGCACATTTCTTGTTTAGAAGATCATCCTTGCTGTAACTAATTAACACAGCATGCTTAATTGCTTTGTGCAATTGAGGGTGGAGTTCCATTTACATCCAGTTAGATGGGGGGGAGCCTGGCAAGCCCCCTTGGTACAGAGGGAGAGCAGCTCCACCGCTTGGCACCGGGGCTGCACTGGACCTTTTGGTGAGGGCAGAACAGCTGCAGGGACTCTGGTACCTATAATTATTTCCTTTAAAAACTCTCCCATGGCTGAGCATTCAGAATATTTAATTAGCTGAAAGCCGTGATATCTGTCAATCACGTGTTGCCTCAGATTTCGGCTTTAAAGGGCAGAGTTATTCCTGAAGACTTATTAAAGGAAATTACTAGTACAGTTGGCTCAGATCACTCTAAGAAACCAGATTATAGATGGGTAATATTACCATGGAAAGCCAAACACTTTAATCATACCCCAGCATGTAGTAATAGAGTTTCGAAAGCCATGCTACAAGAAAACTTAACAAAACCTAGGTGTTAGACAGATACTTGAATATTAGCAAGCAGTCAAAGGAACTTTTAAATGGCTGAATTTATCATGGGCCTTTGCAGCCTCAGCAGCAAGTCCTCACGTCTGTCTTGCATGTGTTTGAGGGTATATAAATGGCTGCACAGCTTCATAGGGCAATGAAGAATTAAATCCTAGGGGCAAAAAAACCCCACAAACTGTCAGATTTCCAAAAATTAGGAAGTTCAGGAACATGTTGCCTCACAGAGGCTGCTGTGTTGTCTGCTGGTTCCGATTCACAGCTGCAGTGTATTTTACTGGTTTGGTGCTCTTCCCTGAAGAGCAGGACTTGAGCGTGTGCTCATGCTAATCTAAATCCTGGCTAGATGGGACTTGCAGTGTGATGGAAACCATGAGCACGTCATCTTCAGAAACCTCTTGTGAACAACTCTGTAAAGTGACAGCGTTCACCTGGGGAGTCAGGGCGCATGAATGATGTCTTCAAATGTCTGTCTCCTGTATGAATGACATCTCAGCACTCCTTTCCCATGTGAAATCACAGGTTTTGTGCTCAAGGTGTGCCAGAGATTTCACGGAGTCTGTTAGGAATAGTGCTCTGAAAATATTATATAGGGAAGGAACCTGGCTATCAAGGCAGTTTTACCTGTTCTGTGGTCTCTGGGGCTTTACATTGGGCACGTTTTCCTGCACCCGAGAGGATACACATCAAGGAGGACAGAGAGTAAATTACAGCATCTTCCTCCTTGGTGACACAGTTCATGGGTCCCTTAACATCCCCCGTGAAGGACTTCTGCCAGGAGCTCCCCAGGAGTTGTGCAGACCCAAAGTTTTCTGAGCTCTCTTGGCCCTGGTCACTCAAGTATGGGACAGGTTCCCATATTTGGGCCTCTTTTGAAGGGCAGCAAGGAACTGCCACAGCAGTGGTGGTTCTCAACTGAAGAGCTGCAGCATGGGGATCTAGGTGGAAAGTGGTTGGATTTACTGAATGAATTGGTCTTATCCCATAATTGCTGGAAAATAGATATTTGCCAACAGTGACATACCAGGAGAGTTGTTGCTCCTTTTTTACCCAGAGAGAAAGCGAAGAAGGATTACTTGCTCACGGCCAGGGATTAGGAGATGTTGGTGCCAATGTTCAGGCATGGACAGGTCAGAAGTTTTGGCCACGCTTTGGGGCAAGTTTTCACCCTGGTGAGGTAGCAGCCAAGAGGATGGGCTAGAAATCTGTGCCTTGTTCTAGTGGAAAAATGTCCAATAACCATGACCTGAATAGGTGCAAAACCGTGATAATCCACTGTCCCTAATCTATTTAGAACAAAATAGTCTCAAGAGCTCAAACTTCTGATGTAGCCAGGATAAGCTGGCTTTTACTGTCCCCCATAACTCAAGGCTGAGTGAAGAAGAAGTCACATCATTTGGGACTTCCTCATGTTATGGTGAGACAATAAGAATGACTCACTTGGACATTTTATTGTAGCCACTGGGAACCAAATATAAATTATATGCTTAAAAAATGAAACTGATGAAAAGCAAGGAAATTTAAATAGGAAAGTGGCACATGGCAGTCAGATTTAAAGCCAGCTGGAGGTTTTGCAGTGGCAATGAGATTACGAAAGCCAAAGAGAAAGCCCTGGGACATAATAGAGCTGATTTGTTATGGGTACATAGCTGAAATAGTAATAACAACAACAACAACAACAATAATAATAGTTATTATTATAATATTCTGCCTGTTGCCACACTCTTCCCCTGATCTCATAATGTTAATAAGATCATAATGAAATGCTGGCAAATTTTGGTCTCAGTCATAAAACTTGAAGGGCATGCTCTGGTTGTCTTTTCCTGAATGTCATAGGACAACGCTTCTCAAAGCTGCAGACGGATAATAGTTTCTTCTCATGCAATCGAGTTATGAATATTTTGATGCATGTTCTCTTAGGCAGGATTTAGTGCCTGAACTGTGATCAGTGTCAGTAATGAGATAATACCTTTCTTTCCCCTTCTCCTGTCTGTGCATAAAGAACAAGTATTATCAAATACAGAGAAGGGGTGAGTCTGATGCGAGCCAGGAGAAATTTTGTGTTCCTTTGAAGGAAGCCTGGTGCTCAGAACTATCTATGGACATGTGTTGATATCTTATGGATGTGTGCTAGTAACTTCCATGGTGGAAACAGATATTAATCTGTTATCTGGGAAGGCATTTCTTGGTCCATTTGAATCGGGTTAGCGTGTTTCTGGAGCTGCAATTTCTGAACCTTGTGCAACTGGGAAACAAAATGAGAGCTGTTGCGAATGGATCAGCGCAGAAGCTGGTGTAAAGAAAATATGGGTAAGTTCCTTTCCAAGAGTTGGTGTGTCCTGCGAAATTGGATTCACGGCTCAACAATGTGAGCGAATGCATGAAGAGGCCGAACCTAATCCCAAATGCTCTCAGAATCCGAGAACGGTCGCTCATGGATTTCAGGCTGTGAGGTCAGACAGTTACAGACTCGCTGATGCTTATTAGTGGTCCAACTCGAATCATTTTCTCATTCACTTCTGAGTAATCTCCATTAGGTTAGAGCATAACTATTTAGCTTTTAATTGCTCCTTTTACTCCCAACTTTGGAGCGATGTCTTCATGCCTCACCAAACCATCCTTCCCTCTCCCAGGACAGGATTGCTACCTCCTCCATGGTACGTACATGTCCAGACCACACCATGACCTGTCTGGAGGAGATGGCCACAGCCAAGCTCATCATCTCCTTGATTCATTCCACTCCTGCTTGCAATTACAGAGATCTTCCTATTACTTCGTGCTTTGTAAAAATAAATAAACATATTCTGTTGCTTTTGCAACCCAAGCTCATTGCTTGCTAGAATAGCAAGGAGGATTGTGCGTTTAACTTCCTGGCTTGTTCAAAGGGAAAGTCGTGAGGCTGCAGGCAGTGGTGATGGTTGCTGGTGTTTATAATGCCTCCATCTGCAGATCTGTAGCTCTCCTCCAGGAAAGGCTTTGTTAGATGCCAGGCTCTAATAGAAATTCCTGCCTTGCTGGTACCAATGTCTTTATCAGACGCTTTTGCAGCCTTGCTCTGCCACACTGCCCGTACTGAGTGTTGCCATAAAAATTCCAGCTGAGCAAGCTGACACTCTTACACCCATAAAAAGTTCCTAAGTTTGTAGCATGATAGCTTCAGAGACATTCTGAACACTTCTCCTGCTGCTTTTCTCTTCCTTTACTTTATTTTGAACTTTCTACACCTCTTTTTCTTTTTTCTTTCTTTTTCTTTCTTCTTTTCTTTCTTCCTTTCTTTCTTTCTTTCTTTCTCTTTCTTTCTTTCTCTTTCTCTCTTTCTTTCTTTCTTTCTTTCTTCCTTTCTTTCTTTTTTCACTTCTCACCTCTCTCTTTCAGTTACTGACCTGTGGCCTTATTGTTAGGCAAAATATGTGGGCCCTCCCAGGTAAAGGACCCTGTCCCCTCTCCTTCGCTTTACAGCCGGTTTGCACACTGTCAGTTTGTTGGTTAAACCAAAAGGTTCAGAAATGACATCGTATCCCACTGCGTGAGCACTTGGCAACTAATTGGTGTTTCAGGTTAGCCATTTGTTAATAGGTAAATGAAGTAGGTATGTTTTCTTTTTGACCCCTGAAGATAAAAGTAAATATCTTGTTACTTAATGGGACGCATGTCCAGTTTTATTGATTTTTTATGCCTCAGGCATGGCAGAGGAAAAGAAAATGTGTGACTGGGGACTAACCAAGCCAAAAGCTGGAGTTTAGCTAAGAAGAAGGTTGTCCTTCTTGGACATAGCTTTTTAGTTTTAATTAGCTATGTAATGTTATCTCAAAAAATACATCTTTTTGGCTAATTAGTTAATCCCTGACTGGTGCTAATGGAAAACTGTGTTTCAGGGTGGTTTGTTGTTGCACAGCTGAGGACTAAGGCAATTAGAAGTAACACACACTAAAGCTGAGTCTCCAAACTTACACAAAATGTTTAACGAGACAACTGGGCTAGATTCAATCGGGAGCCAAATGTGTTGCAAATTGCTTACTGTTACTAAACTGAAAGCATGTGGTTTGAAGAGTCTCCCTTCTATCTGCCCAATTCCTCCCCGTGCCCCATTGGCTGAGCAGAGCCCCTCGGGGCAGCGGCTGCTGGAAGCGAGGTGCTGTGATCAGAGCCCCGTCCAGATGTTTTGCAGAGCTGTCAAGTACTCTTTCTTGCTGCCAGATCTCCAGCAAGGTGAACAGCTTTGTTGTAAGCACCGGATCGCAGCGTCAATAATTGATTTTTTCAATTCCTACTGAGATCTTGGCAATCTGATCCCTGGCAGCCTGCAAAATCTCAGCGGTGAGGTAGAAGATCTTTTGTCTTGGAAACTTGTATTTTCTGAAGATGTATGTTTAATTGATGTGGCTATTATTTCAGCTGAAAGAAGGCACATTATCAGATAAACACCCTACCTGCTGCTTTAGTCAGGAGCCTTATGAATTACTGTAATTCCAGCCTTGCACAGATCAAAAGAAATACATACCATGTGGATCTTGGCCTACAGCCATCATTCATTTAGCTGAGCCCCAAATACACATTTTGACGGCTGTTTCTCTGCAGACTAGCTACCTGCCTGTGTACAGGCTTTCAGCTGAGACGTGCTGGGTTAGGCAGTGCCGTTGGACACCACTGGCTTGGGCTGAGCTTTGGGTGCAGCTTCTTCAAACTGGAGTTTCTTTTGGAAACTATGGCCCAAAGTGCATACGGTGGAGGGGAGAGATGGGTCTCCATCTGCTCATGGTGGTGATGCTGAATTCACGTCCATCGGTATCACAGGGGATAGGAACCATTGTTCCTGGACCGTTATGGGCTAGTTGGCGAGATGCATAGTTCATCCAACAGTGTCCTTGATGGCAGTGCAGCTCTTCATCCCCTTGACGGTATGAGGAGGCTCAGGTTGCTGGTAGGGTGGAGACTTACGGGGGTTTTATTTTATTTTGGAGAGGTTGGACAGGACTTGGAGGCACAGTGTGCTCCACATGTGTGTCCAGTTCAGCTCATGAGCATTACAGGTGCTTAGCAGAAAGAAAACATCCTTAGTTTGGGTGTCTCCCCCACGCATGCCTATGAGGTCAGGATTAGCCCCTAGTTTTGGACTTCTTGTGTGTAATGGTCTCAAAAATGACTTAAAATTATTGCTCTCAGATTTCTTCCTTGTATGCAACTTTCACAGTGGAATAATCTCTCTTTATTTTAGTTACAGGGCTGGGGTTAACAAACAGTGCAGTCCTTACAGCCACCATGATCTTTCTGCCTAACTTCTACCATCTCCCCCAGCTACCCCTCAGCAGCATTATTATAAAACTCAAACAAATAATTTTCTTGAAAGAAATTACATACCAGAATGAACTCCCAGGGTGTCTGTCTGGAAGAGTGGTTGGCTCCCTAGCAGTAAATTGCACCGTAGGAAATTAGAGAGGCATTTCATAACTTCAAAATTGATCATTTTTAAAATAAATGTTAATATATTCAAGGGAAATTCTGTGATCCAACTGTGCCAGGCAATGCAAACATAAGGCAAAGAGTCAATCAAGACATAATTTTGTGATCATATAATTCAGAATGTCTGTGTATTCTTTCTCACTCACTTATTTTTTATTGTTGTGGCTCTATTATGGATGGCTGTAAAATGCTGTTTATGCCTATTCATTCATTCTTTTGACCCTTATTTAAAATATGGTTTTTACAATTCATTTTAAGCTGACAACATGTCAAACTCTGCAGGTAATAAGAGTGTTAATAGGAAAACACTCTTTAACTGCAGGCTTTCTCAATGCATTACACATCAGTTGCTAATTGGACTTGGAGAAATTGCTGAAATATCTTATGAAATTTGGGCATGATCCACTGAAGCATTCCTCTGGATCTGTGTCAGTACAATCAATTGCCTGACATCTGGTGCCTTTCCAATTCCTTAAGCCCAGAATAGCCTCGTATAGTTTGGATTTGCAGAGTGCGGAATTAAAAACTGGCTAAAACTTGACATAAGTGATACAGGTCACAGCATGGACCAATTTATTTTTTTTAGCTAAGAAATGACACTTGTGTTATCAAGCTGCCAGCATACACGCTTGCGTGAGGGTGTATTCTTTCTTCTTGCAACTTTTGAACCTGTTAACACATTTTAACCCTATTTTCCAATAGTAGAGGCTTTGAAGCGATGATATTAGTGAAAACAAACAGACAGCAGAGAAAATCCTTTCCAGAGCTTTAGACTATGGGAAAGGCTGAAGTGTTACCTCAAGTCCTTGCTGAGCACCAGGGAATTAGCAGAGGAGAGGGATCACCTTGCAGGGATGCTGCTGGTGAGCAGAAAGCTTCCCCAAAGCTGGGGCTTTTGAAAGCAAGCAGGAGCTGCACTGGCTCTGGTAGAACTGCCTGTTTAGATGGAAAGGAGGAGAAGAGCTGGATTTTTTAACTGAGTCACAAGCCCTGTTGTTTTTCTTAATTGCTATAAGACATCTTTCACACTCTCTATTTTATCTTTGGATTCTTTGCCTTGGAGTAAATGCAGAGATAAAGCAACCTGAAAGATTGCATGTGTGCACATTTTTAGTATTACTGGTCTGATGTGCAAGGTTGTATTTCTGGCTGCAGTAGTATGTTGGGTACATAAATTTTTTTTCAACAATCCATCTATGCAGCACCCTTGCAGGGGCTGTGTCAGGCAGTAGCTTTTCTTTCTGTTCATCTGTTGGGTTTATTGTTACTCATAACACACTCACGAGGCTGCAGGTTGCTTTCGTCTTGCCTTTTTACTGCCTTGCTTATTTTTATCTTCATCCTGTTGTCTCTAAAGTGGTCTTTATAAAACAGTGTCTATCTGCTGTGCACATCTCTCTTTTATTAATAATTCATTAATCAATTTAGACTAGAGAAAAAAGGCACCAAAACCAACAGCTAGAAGTGATCACAGCTCAGGAATTGCGCTCTGCATATTTTGCACCTCAGGCTGCATCATTTGCTAGCAGTACCTGCACTACTCCTGCCAGAGATATCTGGAAGTCTTTCTTTGTAGATCTGCTTTAAAAAAAAAAAAAAAAAAAAAAAAAAAAGTGTTCTTTTTTTGTTACACGGAAAAATGTTCCCTTGGAAATTGATTGATATTGAGCAAAAATGGCACCATGTTTCTGGAGCTCGTGTTTGATTTTTGCAGGGAAGCAGACATTCGCGTGTGCGCTTACCAGAGTGTGCTGGGCAGAGCAATTACAGGTTCATCAAGAATTAAAATTCACCAGTGACTGCACAGTCATTTCGCTGAAGCTTCTGGTAGTAAAGTAAAAATTTTTTCGATGCCTTGTAGGAATTAATGCCTAATTCTGAGCAGGCAGCTTGTTTTTACAGCCAATATCATTCGCCAGTTACTTTTAATACATTTTGGAGAGGGAGATTTTGGCTTTGTCTGTGCGTGGTCCTGAGGACTTCCTTGGTCTGACTGGGTCTGAAGAAGCCCTGGCCCATGCCGGGGCAGAACCTCGGCACAGATCCCTGCTCTGCCCCTCGGTTCCATAACTGGTGGTAGGAGCACCCGAGGGATAGCGGCTGGGCAGCAGCTGGAGAAGAGAGCGTGACCACTGCTGTTGTGTTTAAATCCAATTGCTCCCAAATAAGCGCGGTCTAAGACCTGGCACTGCCTCTGATGCTCCTCAAGCAGCTCATGCAGGGCGGTTTGGTGATGCTGCTTCTCCCCAGCTTCAGTTGTGTGCAAACTCCTCCTCCCTTGTGTTCACCACTGAATTGTTTCCAAACGCCATTATTTTACCATAACCAAATTTGCTCTGCATGCCTCAAAGCTTCACCTTAAGGTTCACCTTTACTTCTGTCCTCCAGACAGAAAATGCAAAGATTTGCTCTGTTTTCCTATAAACTTCAGCGGGTTCGGTGCTAATCCTGCAGTGTTAAGGCAGTTTAACGCTCCATTAATTATTTTGGAAGCAGCCTGGGAGCTGCTCGTGGTAACAACTGCACTGCTTATTCAATGAGAAGTAACTTAGCACAGTGTTAACCCCTGTTAATAAATGCTGTCTGGTCACCAAGGAGAGACTTTTCCCTCTAAGGAAAGTTAAAATCTTTTCTTAGTCTGCTTCTGACCCAGAGTTTGCCTCCTATAATCCTCCTTTCGGGAGGCACAAAGCAGCGCACTGTGAATTAACGGAGCTTGAGCAACCCTCTGGAGGTAGATGAATCCCCAAATACGTAAGGTGTTAAACAAGTTCCCATACTTCATCCAAGCTTCTGCCACTAAGTCACAGGAAGGGATAACATTATGAGTTTGTAATTTATTTCCATATTCTTTAATCATATTTCAGTGGCTGTTTAGTTTATGACCTTTAAAACCACCTTAGATTTAGATTGATAAATGGGTGGCAAATAAATTTAGCAAAATAAGCAATTTCAGCCTATGGAAGGTCAGCAGAGGGCTGTGCAATCACGGCTTCCATTAATATGTTATATTTCAGTCAAAAGCTTTTAAACACTGAAGGTTTTCTGAGGGAAAACCTATAGCTTTGATGAATGGGTTTCTTCTAATAGCTGAATGGGAAATGAAAATCAAAGTAAGGGAAAAAGCCGCCTTGTTTCTGAAGCAGAGATGAAGTTAGACAGCAGGTTTTCCTCTGGCATAGGGGCAGGACAGTCGAGTGGGCTCAGTAACGAGCAAATTACATTTCAGCTCATACAGATATTTGAATGGTCTTGTAAGTTAGTTAATTGACAGAGATTATTCATAATAACTATTATTATTATTGACATGGGGCTTGAGCACAGGAAAGCCACACAGGACAGGTAAACTAAATAGGCATCTTTATCAGCAGATCTTAACAGGGAGAGAGAAGAGAGAGCTCAGTGATGTTAACTTTCCATTTCCCACTGGCAGCTTTTCCAGCAGCATCAGCCGAGGTCCGAGCTGGCTGGGCGGGGGATTAGGCCTCTTTCAAGAGGAAAAGTTTGTTAAATTAGTTACTTGCTGTATATTAGCTCAGCTACGTTCATAACCATGTGCAGGGCTCCCCTTTTTCTGGGGTATGAGAAGTCAAATTAATGGAGAAAGCAATTAAAAAGCTTCTTATGGGAATGAGATGATTTTTCTTCATGTTTAAAGCTATGGAGCTTTTGCGTGGAGTAAGAACTTGGAGCAGTTGAAAGCAGCGGTGAGGGAGAATCATTACAGGAGAGATCAAGGAGATGCACGAAAGCAGCACATTAAGAGCTGAGTTAGAGCTTATTTCTGATTCTCACAAAAGAATATTTTCACCACAAAAGAAGTTAAAAATCCATTGTAAAATCTCTTTTTTAAAAAAAACAAAACAATGAAATAAAGTTGGTTGTTCCTTCTAAGAGCTGTGGGTCAGATCATTGGCCTGGATAAAAATACCTTGAATGGCTCCTGCAAGTCAAAGTTGCCTTAGAGGTGATGTGACTTGTGGGGCCAGGGTTCATGTGGGACAGGGAGCTGGGACAGCTCTGTCCCCCTCTGGTCCCACAGGAGGCACGGCTCAGCAGCAGCCATCTCCCAGCACCTACCACCAGCCGAGGTGGACATGTGGGGCACAATGTGGTGGGGGAGAACAAGGACAGGTGCTGGCTGTTCTCCAACATGGGTGCCATTGCTGCAAAATGCAACCTCCCCGTTAGACTGAGCCACTAAAATTAAAATGCATGTGACAACTGAAGCAGACTTGTCTGTGGGACCGACGTGCACGGCAGCAGCGATGTGGGACAGGGTGGCAGGAGTGGGGTTGGGGCTGGCTTCGTGGGACGCTGTGAGGTTTATGCTGGCAGAGGACCTGTTGTCTCTGGAGCGGGGAACTGGTTATTAATGCTTGAATTGCCAGTGGTGTTTGCGTCTGATTTAGTATCACTTAAGTAAGTGATGTATGATTTCAATTAGGGAGCAAAGATGCTTACTGCATCTCCATGATATGTTTGGATGGAGAAAAGTGCTTTGCACAGTCTTTCTGTTTCGGGGGAGGTAAATGGAGCACGGGGTGCCAGTGGGTTGCTTGCTGCAAAGTTATTTCAATGTCGGCTGGGAAAGCAAACTGCATCAAGTTCATCCCGCGTGTGCCAAAGTCGATGTAAAGTTGCTGGGGCGGACTCGAGGGCTCTGGCTGGCACTGGAGCCAGGCTGGTGAGTGCCATCAGGGGATGCTTTCTCTTGGGGTCAGTGATCTCTGCCAGCGGGAACCAGAGCAGCTCCACCGTGTGCCATTGCCCTGTGCTGCTGATACCCAGATCTTCTTTTAGGGTCATAAGAACCTGTGGTCTTGGAGGAAAATTGAAAGTTTCATCCTTGTTGCTAATGTGAAGTTCATCCGTGTCTGTACTTCACAGATTGCAGTGGTCCAAGGAGCCCCTGGAATTATTAAAATGCTAAAGCTTTGTCCTGCAATACGGAGCCGGCATTAGTGCCAAAACAAAACCCAAGGCTGAGCAGGAGCAGGCAGTGAAGGGAGGGAGGGCAACATCAAAAGACTTTTAACCAAGACCAACCCCGTGATGTCATTAACATCTGAAAGGGCTTTGTGTAGCGGGATGCACACACGTTTCTGGCTGGAATTAGCCCAGTGGTCACAAGGAGAGCTATGGGCAGCACCCATGCTGCTGCACTGGAGGTACTGGTGTCTGGTAAGGAGGCAACACCTCCTTCTCCAGCTGCACCCTGGAGCCCAGCTCTCCCTCCAAGCCCCGAACCGAGATGTCAGGGCCACCATGACCTCAAAACCACCCCCAGGCTGTCAGCCTGCGCTGCTGGCGTTTGCCTTCATCTCCTGCTGTGTGTTTTAGTAGGGAGCAGCTGGAGACGAGCTGTGGTTTGTGCAGCCCAGCAGCTGCAGGGGCAGTGGCAGAGCTTTGGGAGCTGGATGTATGTGTTACCTAGGAGATCCCCAAACCCACTGTCATTTATTAGGCCTCCATTAATTCTCATTCCAGGTCTCTCTGCACTTTGCCTTTCTCCAAGCAATTCAAACCCTTGCTCTCATTGCCTTCTTGCTGGTGGGAGTCACACAGGGTCTGCTCTCCGACCCTTGGAGGCCATCAGCCTGACATGCCAGACACTTTTGCTTCCATAGTAGTATTTCTTCTAGAGCCACAGCATTGACTAGTTTGGTTAACTGCATGAAGGTGTTAAGATGAGGGATGCTCCAAAATTACAGGCTCCATCCCTGGGATAGCAGCTGGCATTTTCATGATGGTTTCTAAAGTCTTGCCTGTCTTCTCAGGTCACCAACTGAGATCAGAGAGGGGTAAGAATCAGGCTGTATTTAGGTATAAGTAGCAGAGTATCTCTGACACAATAGAGTTTTAAATCACAGGTGAGAAAAAGTGCAGTGCCAAAAACAGCCAAAGCCTGAGTCTGTGATTTGGTGTTTTTCATGCACTGCCCAGCATTCTTGCTTGGGTCAGCTGGAGACCTGCATTCTCCACGTAGCCGGGCTTCAGCTGTAAAACACAGAAGGTACAGAGTGCACGTGGGTGTGGGTTTGAGTACCAGAGCTATGCTGGAGCCAGCGGGAAAGTGAGGTTAAATGGCTGACACATGGGTCTCCTCATGCTTTCCGTGCAAATGTTGCATAGCACTGTGTTTCTTAGCAAGTTAGCTGATACCAGTACTATTATCCTTATAAAATAAATGCCAATGGTGATTTAAAATGTCGTTTTCAGAACCCAGTTACTACTTTCTCTCCTGGTGAGAGATGTTCCCATGTTTCAGCCATATGAACATTCAAGCTGCTGAGCTAAACAAAAGGCAGATAATTTTCCTTTAAAATAACATGGTTAAGTGCTTACAAACAAATTAAGAGTTATCTTGTGCTGATTAGAAGAGTAGTTGGAAAGCCCCTGTAAAGCAATAACAGAGATCACTTAATTGCTCAGGGTGTGATGCATCAGCAATTGTGGCAGCGTTGTGTTTCCTACCAGATCCCATCTGATCTGTAGGCAGAGCATCTTTCCTAGAAGAGGAAAACCCCAACCGTAGTGCTTTCCTCTGGTAGCTGGGAGACTTTCTTCCTCAGTGAGAAGGTAGCAGAAACCTTTCATGGGTGCTGGAGTGACTGGAGGTGCTGTACAATGGCTGCTTTGCTGCCTACTGGATTATCCTCTAAAAAGCAGCATCCTTTCTCTCCTGCCACCTCCTACCTTGTGCGTGACTGTTCCTGCTTTACCTGTACAGTCCATCGCTTTCCTGCATCACTCCAGCCTGCTCGTGCTACCTTCAGGAAGGGTTTTCCTCTTAATTAAATGTGATTTATTTACAATGTGCTGAACTCCAAAAGAGTGTGAGAGGCCAGCCCCCTCCAAACAGGTGGGGTTACCTCCCAGGTGTGTTGTCCATCCCCAGCCAAGGGATCCTTCAGGTCCAGATTCCAATAAACCACATTTTCAAGTTGAAGGTGAGGCTGACAGCAAGCTCTTCAGATTCATGCACTATTCATGCAGTCCTCTAGGCTTCAGTGAAGCCCTTATAACATAATAAGAAATTAATGAAACGTGGCAGTCTACACCTCCACTACAGTTTTCATCCAGGGATCTCTGCATTTCACTAATATTTATTAACTGAGTCTTGCAATAGTCCGGCGGGGTCTGAGATTCATTTTAGACCTGAGGGACTCTCTCTGTGCAGTGAGTCCGTGGCAGGACTGGGGTAAAAACCTCAACTCCAGCTTCCACCTACTGATTACTGTGTGAGGACATGGGCACCCCATTTTGGACTCCTCACTCCCATTGCCATCCCTAGGGTGCTATGGGGTTTGCTAACAGAGCTTGCACGTTTGGGGTACCTCTGCCTTCAACACTGTGGGAATGAAAGGAAAGCTTTGGATCCAGTGCCTAAGGGGGGTGAAGACAAGGGAGCTCAGCAATATTAAATGCAGTTGTGAGTAGAGGCAGGTACAGTGGAAGGATAAAATGGGCGCTGAAATGGAGGACAAGGTCAAAAATGACGTCCCACTTCTCAGCTTTCCTGGGGCAGGCGGAGGGAACTGAAGTATCTTGGGACAGAAAGTTACAGATGAGAAAGGGCAGGAGAGCAAGCAGGAGAATTTAGGGAAGGAAAGACCCAAGTGAGAAGGGAAAGGCAAAGGCAGGAGCTGGAAGGTGGCAAGAAACAGGGGCAGGAGAAAGACATTCAAAGAAGGACAAAAATAATGGGCTGGGAAAATAAGAGTTACCAGGAAGGTTTGGAAAGCATCTGTATGCATTCATGTACCCCTCTGTCTGTAGGGTGGCTGTGACTGCATCGCTCCCTTGCACATTTCCTATTTTTACAGAGGTGTAAGTGTTTTTTCCAGAAAGGTTAAGTGTGGTGTTGGCTCTTATTTCCATTTGAAGCTGACTGAGATGACCCAGCACCGGGGACCATACTGTCCTGCTTCGGCACTGGGAGCTCCAGGCAGGGCAACATGTCGACCCAAGCAATGCCCCTTGCTGAGAAAGCAGACCCCTATACTGTCCACTTGAAAAGATATGCTGAAGAAAATTACTGCCATGATTGATGAGAGTCTGTATCTGCCATGTATTGTATGTAGCAATGAATGCGTAAGAAGAAGCCTGTCTTTTTCAGGTTATTGGATCTGTCTGCGTAGCAAGCCCACAGATATAAGGCAGTTGACATTCTGTGTTTACTTCAGAAATCAGAATAATCCCAACCCACAGGCTGGGTCCCTTTCACACAGATTTCATATCCTTTGTTGCTTTTGTAAAAAAAGAAATTGGACAACTAGACTGAAAAAATACCTTTTTATTCCCTATGCTTCCTAAGCAATATTTGAAAGTAAGTTCCTTCTGTACTTGTACCAATTTAATTTAAAACTGCTTCTTTAGATCTGTGATATTAAGGAGCTATACGTTTCACCCATAGGTAGTGGCATCCGTACAGAGGCAAAGATGTTAAAAACTGCCTGAGTGACTCCAAGGCAGCCCTTGTTGAGTCTGATACCTGTATTTCATACAGTGGTAGATACTAGATGCTGTAAAAGCCCCATCATAGGCAGATATGAGATGATCTACTTCTGCCTCTCAAGACCTGATCCTAATCCCTAATAATCAGCAAGTGTCTTAGTCCCAGAAAACCCAAGGTTTGATATTCTTTGCAATGTTTTCTCCTGTTGTTAATGATAAACCTCTGCCTATTTGTTAATGTTCTGTTAAATGTCGGCACCTTCTGCTACAATCCTTGAAAAAAAACTCTTACCAGCAATTTAAACTAAGACTGGTATTGTAATTTCTTTTCTCCGCCTACTAAAATTAGATTTCCTATATATTATTTACAGTTGTTTACTGTCATCCTGCTGTGATAAAGACAACAGCTTTGTGGCTTTTCTGCAAAGATCTGTTGCTAGCTTGCCGTGACATCCCCTCACACGACTCTGTGTCAGCACAAGGGTGTTCCTCACGCAGCGTGTTGAAAGCCAGAAATGATTTACATCTGTGAAGTGTCACTTACCACTGAGGTTACTTTTATGAAAATCGGTGCTTATAACAGCTGCTTCAAGTGAGTTGTTTGTGCATTGATTTTTTTTTTTTTTTTTTTTTGCCGTATCTTATCCTCTTCTGTTGGTTTCTGCTGGGGGAGGCTGAGCCTCATAGGAATGAAGAAATTTGGGGTCACATGGAGCAATTCCTCCTCCCTAGAGCAAGGTGAGTCCCCGTGATCAAAGCAAGCAGTGACGGTGACAGAAGACCGCCTGGCCATACCTCTCCTTTCGTAGCCCCAGGGTGCTGGCAGCAGCACACCTTGTTGTTTCTCAAAGATGCGGGAGCAGGAAGAATTTCAAAGCACTGAATGGGATCCTGCAATGAGAAGCCTAAGGGAGGATATGTTCCTGAAGTCTTGAGTTACTGTAAAATTGCTCTTTCAAAGGAATGTGGCGAGTGAGAGAAGGTGTTTGGCTTCTGTAAAGAAAATAAGGTGTCTGAGCAAAAACCTGAGCGGTAGGACCAAGCGAAGCATCTCCATCTTTGGGGCATCTTCATCATTCAACTTGGACATTTGTGACACTGAAATCTCACAGCTGCACATGTCTGAGGTGCTCGTGGTGACTCAGATGCCCCGTGGCATGGCAGCAGGACTGGTGGCAGGGGCTGGCTCCCCCTTTCCCTGCTGCAGACCAGAGAGGGGCTCTTTAGGGAACACTTCCATGCAGATTTGAGTCACCAGGTACCGTATACATTACCTAAGATGCAGAGAGGTATATCTCACCTGACAAGGTGCTCTGCCTTTGCACCTCCATGTGTGAGAAAAGGATAATTTATTTAAATTTATGATGGCTAACGGGCTTATCTAACTACAGTTAAAATAACTTGCTGAATTATTCATGTGATATTTGGAATCATGATTGTGAGAACAAATTAGCTGACTGAAAACTGGAGACTGATGTTGCTCATTAATAATGCATAGAGGGAGGCCGGGTGCTGGGCGAGTGGGTGGGCTGGCTCCAAGCATACAAATGGGATGTTTCCATGTTAGAAATGTTCTTCCTCGGCAGTGGTTGTCTGGAAAAGTATGACCGGCTCCGCCGCTGACTGAGTGGTCGGATGTGATTGCAGAAACTGGAGTCTGCATTGCATTGGGTAGGTATTCTGTGCCTGCTGCTAAGGGTACTTCTGAGCTGGAGGACCATGTCCCAGCCAAATGCATGGCCATCCCATGGAGAATTTACACTATTTTTAAAATGTCTCCAACAACAGTCCGAATGTTGCCAGTTTCACTTGTGCAAGTATTCCCAGCAAAGACATTTTGATTCTAGAATTTCCTTTTAAAGTTAACATGGCACCCTAGGTCACTGGGTATTTAGCAGAGTGATATTTTCCTTCTTTCAGGTCTTGTTTAAAAAGTCAGATAATGTGGCGGACAGAAGCCATCTTATCACCCGGAGATTATCTAATGGGCATTGCTCTACATAGAAATCAGTTCTTGCAGCACCAAAGAACTGGAAGATATTTAAGGACTCAGGATCACATTAGCTCTGAGGATTTGCCAGATGGTTTGGTGTGCCATCAGATAAGGATGATATAATACAAACAGGGCACGACTTGGATAATGAGGGGCTATGTGTGAAGTGACGTGATTGCTTGATTAAGATAATAGTTGAAGCATGTAGAGAAGGAAATTATAATTTATATATTGCTGATTGTGAGGTTTATTTTAAGGACATAATTTAAAGATTGTCAAAATCAGAAAGAAAGATTCTGAGCAAAAGGAAGTCACTGAAAGAAAAAAGAGAATTTGCTACTGCACAATAAATGTCTAGGGCCAAGCAGGAGGTGGGCACCAAAGGGTGGAGGCTCTGGAGAAGACAAAGACAAGAGTTCCTATTCTTAGCAAAGAACAGAACCAGGAGACAAACGCTCGGCATCAGGAAGGGCATTGGATGTATCTACCCCGTCTTTTGTGGGTAGATGCTCCCTAAGTTCAGCTGGGTGCATGGAAGCTCCTGCCACCGTCTCTTCCAGCCACCCATGTCCACGGTGTTAGGGGTACCGGCATGTGGGGTCTGAGCCCGCCAGTCCTGCTGCATGTCTTAAGCCATCTGCCCAATGCCACGCATCTTCAGCTGTTGACAGGTATCTGGAAAAATTAATTGGTGCACAATCTGGGGGAAATCATGCTGTTTTCAAATCAGGCCAAAACATCTAGTGTGGGTGTAACGGCCACCAACCTCTAGCATCTGGGTGATGCTTTGGTGATGATGAATGTTGTTGGTGATGGTGAAACACTGCTGGGTGGTAGGAGACTGGGGAAGGGGACGGGCATGGTGGGTGAGGTGCTGGGATGGCCGGCAGCCATCTGCAGCGGCAGATAGGCATCCCTGTGTCGCCAGTGTCAGGAGCATGTGAGGACTTTCTCCAAGGCAGCCAGTTTTCCGCCTGCATTGCTGATTTGTTCATCTGCAATGTCTTTAATATGATTAATGTAGAGGGTTTTGCAAACTGATCAAGACAGACCTGCTCTGCCTGTAATTTCAGCTAAATTACAGTGATGCTCAATTTCAAACATACCTTTGATACGGTAATAGAAAAAGCTAATTTAGCATATTGCGCAGATTTCGGGTGAAGTGGAGGCGATACTGAATATTGATCAAATACATACACAGGTAGCAATATTGGGGGATAGTGATAAATATTTCTGTAGAGACTGAGTAGATTTATATTGTTATCCCTCTGCAAGCTTGTACTTTAACTCCTAATACCTTTAATTAGAGCTGTTCAGGGCAGGCTTTCAGCTTGCTTCCATTGTATTCCCATTATGAATCAAAAGTTTATTTGCTTCTCTGGTTGATGTGTGGGAAATAATGATATGGCATGTAAGCTCACAACTTGCACAGCCACCATCAAAATGCCACGGTGAATGAAACTACCCATGTGTTATGACCTTGATGCACAATTTAAATAGATGATTTTTCAAGCCAAATAAAACCTTTCACATTAGGCAGTAGATGAGCCACTTGTATGTGCTACAAGTGCAGCTCCCCTCTCTCCTAATTAATAATACAAAATAGTGGTAGAATAGATTTATGCTTGTCAGCAGAGCAGTTAACTGTCATGCCACTGATGAGTCAATGGCTTGTTGTATCATAAGTGCTGATAATACCCAGATCTGGGCCGGGCACTAAGCTGTGATATGGCAATTTATTTTTCACACACCATTTAGTTATGCTTTTATTTCAGATTAATCTCTGTTTTTTCCCCTTTTTATTTCAGTTCTAATGCAATAGGCTCAACAGTTACCCAGGTCACAGTGTGAGAACTTGCTGTCGTAGGCTGAACTTCAGCTGTGACTGTTCCTGTGGGTTTTGGAGAGAAGGATGCCTGGCAGAGCCAGGGGAACAACCAGCTCACGGGCACGCCAGCACCCAGTGATAACTAAGGACCAAAGTCCCTGGTCACAGGGATCCTACAAGCTAGAACGAAGCACCACCATGGGTAAGTGAGGTGGCATTTGCCTTTCCACAGCAGCATCAAATTCAGAAATTCAAATGAATTCAAAAAAGGAAGAGGTGTGCTGATCCCCAACCATATGTTTTTTAGAGGGAGGGTAATGTAAGGGCTCTTGGGCTGATACTGCATCACCAGGGAGCTCTTGCTACTCCACATGATTCAAAGTGGGGTTTAGGTAACTCAGGAAGGGCCTGGATCAGAGCTTGGTGGAGATAGTACTAGGTTTGATCGGAAAAGGGCTGCAAGTCTCTGTTAACCCACAGACTGTCTCCAAAACAGGGGCTTGCAATCGCACTTCATGGTGAAGTGCTGGTGGTCTGTCTTGTTTCAAGGCTCCTCAGCAAAGATTCTCCTTTAGCAAAATATATGAATGTAAATGATCAGAGATCGTCTCTGGGCAACCACCAGCTGTATTTGGGATTTCATGCATTTGTCCTGGGCTTTGTGGTACCTCTCTGGTACTTTGTCTTCCCCTGAGGACTGGCACACTGGGAATTTTCTTTTGGCTGATAATATCTTCACCTCTCTTTACCTTGGGAAGCTTCGCCTGGATTCCCAATGAACCCAGTTTGTTTTACAGGTGACCACAGCCCTCGGGACGGTGCCGTACCTGCTGTACCTCAGCATTTACTCCACAGCGTTGGAATTTAAAGGAGTGTGATGGGTTCAGGAGATGATGGGGGTCTGCTTCTTCACAAAGCTCTCACCCCACCTTCATGGGCCTGCAGAGACTCTTTGGTAAAACAGTCCTTGCAAGCTGAATTTCAAAGCCTTTTGTGCAGCAAAAGATTTTCCCTGCAGACATGGAAACACTCAATACTGTGCAAACCAGGAGTAACCTGAACCTGTTTTCAGCATTGCTCTGGTGACATTTCAGCAAAGTTGCATTAAATGAATTCATCTGGGGAAGGAAATCTTGTAACCCCGTGCCCACCCTTACATGTGGGCTTCCCAATGTTAGCAGGAAAATGTCATTCAGGGATATGAACCTAAGATAGACAAGTGTTATTTTTTCAGGAAGTGAAATGACAAGCAATAAAAAGGAAAAATCAGCCTGCAAATAATACCGCATCTTTTAAATGTTTTTTCAGTGAAACTATATCTATTATATCAAATCTATGTGTATTTTCTCACATAGCTTAAAGAGCTCTCTTGGTGCTAGCTTGAAGCTCTGTCAGAGTGACCCTGAGAGGTGGAGGAAGATCTCCCATGCATGTGGGATGGAGATGCCTGAAGCAGGGTGGAGGGCTCTGTGTCCGACAGCTCTTCTCTGTATTTTATCACTCATGGTGATATTATACAGAATTCACAAGGAGTCTTTTATATCTGCTGCCCCAAATCTCAAAGCTTTTTAAAAAATTCAGTCTGACTGTTCTTTGTGCTTGTGAACATTCTACACTGAGGAAAGGTTTTAGTCCATCTGGAGCAGGGTCTGGAAATTCATTGAAAAATAAGACCGAGTAAAATTAAGATGTACAAGGATCATTACTCCAGCTTGGTGATGGGAGATGAAAGGTAGCTGGCTGCTTTCTGAAAAGCCTGCTTTGAGAAGGATGTATCTGACACCCAATTTTTGATGGGGTTCCCATGCCATTCCTCCCATTTCCTTGTACATTACTGTGACGCTCCGAGTGAAGTGTTTCGAGGCAGCGTTTCCACACATTTGACTTTTAAATTAAGGTGAGATTATAGCAATAGCACATGGTTATATGCTCAAATGTGTGAAAGAAATTGCATTTTATATTCTTTAACCCTACAATAATGGGCTCTGGGTGAAAACTTTCATCAGTAATTTCAGATCCCGATTTTGCAGTTGGATTTGCATGGCTCATTCTTCCCACCTGGCCGGCTGCTGGTGGCTTCAATGTGACTTCATGTGGCTGTAGGGATGCATTGTTGGCAGCAGAGCCTGTGCAAGCCTTTGTGTCCAGGGTTAGTGGCCTCTAAGGGCAGTTCAGTGAATATCTCTCTCCACCAACAGTTTTTTTTTCTTAAACATCTCAATTCAGAGTCCCTGTTGTTCGGTGCAGTGTAAATTAGGCCATATGTCCTCTGGTGATGGGAAGCCTACCTTTCTGAAAGTAGGCTTTAACATTACTATGATTATAGCCTAATGCAAGTTTCTTTTAGAATGTGGCCGCAATTTAAGGATTTATTTTTTAGAAGGAAACTAAGTGGGTTAAACTGAAAGCAACCCAAGTGCTCAAATGTCAATGCACTGTGGAATTTAATCACAATGAGTAGGCAGTCAGTAGCTTTTGAGCTGTTATCTGCACAGAGGAAGTCAAAGGCTTTTCTTATTTGTTTGTTTTGGTATTTTTGCATATTGAAATTTTTTGACATTTGTTTATGGTGTGGTCAAAACGCTGGAGGGAAGGGATGCCATCCAGAGGGACCTTGACAGGCTTGAGAGGTGAGCCTGTGCAAATCTCATGAAGTTCAACAAGGCCAAGTGCAAGGTCCTGCCCATGGGTCAGGGCAATCCCAAGCACAGATACAGGCTGGGTGAGGAGTGGATTGAGAGCAGCCCTGAGGAGAAGGACTTGGGGGTGTTGGTTGACAAGAAGCTCAACATGACCTGGCAATGTGCATTTGCAGCCCAGAAAGCCAACCATATCCCAGGCCACAACAAAAGAAGCATGACCAGCAGGTCGAGGGAGGTGATTCTGCCTCTCTGCTCTCACGAGACCCCACCTGCAGTCCTGCGTTCAGCTCTGGGGCCCCTAACATAAGAAGGACATGGACCTGTTGGAGTGCATCCAGAGGAGGGCCACGAAGATGATCAGAGGGCTGGAGCATCTCTCCGACAACGACAGGCTGAGAGAGTTGGGGTTGTTCAGCCTGGAGAAGAGAAGGCTCCAGGCAGACCTTAGAGCAGCCTTCCAGTACCTGAAGGGGACCTACAGGAAAGATGGGGAGGGACTTTGTACAAGGGCATGTGGTGACAGGACAAGGGGTAATGGCTTTAAACTGAAAGAGGGTCAACTTAGATCGGATGTAAGGAAGAAGTTCTTCCCTGTGAGGGTGCTGAGGCACTGGGACAGGTTGCCCAGAGAGGTTGTGGATACCCCATCCCTGGAAGTGTTCAAGGCCAGGTTGGGTGGGGCTTGGAGCAAGCTGGTCTGGTGGAAGGTGTCCCTGCCCATGGCGGGGGGGTTGGAACTAGATGATCATAGAATCATAGAATCATAGAATATCTTGAGTTGGAAGGAACCCATAAGGATCATTGAGTCCAACTGCAACTCACCTGGGAAGTTCTTCCTGGCCCCTGGGAAGACTTAGAATCATTAAGTTTGGAAAAGGCCTCTAAGATCATCATCTTTAAGGTCCCTTCCAACCCAAACCATTCTATAATTCTATGATGGCATGATTCCTGTTGAATTTTATGAATTACAGACTAGGCAAATTTTGGAGCATGCAACAAAATGCACAGACAACCCCAACTAGACATATATTTCACTGGTCATCCTGTTGTATTTGTATTTGCCAGGAATTCTACAGCGGTGGAGAACCCCACCCCCTCTGCCACTGCAGCGAAGCTGAGGACTTTCATGTCATTTTTGCTCTTACTAATGCACTGCAACCTGCTAGGAATAGAAAAGTTTGCAAAGGTCACGTATTTTCAGAACAGGTATTTCTGATATATTTCTGAAGATCTATAAATAACTGTAAGAAGGCTGCATTTAAAAAATATAAAAGTTAGTAACAAATGAGTTACAAGAGCTGGAAAATTTAAAGTTTCTGTTAATAAGTCTAAAAGCAATAGAAATACCACAAAAACTTTGAAATGGGGAGGGAGCAACAAATCTTTTAAAACTAACTGCAGAGTGTTTGGGTGGAGAGGATGCTGGAAAAGCAAATACTGGAAGAGGAAATCTTGTGTATGTGCAGGTAACTGCTAACACTGCAATACTTAGCCTGCTCCTCTGAAATATTAATGATTTATTCTACGTACAGTGGCAGCGGGTGTTACCGGAGATAGTTCTGACCATTTCTTTATCTCAGTGCTGGAGCAAACAGCGTGTTCAGGGCAGATGTCCTGCACACTGCTATTTCCTCTGCTGTGCACAGCTCTCTGCAGAGGGACCTGCAATCTCAGCAGCAATAAATAGATTTTTTTTTTCCCCCACCTCACAATCCTGTCTGGCAGCATCAGCTCTGGAGTACGGAGCCTCCAAGAAAGGGGAGACGTGCACAGTGTTTATGTCCTAGCTGTGCTCCAGGACCAGCATGTGAAAATACAGATGCTCTGCCTAGCTGATAGCCACTAACATCAGTAATGTCTACTTCATAACAAAAAAAAAGAAGCTTGCAGAGGCCTTGAGCTTGGTCTTGGCAGAATGGCAGCAATATTGTCCTTGTTTAATGGATGGAGAACTGAGGTGCTGGAAGAAGCATGTAGGTGTCTGAAAGTACTGGCAAAGAGGTAAAGCAAGGCAGACCCTGCTCTGTTTTAAGCATCAGGTTGTCCTTCCCTCGGGCACTGCGCTAAAATTGTGTCATATACCCAATATGCCTTATGCTGAGGCTGTTCTGTTTGAGCTCAGGGGAGATGAGCTTGATTTGCCTGTGGCCAGTTAGGGCTGGTTTATATTTCCACTACCCATCACCCTTTTATATTCTTTGTTCATATACATAAGATAATAAGGCTGAAAGAGGAAAATGGGTATGGTGATAGAGAATATATAAAGAGAGCAGATGATGCTAAGTAATGACCGTTAAACTACGTAATAAATCCTTGGCGATAGTACAAAACCTTTGCATCTGCTCACAAGGTAGAATTATTTCATTGCTTCCAGGCGCCGTACATGGATATATGTCAGTGCATCAGCATCTTCAGGGACACATCCATAATAAAGATAATACTAATTTTCATAGCAATGTTTTTTCCTGTCAGCCAAAGGTAATTAAGTAGTTAAAGGAGAACTCAGTTTGCTACCTAATGTAAAAAATAACTCATGCGTTTTATATCTCCTAGTCTTCTAACTTTCACCAGTGTCAGGCCACATTGGTTTTGCATTTACTGTAACAACCTTTCAGTAGATATAAGACAGAGCATGCTAAGTGTGGGGTTTCTAATCACTTTTCTTGTGTGTCTGATGTCCCAGCTACCCACGGACCTTAGGCATGATCAGATCATGGCTCTGAACTAATCAGATTTAACATAGAAATAAAAGAATAGATCCAAAATGTGGTGGAACTAACAAATGAAAATAATAAAGAAATTAAATGACAGTAATTGAAAAGGTTTTGAATGTCTTAGGTGCAGTACAATAACACTCCTTTACTGTTTATCCAGCCTTGAGACCAGTTATCTGCTTTTGAAAAGGTTTGCAAATGTATATAGATTGATAGAAGTGCTGTAGTTTCTGTACCTACTCTACTTAGACTAATTGAAAAGCCGTCATGGAGAGGAAATCGGGTTGGTGTTGGGAGTTTGTGCTTGTGCTGTGATATTTAGGAAGCTATAGAAAATCTTCAGAAAATTAATTGTTTAGACTTGAAAGTGCTCCATGAAGCTGAGGTAATGGGCAAATTCGGCATTCCTCAATAGCGATCTCGGGTTTCTTCCAAATCTTACTTCACTAATCATTATTTCTGCACCATTCAGACCCGTATTTTCAAAGTTTGCATAGCATATATTGCCAAATTACTTCTGCAGCTGACGAGGCATCATGGCAGAGGCAGGTACATTTTGAATTACAGTGCCTGTTTTAAGAGAGAAGATTATCCCAGGGTGGCAGATTTCCCACCCCCCCAGCACGACATGGGTTGTTAGAAATCCCCATAAGAATAAAGCCAGGTGTTGAAGCTTCATATTTAATGTTATTTATGTGTGTGTATAAAAGGGAAATTTAAGCCTTGTTTTCCAGCCAGGCCCCCGTGAAGTCCATCCCTCTGGGGACCGCAACACTCCCATGCCGCAGGAGCGGTCCCTCCGCCGACGGGCGCTTGCAGCTCCCCATCGCCGGGGACACGTCCTGTAGTTTCATATCCCTTCCAACCTGCAGTGCCTTCCAAGTGCAGGAAATACTTTATTTTTCTTCTCTTTGTTTGCTTTTTATGCTTTTCCTTTTAGTGGTGTATTAGTGGCAGAGAAGCTCATAGAAATAAAAGCTCTCCACAAAAAGGCTACAAGAAAATACTTGATACAGGGAGGGATGAATGAGACCTTGAAATTACAGCCTGCAATATATGACTCAGTCCTGCTCGTGGGTACTAAAGGCATTAATTTCTGAATACTGTCTGCTTTAGTAGGTAATTTTTGTGAAATGCCTGGAGAGGCTGGTGCATTTCACTATATACTATAATGAAGTATGGCAGGTTTTAGAGAGATGAAGGACTTTGCAAAGGTGCAGCAGCCTGACACCAGGATTCATTTTGAGCATGAGCTGGTTCCTATTTTATCTAAGCCTGATTCCGTCATCCTTGGAAAGGAGGGTGCTTGCTTTTGATGGTGAATTTTGTTATAAGTACTTATTTGGCATGCCAGTGAATAAGAAAAGCTATCATGATTTGACATGTGAAACGTGAAGTCTCAATTACTTTTATGTTGTTTTTCCTTCTGTAGATCGGGAGTGAAAAATATATTTTAATTAAAAAGTGAAATATGATATCCAGATCTCAGCATGCCTCGTGGAGACCAATCTGAATTTTGGAGTGCTTCATAAGTCTCAGAGCAGAGCTTACGCTGCACTCCACAGGCACGGGCAGCAGGCGTGGCTGGTAACGCTAACTGATTTATTTGGCCATTATCTGACAGTTTCTTTACTTAAGGGAAAAGGAGGCTGCGGATGACGTCCTGCATAATCAGATAGCTGTTATTGTAATGCTCCCTTATGTATTTTATATTTTAATCCTTTTTTCCTTGCAGGCCTATTTTTTTTAAGGAAATGGGGGTTATGAGAGTGTGCTTTCTGCCTTCCTTCATCACCTCCTGCCAGCCACTTTTGAATCCCTTGACCAGCCTCACCTGAATTTGATCACGAGATGAAGGCTCAGAGTTATTAAATCTCTGAAAGTGCTGCACCAATCAGTGGTGAAGCAAAGATGCTGCTCAGGTAAAACCAGGGAGAAGCTGGTTATTATGCATTTTTGCTGGTAATGTGTGGGTTATCAGCTGGCATCTAAGATGGACCGGCTGCAGCACGTGCTGCCGACCATGCAGCAAGCCAACACAAAACCAAAAGCCACTGAAAATGCAAGGGCATTTCTGAACATGTGGTGCTAAGGTCGTGTTGGGAGAACGGTTGCCTCTGTATTAAGGAGTTGAGCCTCTATCCCCCATGTCACTACAAGCTGGCATGATATTTTCCACTGACCAGAAATAAGCAAACTAGCTCTTTTGCCCAAATTAATGCCTAATTTAAAATAGAAAGGATAATTCTTGGCATGTTGGGCAAAAGCATCTCCTAATGCATTTTGAAGAGCTAAGTCTGAAAATGTAGAGGGTGTTTTCCTTGCCTGTGTTTCCTGATTGTCGTTAAAGGCATCTCACTGTAATAAATAGTAACACATTCCTTCAATCAGTCTGTTTAGGATAAAGACCTTGGCTCCTCCTCCATTACGGTAAATGGACTAAAACTAAAGCTTTTTATGGAGCTCCCTCTAATTTCCAGATGCAGTGCACCACTTCACCAATAAAGCAGTATTTTTTTCTTAACAGAAAATTCTATTTACCCAACACTTTGCTAAGCTAAGTGTGTTGAAAGCTAACCATCTTTAATATCTAGCCCATAATAATGCTTGCACTTTCCTTTGAATGCTCCAGCTGCTAGGGGCTGCTAGGGGCTGAGATCACTGCATATTGATGGATACTTCAGCTGGTGCTTCCTCAAAGCAGCCTCACTAAGCAAGCTGAAATTCAGTCCATTCCTTACTGAATAACATGAGAATCGTAAAATCCTATGCTATGAGATTGGCAATCACTATGCTTGGTGGTGCGTGGTTTAAGCAGTACTCTGTGTATCTAAAATTGTCAACAAGTTAAAAAGGAATCAAATTCAGTTATGAAAAAAATATAGATGGATCATTATGCACTATTTTAATAGAATCATAAAAAACCCATTATATTATCTGCATATCTTTCTTTCTTAAAAAAAAAAAGCAAAAAATGAAAAATTTAAAAAAACCTACCTCTGTTAAATTAGAAAGTGCCACAGATTTTTTTGTGCTTTGCTCCAGAAATGACCTGGTGGAAGTTCATGGCATAACAGCCCCAAATCCCAGTGACTTTAGGACTGCAGTAGGTGGGAAGCTGAAGAGCAAGGTGGGGGAATGGGACCCCCCCAGCCCAGGCCCTCTGTCTTGCCCCAGCAGGAGCTCATGTTGGGGTATCAGCACCCTTCCCACAGAGGTGGCAGGGTTTGCCCTTTCCCTGCCAAAGCTGGAACCGGTGGAAGATGTGGCGGAACACTTCTGCTCTCACCCCGTGTCCTCCCGTGGTAGGTATGGCTATGGGGCACCCATCCTCTTCCCCAGGCGTATGGAAATGGGCAGGACTCGCAGAGATCAGGGGTTGCTGTTCGTGAGCTTTCTGCTGAGTGCTGTTACGCTCATTTGGTGTATGTAGCACACGCTTTTAATTGGGCTAAGGAGTCCATGAGTGAATAAATGGGGTCTTTCTACATTAGCCCTTTTGGCACTCTAAGTCAGGCTACAGCTCATAATAATTGTTTATTTAATACTTAGTTTATGTCACTAATCATCTTTACTTGCAAGGAACTGATTACATTTAAACCCTGGGAAGTCAATGAGTATTTTATTACCAATTTCATTAAGGCCAGCATTTTAATCCTTGCCATCTAAATCTCTGCATTTGAGTAGAAATTTCTCGTTACTTTAAATATGAGAGCAATGGGTGAACCTTACCAATCACACCATCTATTATTATACTTAGTACTGGGGTATCTGCAGTGCTAGAAGGACTCTTCAAATAAACAGTCATTAAGTATGACAGTGATAATGGAATGTGCACTGTGAAATTATCTAATTACTGACACTTCGAGTCTGTATCAACAATTTGTTTTGAAATAGAATATAATTAAATTCTTTTGCTCCAAGTACATCGCGAAGAGTAATAAACTTTCAGACTTCAAATAACAAAGAGTGAACAAAAGGTGCCATGTAAAGATGATTTTGAACATTTGGAGGATAATATTCTTGCAGAAAATATATGCCATGACTACCATTCTTGGACCTGTTCGCTGGGTTCTATTAAAACCTGTTGATGGTTATGGAAATAAAAAGGATGTTCCCAAAGGAAAGGGAGAAGATGAGAATAGTAACAGATGCTACAGCACCCCAGAATGCTTTACTGTTGGCTGTGGAAGATATCTAGAGCCTGATTTGAACAGTAATTGCGTTATTGGGTCATAGCTTTGAAAAGTAATGTAGCAAAGTGAACAGATGCATCTAATCTGTTATTCAGAATAAGAATGATCATAGATGCTTCTAAGTGTGGAAGGTCATCATTGCAATTTGTTGATACAGGCTGTGAAACAGAAATATGAGTCAGTGTGCTAAGTAATAATTAGAGTCAACTGGACACTTGGAAAGGTGTCTGCAAACACGTTTGATCCAAATCTGTTAGTTTTCCATAAATCTGAGCGTATGAATATTGCAGGGAGCAGCTTGTATTTCGCAGATGCAGAAGCCATGGACGAGGCTGTAGGAGCGTGCCTGCGCTCCTGGCAATGAATAGCAAGGCGAAGACAGAAGGGGACCCAAGAGAAGCGCGGGAGCTGGGAACCCATCCCTTGCTTGGCGTCACTTGTGCCGTGGGGGCTGGCTCACAGCCTGGGACCCCGCGCTGGGCAAGAGGTGTCTCGCTGTTGGCTCACAGGTGACACCAACTGTGGCAGATACAAGGTGCTGCGACCTTTTCTCTCTCCTGATGCAGCGGAAAGCATTACATTACTTGCCAGGAGTCTCCAGTGGGGACATAGACTCTAGAAATATTTCGAGGGGGGCCTTTCTAGGCCCTAGCACATGTACCCTTGTCAAAAGTAAGAGTAAAATTCAGGAAAGAGAAGACAGCAAAGGAAAGAAAAAAATGTTTTCCAGGTTACATTGCTTGTAGCTTGCTGGAGCTCCTCCCTGTTTAAGTCTCTAACAAGAAATCTAGGTTGCATACATTTTTAAAAAAATGTTGCTTTTCATCTACTAGCAAGAAAACTTGGGAGTAGCATTCTCTTCTCATCACTTTTTTGAATTAATTAAAAAACATATAACCCAACAGTATAAAACAGCCAAGAATGTAATCTTTCAAGTATCACAGTCTTTAATAAAAGTCAGAGTGGCACCGTTCGTGAGCATCTGATGTTTATGGCTGCTGCTTCTAAAGTGCATTGTGTTTCAGCATCCATCTTGGCTCGTCTCCATTCCTGCTTTAACCTCAATGACTTTGGCATAGTTATTTCAGTGCTGAACTTCGCCCATTTTGTCTTCTGCAGAATATGAAGTCTGCTACTTGGTTATCAAATATGAAACTGTGTACAACTGGGCAACCTAATGCTAATGGAATCGATATAGCAAAAGAGATCTTACAACCCCTCTGTACTTTTTTACAATTTACTTTGTTCGTCACCCATTAATTCTTATATTGATTTTGCTATAAAACACAAACTGCATTCCTATCACAGCCCAAGAAAAAAGCACATTGATTATATTGGAACAAGGTATGTTGTAAAAATGAAATGCCTAAAACATTTAAATGTAGTAAGCTCTGCTAAAGTACATAAATCACGTTGTTTAATGTTGTAAATGAGTGGTGCTGCCTTAAACAAGGGAAAAATATGGCGCCATAAACCAATTTTGACACAAAATAACAGTCTCTGTTTCTCTGTACCTGCCATTTTAGAAATGCTATCAATAATGGTTACAGTTGTTTGCAAGTGGGAGGGGGGAAATGTTCTCAGTATCCCCTTTAAAAAGTTCCTTCAAAGTCACTTTGTAAAATTGACAACAGTGGTGTTTCACCTAGCTATAAATAAAGCCTGATTATTACTGTGTCCTGTTTACTTTTATCATTTCACTCATCAAAAACTTTTTGATGCATCATTACTAATGATCGCTTCAGGAGCCAAAGTCGAGCCGTGTGCTTGACTGTTATTGATGGGGAGGGAACTGCAGCTGCTTCCAACCACCTCGGTGACCACATCGTCTGCTGAAGATCATGGACACTATTCCACCAGCTTAAAGGGAAGATGGTTCAAAGGGAATTCGTCTTTCTGCACCGCTTAGAGTTTAACCCTGAGTAGAGAAGACTACTGAGTAAGTATAATTCTGTACTGTGAGAGTGTCATGGCAGTACAGAGTGAAAAAGGAGAATTTCATGATGGTTATAAAATAGATGCTTTTTGTCACCAAAGTTATGATTGTAGAAATCTATTCTAGTTGAGATTCCTGTAGTGCTTCAGAGCCCTGGTCATGATCCAGGAATCCGCTAAGCCCAGTACAAGCCCAGGAAAGTCGCTTTGGAGAGCTGCAGTTAACAACGAGACAAGTGGCAACAGCCAGGCAGGGATGGATTTGGGTCCAGCATGAAAGAAAGGGAGGATGGTGGTAAGAAGGATTGGGAGTTGTCTCAACAGCTTAAAAACCCAAGCTGTTTCCAAGGTTTTCAGGATCCATGGAAATAGATTTGATGGGGAGTTAAAAAGAGAGGAAGGCAGGAAAAAAGAAAAAACGAGGGTGATTAAGACAGGTATTGTGCATTTGCTTAACGTTTAAGCTGGTCAGAGCGGGGACCTTGGCTTCCCGCTCAGTGCTGTGTCTGTGCATGATGCTACAAAATCATCCCTTGTGCCAGATTTTCTTGAATAAGCTTGGGAAGAGGGAGAAGAGGAATTAGCTCATCTTGCATTAGAAATCATAAAGCAAGGATGGGACTGTTGTCTGCTGCCTAGCTCTTGGATGGGTGCTTCTGTTATTTTAGTTCTTGCTTCATCTTGTTCGATATGCTTAACTTTTTGATTCAACTTTTCTTGTGTGTTTTTCTCACCTGTGAATCAGAGGAGCTGCTGCAGAATCTGGGATGGCTTGCCAAACTTTGTTTATCTGTCAGCTAAAGCCTCCCTGCTTCCAACTATATCACTCTAAACCCCAGCAAAACTCAAGCTGCTGTAAAGAGGTTGCTATAGACTTAGCAAGAGCAGAATTTGGCCTGGTCCTCTGGAAAGGAGAGAAGCAGAGGATTTGTTTTAGGGGATGTGAAGATTTGCTACAGCTGCTGAGGTTCTTCCCACACGTGGTCTCTCCCAGGACAAGGCTGGTAGAAATGAAGCTGGGTGACAACCCTCAGTGCAAGCTGTAGCACTAAGCAACAAGCACTGGGGGAAGCCAGCACACCTAGAAGATGTGCTGGGTATAGGTTCTTTTTTTGGGGAAGGGAATATTGTCTGTAGGGAGGTGGCAGTCCTGAGACTGATTTTGCTCAGCAGGAAATCTGCAGCTGCAAAATTCCAGTTAATTCCTGGGTGCTTCATTATTTGAATTCATTAGCACTAGTTTTTCCTGTGTGGCTGGCAATCATTCCTCCTTTAAAGTTCCAATGTGCTCTCCTGATGAGAGGTTGCTCTTGTCCCTGTTGGGTTGGCACTGTTTTTTTCCAATTCTTTGAGAAATTGCACCGTTGGCAGAGCATGGCAGGTCTGTTCTTCTCCATGGGTTTGCAGGGCAGCAGGACTTCGTCCTTGCGCACCTCCACCCTCTCTCTTCCTCCCAGACATTGGGGGGAAAAATTCATAGAATGACTTAAATGTCAAAAACCCTGTGAAACGGATTCCTGTTCCTGCAAAAGGGAACTCCATGAGGACTGTGCTTATCTAAAAGGTCAGCTCCAAGGCTTTTCTAAGTTTAATCATTAAGTCAATTATCTCAGATGTCTCATCCAGGAAGGCTCTATTTTTCCAGGTTGAAGTTCTTACTTTTTCATTGCAAGGATCAATCCTGCAAGGTCCTCAGAAGCTTAGTTAGGGCATTTTGTCCTAATGACAGCTCCTTCAGTCAGCTGCTGGGAACGAAAGGAGCTGCAAAGAGCCCCCCAGACCTGAGTGGGTGGTGGAGGGCTGGTCCCTAGCAAAGCAGTTGTGGAAACACAGAAAAGTTGAGGAACTGGAGAGAAAAACAATAAAGAAAAGAGCCTCATTTATTTTTTTATGACTGTTAAGCCCATACAGCTGTCATGCTTTGCCTGCATGCAGCACACCTAGGAGAGCAGGTTGCTGTGATAGATGGACAGGAGCTGCTCAGAGAAGTGGCTTTAGATGGGCAATTTGGTGCAAGTTGCTGGAGCTTTTACAAAGGCACAACAGGTGTTAGGAATTAGATGCAATCCTCTTGCAAACACTGGGAAGCTGAATGTCTGGACCAGGCTTTTGCAGGCTCTGCTCAAACCCCAGCTATCACTGCTCCACGGTGACTGTTTCTTTACCAACACCATAGCCGTGTGTTGGGGACATGTAATAATAACCAAGCCAAGAAATATGGCTTATGGGGTTCTCTGTGGGATGAAAAAGGGACTTTGTCTGAGGCCAACAAGCAGAGTTACAAAGGGGCAAGTTCAAGCACCAGTCCCCAAGCTTCCCTCTTCTCTTTTGTGGAGGTTTTTTAATGAGCAGCTCCTGCAGTCCTCTTCCCTTGTAACTCCTCCACAACACATTGTGCATCTGTGGGAGGTTAATGAGGGAGCCAGGCAAAGCTGGGGCTCTCTACTCAGCTATTTTGAGTCACTGAGTGCTTTCTTCTATTAAAACTAATGTGCATTTACAAGCCTGCCTTTTATTTATCTAACGAGGGTAATTATCTGCCTCCAAAATGTTGTGATCCATTTGAGCCAAGGCAGCTTTTCTGGAGGGGGAGGGGGAAGATGTTTTACTGCTGGTTTCTTTTGACTTGTCCTTGCAGAGCAGCCTGGTGGTGAACTGGCCTGGGGCAGCAAAGGTAACGCTCAGAGTCAGCAGGACGATGGTCCAGGTCTGAGTAAGTTGAAAGGATTTTCTTTGTTTAAGCTGAGTTGAGTATGTCTCTCCCAGGGTGAAAACTGAACTTGCTGCGGTGCAATGGCAGGAGCCAGGGAGGTAGTGGTAAAGGCGGTGTGTGGAGGGAGAAGCCTGACCTGCCTGGTTTGTTGGTTTTTCTGGTGTAGGATTTTTTTTTTTTTTTTTTTTTTTTTTTTTTTGTTTGGTTTCCTGTTTTCTAAGTTTCTGTAGGTCAGTGTTGTGGCCACGGTATTAGTTAAGCAGTTGCTTGCACTTAACAGATGCTGCAGGGAGGATAAAGTAGCCCAGCTTCTGATGGGCTTTAGACATCTGGTTACCAAACAGGTCTTGCTCTTTCTCCAGGCAGTTTCTCTTTTAAGCAAGTCAGTGCTAATTGTAAGTGCTGTTTTATAATGGCCCTGTCTGCACTTCTAAGAAGGTGCTGTGCCCTGAACTTGAAGCGTTTTTTCTCCGTAACTACTTGAATTGCTGTTTTCTGCCTTCGACATAGGTAACTGTTATTGCTGCAAAAAGTTTTCTTGGATGATTATCAGTTGACTTGTATTAATATTTACAATAACTTTTTTGTTAGTAATTTTTTGCTACAACAGGAAATGAAATGCAAATTAACAACTGTAAAGATTAAAACATAATGAAATAGGACATGAACTCCAGAAAACTAATGAATAAAGTGGCTTGAAGGCACAAAAAGATGTCCTTCAAAAAACAAACATAGAGATACATAACAAGATAAATAATTTTGAGGCATTAAACTGACAAAGAGAAAAAAAATACCAAGTATGGGATAAATTGTTTCATGCCAAAGTTATAATTGCATTCCTTTTTCTTAATAAAAAGATGAAATTTCTCCCTAAAGTTAACCAACTGTGTAATCGCTCCATGGTAGGTTTTTTTCCCAACTTACAAATCGGCTCATCAAAACATCTCTCTGTTTACCTTTACTGTCCTCATCTGGCTATTTAACAAATATGTTGGTCTAATGGACAGAAACAACTTTTTTCTTTAATAGCATTTCTCTCCTGTGCTTTCTGTTTTCTAGAGCAGAAATGCATATCTGAATCTGCTGGGTGCTTTTACTAGGTGTTTAAAGCTTGTCTGAGCTGACAGGTGCTAGTCCCTGCTTCAGCAAAACTCCCAAGCCCTGACATCTCCTGTCCTTCATAAGACTCGCTTTGGCAGCTGGCTTTAAGACAGTACGTCACTCCTTTGTTTAACCAAGGGCTCGGGGCAAAATTTGTGCGTAGGTGCTGCTGGCTGCTTTTCAGGGCAAACTCCTCACTGGTTAGGTAGCTACGTTGGTATATCTGAACCTGGAGCTGACCCTGAGTAAATATGCATTGCTGTAAACGTTGGCTATATGTTGGCTTCATTGGTTTAAGTTGTCTTGGATCTTGTAAAATCATGAGGTATCTTTGACTCAGTGCATCTTTAATACTCCTTAATGTGCTATTTAGTATGGTATAGCTTTAGCACGGTGCAAACATCTGTACACCTCGAGTCTTTAGGTATGAGTCTAAAACACCTCCCCTTAAAATCAAGGAAGGTGTTCCTGAGGCATTGCTCACAGTGGGGTTAGTCCTTCAGACTATAAATATTGTCAGGGCTGGGGTTGTTCCTCCTGCTCATGGTTAAGCCATGTACAGCTCTGGTGTTTCAGAGGAGATGGAGAGGAGCCTTCAGGGAGTTGCCGCTCCCTGACTTGATAAGTGTATGACAGCGCTTGTTGCTTGAGAGAATACAAATGTCCCTGTAATCCCAGGCCATTTGGATTACCCAGTTGTAGCCTGAGATGCTTCTCCTCTTGGTCTGCCTTCCATCACTACTGGTTTTATTAGGGAAAAGGATGAAGGTTTGGACTTCTGAAGTATCTGCATGCTCCCAGGTGAAGATACTTGGCTAGCTGGATTTTCAGGAGTGCTTGAGCCTCCCTGGAAAGAAATTGAAATTACCATTGAACCTGGTTGAATTCCTAGGCTTTACAAATTAAATAAATAATTCAATAAATCTTTTTGCCATTTCTGTTCACCCACCTTTTGTGAATTTTCAAGACACACTGAAGACCCAGGCGGGACCTCACAGTAGTTACTTGCCCAGGTGAAGTTTGTTTCTATGTATGAGTTGAGGGAGTCCGGCTCTCCAGCAGCTCATGTCTGCAGCGTGTAATGGTCTGTAAAGATTCGGTTTGGCTTTTACTCAGATTTTTTTTCTTTAGCATCTTTCTTCTTGATGACAAAGGACAGTGTCATAAAAATAAGAGCCTCTTATTTTTTTAAGAGAATTCATGCAAACACCTTTTCTATTTATTCTCAGCCTGATGTCAGAATAATTCTCTGTATGACATTGCATTCATTATCATACACTGAGTTGTGACAGCAAACAGAGGGCTTCAACCAAAGAGCAAAGAGGAGGAATGAATTCTCAAAAACAGATCAAACCTCAGAAATTAATTTTAAAAAAGAGCTAGCTGTACAAAACATTGTTTTTCTTTTCTTTTTTTTTTGTCATTTGCACTTCAGATTCCCTTGGATGGCCAAGCCATGGCATAGTAGGTGTAGTAAAAAAAACCTCTCCTGATTGAAATGTTTTCAGATGTTTATCATGGAGTCTTCTTGCCTCTTAAATGTCATCTATAATCTCTAGTTCCAGCTTTGTATCATCTAGTGGTTTTTGGTGGCCTCAAGACTGCAGCTTGATTGATCAGAGTTAGTGTTTTCTAACTTGGTAGCACCTCATGATGTCTGAGCAATTAGGGTACAAGATATTATTTTTATGCTTGGTCTATTACCTGTAGAAGATGATCTATCCTAGTAAATATATCTGTGGAAAAAAATCCTGTCAACATTGATATACATTCTCCTCTACCTTTCCATAACCTTGGTGGCAAGTTATACAAATATTTCATCTGCTGAATGCAGACTTGGCTTTAGAAAGTGTGTATTTCAGCTCTCCATAAATAAAAATAATGGGCCTAATTTTCATTTTTGCTAGGGACCACTTGTACCTATTTGGGGATAGATCCTTAGCTAGTGCGTGCTGTCATAGCATCACTGCAGCCGGTGGAGTTTGGATGCCTTACACCTACCGTGGTTTGTTCCTGGGTGTTTCATGGCCCCATCGAGTAAGTGCAAATTTACACCAGAGCACTGCATAGCCCCTGAGCTGGAATGAGAAGCAGGTCTAATTAAGTTTTGTAACTGAAATCATTATTAAGGTCTCGCTCATTTTCTCTATACAAATATTCCAACTGAAAGGATTATATTTACAAGTGCTATTTATAATTAAGCATTTCACTTGATTCGCCTGCAAACAGCATGTAAATCATATTTCGCTCCGCTAAAAGGCAAGGAAAAGGGGAAAATGTCTCGGAGTAATTTATGTTACACTTTGTGGTTAGCAAAAACACAGGTTTGTGCAAACACGGATTTGTTGAAATCTGTATTTTATTTGTTAGGGTACTTTATTTCAATCGGGCTCTGTCGGGCAGAGGAGAGGGGAGAAAAGATTGACTTGCTCATCCTCTGCCGTGCAGCTGAACAACCCCTGGAGATGTTTGGGCTCTGCAGACCGGGTTGGAGGGTGAAGGTGTCCCCCCATCAGTGGCTGTTACAGCCAGTCTATGCTCACAACAAGCGTTTGCAGTGGTCCTGTGAGGTTAGTGGGTACCTGAACCTCCCGTGGGATGTGAAAGGTCTTGGCACATCTGTGAGGAGGTTGCCTGACATCTGGGGGATTACCTGTTGCAATCCAGTCCGTTTAGATGTAAGGGAAGATGAAACCCCTGCTTTGGGCTGCCTTGGGTAGGGGAAAGCTGTCTGGAACAAGACACTCGATTATGTAGTGAATCCTTTAATGCAGGGGTGAGATGAAGCTTGTCAAAGCACTGAAAGATGAGGATAGCCAACTCCTTTGGTACCTGGTGGCTTAGTTATAGATCAGATTTTCTTGCAAAAAATGAGCTCCTAATGTTGCTTAAAGGCTTCTGGTGTTTGTTGCTGGAGATGGAAGGAGACTTAAAGACTTAATGCACAGAAGGCACTTCTTTACCCCACCACCTTGGGAAGCTGATACCCAGCTGGTGACCCCTCAGCTATGACAGTAGGATGCTGTGCAAGAGCTGCTGGGTAATTTCATGTTGTTACTGGTGTAGTGCATCTCCCTGCTGTAGTTCAGCTGCACTCCTCGGTCATGTCAAGGTGGATATTATATTTCTATAGACACCAACTTACTTGCTTTGTGAATCTTTCTGTAGCTGCTCCAGCAATATAAATTAATTGATGCGAATGGTAAGGATGAAATAACTTAGAAATTATACTCCTGATGTTAGTTAGGCCTGAACAGACAGGAATTCATCTTCATGCTTGCACATAAACATCCAAATAAGATTTTTTTTTTTTAGCTTGGTTTCTTATTCCCTCTTGTCAGTTAGCAGTTCAAGGCCCTTGTGTGTGGTGTGGGGTTTTTTTTTTTTTTAACAGCTGATTTTCTAAACTATTATTTTTTCAATTCATCTGCTGTTCCTACGGGAAGAGGATCTTTCAGGAGTATTCCCAAGTTTGGTACAAAACTAAATTCTGTAGCCTTTATCCGCAAAGCTAGGTTCTGATTTACCTGCGATAAATAATCCAAAATTTCCTTCTTGCTATTCACCGAGTTTCAATCATTATAGGCTGCCACGAGCTCTCCTGCTGAAGGCTGGAAGAGCCAGCCACGGGCTCACACTGATGAGACGGCTTTGAGCCGCATTAGGAAACACAGCATCGCCAACACCAGTGGTTGATGAAGCTTTTCAGTTTCTGGTGATGCTAACACCAGTGGAGCTGAAGAGGTGGGAGCAAAGAGCAGTCCCTTATCCTCCCACAAAATGACAGTGTTTCAGAAAATCACAGTGGTTTCTGAATGGCGTGCGGCTGTGTCTGACTGTCCCTGCTGTTGCGAAAGGAGGAGAGCCATCCTCTAATCTGAGGGTACAGGCTCCGCATCGAAGACGAGGGAGCCTGCCTTGCTCGGGCGCAACTCCACGCGCTGGCGTTGGTGTGCTCAGGCATCGGTATTTTGTGGCCCATCATGCGATAACCTGGAAGTGTCGCTCCTGCAAAAGAGCGGTGTGAGACAGTCGATGGGTAAAACGGGGCAAGGGGAAGGCTCGGACTCCAGCAAGGGCCAGGACGAGGTGTTTGCCCATCGCCAGTGTGGCAGCCATCCCCACTCCTCTGCTCTCTGAGCAGGGTTGGAATGGCTGGTGTTTGCTGCTGTGCAAGAGAACATGCACAGGTGTTAGTTTTGGATAAACTTTTCCTGAATTCCACCTGTTTCTATCTAATACCAGCTAAACAGGGAGAGAAAAACTAAACTCCCAAGCCAACAGGTTTTGGAGCCTTGGCTCCCTCTCCTCATGTTTTCCTGGCCTGTGTTGCTTTTCCAGTTGCATTGCTCATTCCCAGTTCCTCTGGCTGTCTGCTGGCCACTTGTCTTATCAATGCTTCATCGTCTTCTGTGCAGCAAGGACTGGTGAAGGCAATCAGCAGATCAGAGGGGAAGATGCAATACTTCTATGCCACCATCTGTCCATGAATTGGGTTGTTTGCCCTCTTTCAAATGCACTTTGTGAGAGCGTTTACTAAGAACATTAAGTTGGAAGGAAACTGAGACAGATCCTGATTTCTGCACTGACACGGATTGGGAATAATTCAATACTGAGCTATGGTGTTCAGGCACAACCAGATCAGTGCGACTCAAGCCCACGGAGAGTTTGTGACTTGTTCAACTGTAACCACCATTAAACAGAGAAAATGCGAATCCTTGGCCTCCACAGGCACTTCTGCTCTATACCCAGTTAAGAAAATGAAGCTTAAAATAACTTCAGTGAATTGTGAACAAATGTTGATGCCGTGTTTTGTTACGGGTACTTAGTATTTTCTGCCCCGATTAAGTGGGTTGTCAGTGCAGGCTATAGTGTTAGGGGTGGTTTAAGCTGCTGGAAGATGCTGCAGCTGACACGAGGGGTGTTTCTGACCTACCCCTTTGCCTTGGCTGTAGCGAGTGTTTCCTCTTGGAGCAAGGCAGGGGATCCCATCCAAAAATGTTCCTAAAGAATTGGGAAAAGGAAACAAAAGGAAGTGTTTCCAACTGGATCCATGACCTTGAGCCTTTCCATGGGCATGTGGTCAATAGAGCTGACACACTGAAGGGTGCATGGTTTCATTCAATAATTTAATTTTGTACATGAGCTATGAAAGCATATTGTGTTCAGTTTAAATTACATGCCTTTTTAACCATATTTTTGCTCTACTTTAAGTGTTTATCCTTTGATTATCCCAGTTAATTGAGAACTGACTCTTCAATTTACAACTGAAAATGAAATATTTTCATTACTGTGGTGATTAGGAGCTCCAGCCAAGGGTTAGTCTCTGCTTGTGTTAGATACTGTACAATCATAGCTCAAAAAGATGATACCTGCCTTAAATACCTCATAATCCAATAGGAAGACAAAGAAAATATATGTATCTAATTACAAGGGAAGAGCCTGATGAGGGGAGGCCTGGGAAGGCAATCACCAAGTGACAACTGGCACAGGGCTATCATCAAACCCTCCCCTATGGGGGGGGACGTGAGTCACACTGCCAGTTCTGCCTGAGCAGATCTCCAAAATTAGGAAAATTTAAAGGCCATCTGCTAGTAGATTAGGTAAATAAGCACCCAATCCAATTACCTTATATTTTTATTTCAGCCTTCTGGATTATAAACTAATAGGGAAAAGGTCACGATTCTTCAGGCTATCTGAAGTTGAGTGCATTTATTGTCTCGGCTTTTCATAAGGTCCGGTTTAAGATGTAATGATAATTTCACTGTTATCTTTTTCTAGCCATGGAAAATGTCTCTTGTGATGCTGTGTGTGGCACAGCGCTATTGACACCGGCTGGACCCATGCCAAAGGGTTGTGTGTTTATATGTCTCCCGACTGTGTTTGGAAACAAGTAGATTTTTAAATGACGGGACAAATCAGTTGGGCTGGAAGCTTCCAGCTCGAGTAATTACAGTTCTAATCTCCTGCTTCAAAATTTGGTGTTGCAGATACCAGCCTTCAGGCATTACAGGAATAGCAGAGGCTCAGCTGGCATAGCCGGATCCTGACCGGAGAGATCCTATGGCACCTCTGCAGTGGGGTGAGCAGGACAAGCGGGAAGGGGAAGGATGGGCAAACAGTGGGGGAATGTGGGGAGGATCTCCCAGGCAGGAGGTGTGTCAGGCTAAGCAACCAGAGGATGAGATGCAAGCGTAATGTAATGGTGATTAGTGTTATTTTGACTTTCCTTCAATTAATTGGGAAGCCCTGGAGAAGGATGGTGTGACTGAGGCAGAGACGAGGGATGCCATAAATTATTTTCAAATGTGAGACACCCAACCTGCAATATTTGTATCTACTTATCAGTGACACCAACAGGATACCTGGATTAAGAAAACACAGGTCAGGGGAACACAACTGATGCTTACATTATACACATTCAGTTTAAAGAAAGAATCAGATTTGGAAGGTGAAATAACTGCTCACAAGCTGGTGTCTGTATTTTAAGACTGAGCAGTTCAGCAGCCAAGAAAGCATCCCAGAGAGGAGAGGGAGTTTGCATTACTGTATCTACAGTAGTTCAGTCAAAGGAGAACATGACTATGTGGAAAACAAAGGGCACTGAGGATGTACCTTTAGTTCTCTAAGTAATTTCTTCAGAGCTTTTCTTGAGAAGCACTTGTTATTATTTAAAAAAAAACCCAACACTTTATTTGATTTTAATTACAGGAACTAATTTAATATTTTGGTGTGAAACTACACTCCTTTTAAAACTTTCAAATTGATTTATCATAGGCAGATGTATCCTCAACACAGGTTTCCTTCCCTATAAATGTTTCCCTTTCACATACGCACCCGTGCCTCTCCTCCATCCCGCCTCCTGCTCATTGTGTGGGTTCCCACAGGCTAGAAGTGAAACACGGCTTATTTTCACCCCAACAGGACCAGTTTCATTATGCACCACTATGCAATGGCACCACAAGTGCCCAGCTGGAATTCCCATTGTTTAATTTCTGATATTTTAAAAAGTGTCCAAACAGTTAATTTTAGGCCAGCTTTCTTTAGTCACAGCCTGTCACAATATGTAGCTATGAAAATGTCTTTTTAAAAGTCCCAGCTGTTAAAGGACACAAAGGTGAGGACAAGGGCTGCTGTGTGGTGCAACTGGTAAGAAACAAGAGGAGACATCCTCCAAACTAAAACTTGAAAGGTATCACATTGAGGACAACAGACTTGGCATATGAGTGTTATTTAGGCAATTAGGAGCTGGATGTTAAATCCTAAAAAAACAAAGCTCGGTTTCCCCCTGTTCTCTGTCCTGGTTTTGCAGAGGTGCCATAGGATCACTTGGGTCAGGATCCAGCAGCCCCAAGACAGGCAAAGTGGAGAAGCTACTGAAGAGCATGTTTAATGAAGTAAAATCAAAACGAGGAATATGGGGTGTGGGGACACAAAAATGTAACTGTGGGAAAAAAGAATGAGCTCCCCAGGCCCTGTAATGCAGTTGTTTAATAACCCGTTTGTCTTCAGCCTGTTTTTCTTCTTGCCAATCTCTGGCAGTGCTTATTCAGCCTGTGCTTGCAGAGGCAAGAGGAACCCCATGCCATGAAGCTTGGAGGGGTTGGACCATTGAAGGGTTTTGCGGCAAAGCTGGTGTTTCTGAGCTCATCTAGCTGGCAGGACATCCATGTACCAGCCTGAACATGGTGGGGATTTTTGGGTGCCAAGGGTACCCTGCTTGGGCCAGCACAAATATGCTTCTGGCCTGGCTGAAGCAAAGCCGAGGCTTTTCCTGGCACGCTGAAACAAATCCGTGTGAATCAAGTCTGTGTTCAAGGAATCAAAGCCCATGAAGATAAATAGGGCTAATCCCACCACAGCCAGCAAATAAACACCACTGTTCAAACCTGAGACCGATAACACAAACAACCCTGGGAAAGCAGTTTGGAGAGTGTCAAATCACATGACAAAGCCAATATATTGCTCTGTGACTTCCAATTAGAGACTCGCTGCTGTATAATTAAGTTTCTGACGATACTGTATTTAAAGTCATGTCAGTGCTTTCATTTATAAATACTGCTCTGCAGGTGCCTGAGCTCCCAGCTGGAATCTCTTTTTCAGGATCTCATCCTAGAAGTGATTTTTATTCTTTTTGTATTTCTTATTTCAAATTTGAGTGGGTAAGAAAATTCCCTCTAAGCAGTTAAGGTACACAGGAGGGAAAAGAATTAAATATTTTCAGTATGTTTCAGTTCTGCTTTAGGTCACAGCTGTTGATATGTATGTTTTATCATCGGCATCGGGGTGTGTGTGTACCCATGTTTGCACATTTCTGTAAACTAGCGGTAATCAGACCTGAAACCTGTGCTTTCTGGCATATTTTATACTTTACATAAATTGCAAAGGACATTAGTGCACTTATTTTTTTTCCTCCTTTATTTATACTCCTTTGCTTGTAGGATTCATGCATGCAGACCAAAACATCCTTGCTTTTCCTGCATCATTTGTGGTATCCCAAAGCCTCAGTGGGAGACGGCTCGGGTGGTGTTTGGTACAGAGGCATCACCCCTCCTGCTGGGGCAGGCAGGCTATGTGCCTCTTGGATGTTTTTATTTGCCCAGTCCCAGTCAGGATTGGATGGGCTAAGAGTGGGGGCTGGTGTATGCCAGGTAATGATATTAAATGTCCTCTTATGTCTCGGCATACAAAGCAGCAAGTCGAGGGGACTGGGAAGCAGCCTGCCCTGGACCCCAGTTCATACCCTCATCTTCTAATGCGCCCAGAGCTGAGAAGATCCTAACTTGAGCTAGCAGCCAGTCTCAGCCAGGATGACCATGCCTGTGCTCTTATTTTAACTATTGTGTTAAAAAAAAAAAAAAAAAAAAAAAAAAAAAGGGGGAAAAATAAATCAAAAAAAAAAAAAAGAGCACCACCTTTGGACTCTGCTTTGCTCTGAACACCAGAGCAGATGGAATTTTTCACCCCCAGCTCGTGTGTGCAAGCTCCATCACGTGGGAGTGGCGGATGCTGCCCAGAGCAGGGGACAAACGTGGCCGGGGCTGTGCCCCTCTGCCAGCCTGGGCTGGGGACCAGGCTCTTGCCTGGGCTTTCCCCTCCTGGGCAAACACAGCTCGTGGCGTGGTGAGAGGTGTCGAATGCCAGTGACGGCTCCTTTGCAAAGGTAGCATCCCCCAAACCCAGCACAATCTCCGCTTTCATCAGGCTCCTTGGCTGGAGGGTGGCTCTGCAGGTGTGGGAGGCGGTGGAATGGCGTGGACAAGTCTGTCCCTCCTCTGCCACTGCCTGTAGCAGGGAAAACAGTCTAAGAGTTGATTTTCTTTTGAATTTCTTAAAAAAAAAACAAAAACAAAAAACAACAAAAAAAACCCACCCCAACAACCAAAAAACAACCCAAAACCAACCTCACTCAAGCTGTTGGTCGTTACAGTAAATGTAGAGCCAGGTCCGGATGCCCGCTGGTCTTTTTGATTACTAGTTTTTCTGTGTTGATTGAAATTACGTGGAGCCCTGAAGGATGGGGAGTCTGCAGAGTCCCCTGGGGTGAGGAGGGCTGTCGGTGCCTTTCTGCAGGAGGGACGGTGGATGTGGGTGCTCCTCTGTTCTGAAAGGTGTTCGCTCCATCAAATTCAACAGGCGTAAATGATGATACCCACAGAGCTGCGAAACCATATGTGCGCACTTCCTGAGGACTAAACTATTTGATTCGATCTCGCTTAAAGGTCTGGAATTTCCAAATGGATAAGCGAATTCCCGAGTCCATTAAGCAAGGCAATTTACAATGTTCTCAGGCTTTGCCCATGGAAACACATTAACAGAGTTTCCCATTTGGCTTGTTGAAAAGCCATTATTCTAAATACAAAAAGGGCAAGAAAAATAATCTTGCTTTTTCAAAGTTTACTTGTTGTGTTTGTACCAGCACAGCAGTGTCGAGTGGTGCTGTGCAAAGCCTTTGACAATGTTGGAGGGAAGTGGGGAGGAACGCCGTGTTCCTGCATTATGAATGCTCTCACCAGCCCCAATCTATCCAGGTAGCACCTGCTGCTGCCATGGAAATCTGCATTTTTCCGTTTTAGACATGATCTAGCAAATGAAGAATGAAGGCAATCCTTGGAGCGGACCAGAAAGATGTATCTTGGTGTACCTGACCGCTCCTGAAATCACCAAAATATACATGAGGAGAGATGGTAAATTGTCCCTGGTGCTACCTCTGATAATTTAGCACCTCCAAAGAGATCTTTAAGATGATTGATTGCTTGTGATAAGATCAGTTGTGTTTTGGTTTTTTTTTTGTTTGGGTTTTGTTTTCTTCTTGATATTCAGTCTCTCTCTCTTTCTTTCTTTTTTTTTTTTTTTTTTTTTTTTTTCCCCTGAAGGAGTATATTTCTCCTGTAGGTGTGAGAAGAGGGATGTATTCAAGAGAAACAGGTGATGTGAAAAGAGGGTCTTGGCTGGGGTTGGGAGTACTTTGTCTCCCTGAGTCTCTGCTTCCCCTCTGTAAGTCAAACAGTTGCTCATGCCGTCTAGTTTCTTGCTCATGGCTTTGGCTCTCAGTGACATCTGTGGACAAAGCACAGGTACTGGATAGCTCTAGGGATGTAATTTGTTTCCTGCAGGTATTGGCCAGTGACTTTTTAATTCTTATTTTGAAGAGAAGTGGAATTTATCAGTAGTTAATACACTTTGTCTCAAAGAGGCAGCCCATGTAATGTCGCTGTTCAATTTAATGCATTAACACTATTTTGCTTTCTGTCAGGGTGATGTTGCCAAAGGCAGGGACAGTTGTGGAAAGGGATACCAAAGTAAACAGTACACATTATTCAAGTAGATGGGTAACTTTAGCCTTACCCTGCTCCCTTATGTTTCCAGGGCTAAACACGTTCAGCACATCAGTATTGGGAATTAGCAACAAATCTTGCTATCATATGCTAGCTAAGTAAACACCATGTATTATCTCAAGCCACCTATGAAAAATTCACTTGAACATGACAAAATGAGTAGGACCTTTTATGTTCTAGTGGTGATGGTATTTCCGGGAAGATCTACAGTAAGTCAGTGTTGTATAAAAATAGCTAAATCGGGCAGTAAAGGCTCTCCTTTAGATGAAGTTAATTGCTGCTGATGTCTGAATTCCTTGCACTGGTTTCTCTTTTGCATTTTTAATTATTAGTTACTAACATGCCTTTATATCACTAAGTGGGAAATATAGGTTTGCCTGAGGAACTGTGTTCCCTTGCTGACTTAGGAAGATGCTTCCCAGCTCCCTTTGATAGGAGTTCACATCTTGCTGGTAGAAAGTTATTCTTTCTGTTGACTTCAATGTTTGTTTTTTTTTTTTATAGTTTGTTGCTTTTTCAGTCAGATTGCAATAATCTGTCTAGTTATTTTTGCTTTCCTTAATAGTCTCTAGAAACTTGCTCTACCTGGCAGGTGCAGCTGAAACCTCATGGGTGGTTGACAAGAGGGTGGTCTCACAGCCTTCAGCAAAAATGGTCTTCTAGAAATATTTTTTAAATATCAATTTCAGCTAAAGTAACTTTCTATTGACTTTCCTGCCTATGGCACAGCACCGAGAAGTGGTAGTTTGTTTTGCTTTTATGTTCTAATTGCTATCTGCTGGTTGAAATTTTGGCAGACAGTTTATTTGAACAAGATGATGTGCACAAAGGTAGGAAAGAAAGGAGAATACAGATAGGGTATCGCTGCAAGAAGAGATGCATTTACAGGAGAAACTCACTTCAAGCCTATTTAGAAGGATGACAGTTGAAAGATGACATATTCGTACCTTCTACAGGCCATTTCTTCCTGTATGTGGAAGTGGGCACTCTTTATTATTATTACTGCTACCCTTACAGGTGAAAGAAAAAACTTTCTTTAAAGATATTTGCACAGCACACAGGTAACTGGAGCTCAGTTCCAGGAGGCAGAGTTGTAGCTAAATGCTTGAGAACACTTAAGATTAAGCAGGAAAGAAAATTGGAAAAACAGCAGAAAAGAGAACTCCAGAAGTTCCGGAGATGCTAATAGATTCTATTGTGAAAGAAAAAGCATAGAAACAAGCTGGTTACTTCAAAGCAGAACACTGGTGAGAAAAATGCCCAGCCCCAGTATTTAATCATGTGTAGTAAACAGTCAGTGTGTAGGCACGTGTGTGTTTGCGCTCATCTACGTATGTGTGATCCTCGTGCTGATGGGGATAATTTGAGCAGAAGTACTTAGGTGCATGGTTTTTCCTTGTTCTTTCGTTCTTTTTCATGCTTTTTCAACTCTTAAAAAACCACAGCTTTTAGAGAGGTGGAAAATGGAGGTCCTTCATGTTCCTTATCTCGCCTTGAGGTGCTCTCTCAGAATAATCAGTGTGGTGCTTCAGGCTTAATCTGGATCTTAGTAGGCTCACAAACCTGGTAGGATTGTCCAGTTTTACCCATCACTGAAGGGGTAGAAGTGATGCAGTGTGAAAAGCTCTTGCTCCCAAGTTACCTCACTGTATGGCGACTTCATTGGAGTCCCTATTTGGAGCTGTCTGAATTTCCCCCGGCTTCCTGGTGAGATTTAGGGTGCGTGTGCCTCTTGCAAGGCTCACGATTCATCACGGGCTTAATGGTGCTTTCAGGCTTGCAATGCAAGGTGAAGCTTGCAAGATCACCTTCTCCAGAGGTCACCGTTTGAAGGTCTGGCAAGCTCCTCGCTGTACTGTGCTTTAGATAAAGCAGGATGTTATTTCCTAGATTATCTTGTAAGACTTACCACCGGGCTGTGGAGTTTGTTCATTGCTGAACCGCTGCAGCATGCTATAACTAGTGTGATATGAAGGCTCTACAATTCCAGCTGATGATTCACAGCAGATCATTTGATATTTAGGGCTCTGTTCATTAATAAGTTATGCTCCATTTACCTTGTTTTCTGTGGAATTTATGAGTCAAAAGTGCAGAGTGCACCAAAAATGATCCATTCATCAAATTCCTCTTCTCACTGTATAATTGGCTAACCCATCATCACAGCCCCTAGGGGCACATTGCACAAAAAGGTGTGTCCTGCATGAGAGAGCAAAGTGGCCTTAGGAGGGGAAACAAGGATTTGGCTTTTGTTTGAGTCTGCAGGTTGCCCCAGTTGGTGTCTTTGAGCTGTGTAGGCAAGAACCTTCCCGAGCAGATTTGTTTCCTTGTTTGCTCTGTGCATACCCCAGGCGTTGTGACAGCAAAGGAGACGTCTTGCTTGTCTGCAGGTCCCACCGAGTGTCTGAATGCCAACGTTGCAACTGCAAGAGTCAAGGAGCGGAGGGAGGAAAAAGATGTTCTGATAATGTAGATCCATCTGCAGTCTGCTTGCACGCACGTTAGCATAACCAGGCCCGTGACACAGAATAAAGGTGAATTTGCTGAGTGATGGGAAAGGTCCAAGGTGTCAGAAGTCGTACCACTAAGGGAATGTCAGCTGTGGGAGTGCAGGGAATTGCTGAGGGGGGCAGGTTATCTAAAAAGCAGAAGAAATGGCATGTCCCTTTGCTTGTAAATAACAGGAAAATGTCTGCAGACCACAGTGTCTCTAGTTGGCATCTAAACAACTAGTGCTTCTTTTTTTAACGTTCTTTTTAGTTAAGCACATAAATACTTAAATGTTGGCACAATTACTTACACATTGACATAAGCTAGAGAAGCAATTTAATAGCAATGAAGACGAAAGAATAACTATTGCATAGATCCTTTTGGTTTTCCACCACTTAACTGGTAAAGCCCTAAAGAGAAGACAAAGAAAATAATAATTAGAATGTACTGCTTTACAGGATGAATAGTGAAAATGTCTCTGCTGCTGTCTGCAGTGTAGTGTAAAGATACTTGCAATAGCTTTAAATGACCTGTCTAGCTGGTAAAGCAAGGAGACTAACATAGACTAATTCACCATTTTTAGTGCTTGGTATCATGTTTAAAGCTGCTCTGGATAACTACAGTATCCTGCAATATAGATACACTGCCTGACTCCCTTCTTTCCCTGGGTTACACCCAACGTTCAATGGTTACCCATCAAGTATCTGGAGTGTGGTCTTGGCTGACTTCGGGAGAAGGGAGGTTGAGGAAAGTGGGGTTTAGAAATGCAAAATAAAACTTAATTTCATATGCAAAGAGCTGAATTCTGCATTGCTGGGTAATTGATTGTCATTCTTTTCCAGAATCTTCTTAGTATCAGTTGGGTATAAACTCGGAATAACAGACCAGAGGTTTTGTTTTATGGTAAAAGGCGATACTGATGCTTTCCAGGGAGCTAGGATTCACCTACAAGTTACAATTCTTGAGAAAAACATTTGAATTTAAAAAATACCTCACCCAAAACTGCTTGCTCCCTACCGCAAGATGGATGGGTTGGTACTTCACCAGGCAGCATCAGAGAGATAGTAGACAATCCTGGCAGATCCTGGTCATGATTCCTGGCTTCCTCTGTTGGATAGACCTATTATTCCATCCAACTAAAAATATTTAAAAATGTCTTTCAGCTTTGAAGCTCAGTCAGGAGAGGCTAGACATGCTCCTTGGTCTTCCAAAAACCTGTGCTCCGCTGGTTTCAACAGAGTTGCCAGGTGTCTAAGGATTCTTGTGCTGAAGTTGAGGTGTGTTGGATGGTGGCTTAGACAGAAGGCAGTGTAGATGGCCGCTGCCTTGGACAAGTACTGCTGCATTCTACATGGCTGAAGTTGTGTGGTTTGTATGAGGCAGAAGTTCACACTGATTTATAGGTGGCCTCAGAACTGATGTTTGCTGGAGCTCTGGCTTCCCCATGCTGCCTGTGAGCGGGGTGCAGCCAAGGCACCAGCTTGGGGAGGGGGAACCTGGTCTTCTTGGCACGTAGGCAGGATTGAAGTATGATTTATTATGCACTTCAGCTCCATGCACAAAGCACACATTTAGCGCTTCTCTTGAAGCAGGAGCTAACTCCACTTGGTATCAAGCCAGGTGATGTGCTCAATCACTTCCAAGAAGGGAGGCTCCAGGCTGAATCTGGCCTCTCCAGTGCAGCTACAGGACGGCCAGGCTCATGTGTCCATGCACCTTACTGCACCAGGGCTTTGTCTGTACATGCCAAGTTTGGAAAGACTGAAGACTTGCTTTTAAAATAGACCCTCTGTATGCAACTTCTGATATAAGCCTAAAAGAAGAAAAATTAACCTCAATAATTTGTCTTAATTGCTATAGTACTTGAAGAGAAAAAAAACCTCTGTGAGTGTGAGTGGAAGAAAGAAGAAAATATTTGGAAGTGTCTTGGAGGTCATGATATTGGATTGGAGCTTGTATGAATGTAATTTCTGCTGGGAGTCAAGTCTAATAGCAATGTAATTTATACGAAATATATAGCTGGGGGCTATGTCTCAGTTCCACTGAAGTTAATGGTAAAAATCCAGTGTCCTCAGTGGGGGCAGGATTTGATGCCTGGAGAAACAGTTTATTATTAAAAGTTTATTAACACTTCATATGGAAGGGCTATCTTCCCTTGCCGTGTTGTTTCTTCTGTGTAGGCATAAGAGCTGAAGAACTGAACAATAGAAATAATGCACCAAACCGTCCTTTCAGTCTGAAATTCTCAACACAATGTTGTATTAAAGGACTGTATTGAAAACATTTGGCAAATAGATTAAAATATAGTTCCTTTTAGACAAAGAATCCTTGGAGCAAGGTATACAGAAGAGCTGCAATGGATTTTTATCCCCTCAAATTTTGCAGTATAATAACTCGCACTGAACTGCAACAGGCAACCTATGCAAACAATGAGCAATTTGGCTTGTTAATTTTACATGCTTCTGTCACTGCTCCTGTAGGATTAGCTCTTCATGCACCTGATGAGTCCTTCCCTTTCCTTGGTTCTGCCTGCCCGGGATTAATCTCACTCTGCTTTTTTTTGGTACACATTTTGAAATAGCTGTTATATTTTAGAACATAAAAGAAATTTTTGGTCCATACAAACATATTTGACCATCTCATTTCAGGAGTGTCACATGTCACTTTCTTTTCATTCACATGTACTTCAATGGCACTTTTTTTATGACCTTATAGTCCTATCAAACCTGTACTGCAGTTATGGGTATTGCTCTGTCACATCACTTTAGGGGATTGTTAATCTTATAATTAATTCCCACCATAATCTCAATTAAATGTGCAGACACCTTAGCTTTGCGCTCTTGTCTATGGAAAATGGATGATCTCTATTATTGCATGCTGATGACTGAAGGTGCATTGCCTGCATATGGAGATGCCGGCTGCTTTTTTAACCTTGAAAAAAGGTGCCCTGCGTAGAAAGGTAACACTTAGCACAAGCAGAAATGTTCTGGTTTGCTCAGTTTCAGACCAGTTCTGCTGCCAGATGCGCAGGATTCGTGGGGGGCTTATGCACGAAGATGAGAGAGTAAATTGGAGTTACTCGCTTAAAGGATTTCAGCAGCTCTCCCTGGGTGCTTTTCTGCATCTTTAGGCAGCTAAATACATTTATCAACCTGACTGCTTGTCTCTGAGAAGTGGCTGACTGCTTAAACACAAAGCTAGGATATCCCTGGATATCAGGATGGAGAATGTCTGTGACTTGCGGTGGCTGAAGGACTGTGCTGGTGTTCCTATTGCTTGCAGTGGGTTGGTGTGATCGGGCTGCTGGTTTACTGGTGACTGGGATGCTGACATCCCAAAGACGCGCAGGACCAAAACAGAAGTTGAAAAGTTGCTGTACAGCCCTTCATCTCTGTTAGAGGCTGGAGAGACAAAATTATTAGCCCTTCACAACATTTTTCCTGTTAATATTTCATACAAGTGAGTTCCTGAAAGGCTTGAAAGGAATTCTGAAAAATTACCGGGTGTTAGTTATTAACGCTATTGATAGCAGTGGAAGATTCAGACTACTGAGTGCTCGGATAGGAGCTGCGGAGATAAAAAGGCTGTGATTATGGGGGTGGATTTTTTGGATGTGTCTCTAGAGCTAGCCAAAGGTTATAAGGCTGTATGACTTGTGAGAAAGCATTTCTTGCTATAAGCATTTGCAGAAGAAAAGCCTGTTCCTAATCAGTTTTGAAGTCTGCCTAATTCGAAAGCAGGTATTACGAAATCAAATCTGAAATGACAGCTGTGTCCACAGCTGCTGTGCAGCAGGTTGTAACCTTTGCTGATGTCTTGAAAAAACAGAGTAAGAGTTGATTTTTAGCTGTCAGTTCTGCTTTCCTCCTTTTGGCTGCACTTTGAGACTTCCGTTGACTGCACTATTTTCCTTTAAAACCAGCCAAACTGGAAGATTTCTTATTCTGCCTCTTACTGGGTTTCTACTCCTGTGTTATCAGTCCCAGCAATGTAGCTCTGTTGACATGATTTTAATTGGAAGGCGTATTTATTAACTTGACATCTGGTACAGAGTGCAGGATGGAGACCAGGGAAGATGATTTACCTCCTTGGGCTTTGTGGACCACCACAAGTGTGAAGGTGAAGAGCAAACAGGGCTGGTTCTCAGGAGTGGGGCTGCAGCTCCCAGCCTGAGCATCACTTATCTCCAAGAAAAGCAAGCTGGAGCTGCTAAATCAGCTACCACCTGAAAGGCACAAGCATTTAGGAAATGGGATTTGGGGAGAGAACGACTGAAGCAATAGAAAGCGCTTGAGGTCTGCTTCATCCATAGTTAAATGTCTTACATATTTGCATTTGAAAAAGCAGCCACCCCAGGTAAGGCCTCTAGCCAAAGTCTGTTTTAACAGCTTTGAAGTCCAATTCATATTTTCTTTTGCAATTTTTCTTTTTCCTGAAGGCTCCATTGTGAAGGCCTGGAAGCAAACAAATCTTATCCACAATGTTTCATTTTAATTCAAATTAGTCCAAAAGCCTTCATGCTTCAATAGCTACAAACTCAGTGAGTTACTGGCATGTTCAATAAATAAATAATAATAAAAGGGAAAAATAGTGTCTGAGTGTTTTTTAAAAAAACAAAACAAACAACAAAACAAACAAACAGAACCCCCACTCCCAAATCCAAACCCCAACAACAACAAAACAAACAGCTCCCCCCACCCCCGTTGCTGTCTCTAGGTGCTAAAGGTGGGCTGGGATCAGGATACCCCAATAGCATTAAAAATTTTCTGCTGCCTTAAAGAAGTGTCTGAAATGGATGTGTCCAGCAGAGATTTGTAATTTGGAAGACTGGCCAAATGAACACGCTAAGATTTTTGTCCCCTAGTTTCACTTTTAAAGACAACCTATAAACTTTATAGCTTAATGCAGCATTTAATGAGCTTGGCTGGAACAATAAAGTGGCTTATAAGACACCATGAATTAAACCTGTTTTCCTTATTTTGATCCTTTTCTTCCTATGTTACTGCTTAAGAAGGAGCAATACTTGGTGGCAAGAGAGAATTGCACATAAATTGTGAGGTTTAAAGTAGCAGTAGTAGATAACTAATGCTTCATTAATAAATAGCTATGGTAGTTAAGCATTTAGGGGTAATAAAATGTAAATGTGCTTTCAGCACAAGTTGTGGTTCTTAAAAAAAAAAAAAAAAGCTTTAAGAAAAATTGTTGCAGTAAGGTTATGGCTAATATTAATTGCTGAATTTACTTGCTGTACCAGACCCTACTTACACTAAACAGCAACTTAAGGAATTGCTTTTATTAACATATACAACACAAATTGTCTGATCTTCTGCAAGGTAAAACGTGAAATCTTTCCTGGAAGATTCTCATTTTAGCCTCCTTCCTAGCGCATCTCTTTTAAAAGATGGTAGACAAGCTGACCCTGTTCTTCATCTAGAGAATATATGAGCACAGAATACAGTTTGCTGGGCTCTAAAGATTGCTCTGCTGTGAAATGGAAAGTCAGACCACAAACATGCCCTTCAGGTCAGGATCTGGTGCCTGTCTTTCAGCAGGAACTGTGTGCCATCTGTTAATATTAGGAGGCTTTGTGGATGTAGGAGATGATTTGCAAAATACTGATGTAGGTGAGTTATTCCTCACCTGTTCTGCCATCTCTCTTTCTTGCATGCGTAATGCCATGTTGGTGTTGTAAATGCATCTAGTTAAAGCAAAAATGTAATTATATTTTTGTAGGTAAACTTAAGTAAATAAAATTTAATTAGGAAATAGCGTAAATAGAAATATCAGACATGGTAGATAAACGTGAAGCGCTTCTATGTAGAGCAGAAACTGAGGAACATGTCGTCCCTTGGATGTCTGTTGTGGAAAACATGAGAAGCAGCTGCTTTTCCCCCCAGCTAATAAAGATTTTTTGCTCAAGAGATGCTTTATCATGAGAACTTTGCTTCTGTATCCAAGTGACTTGGAAATGCTGGAGAGAGCAGTGTGTCCGTAACCATTGCCCGCCACGTAAACATGCTAGCAGGGGTGGGCAAAGTCCCCATAGTGGTGCTAGGCTGTGCTGGTGGGGTCACAAAATGGGACCCTGGGACTGGGACTGGCAGAGCAGCTGTGCTGGATCTGGCCTTTTGGGGAGCCTGTGGCAGAAATACGGCTGCAGTCGGCAGTTACACGTCTCCTTGCGGAGGACCACCATGTGAAAAATTGTACTGGTAACACAAGCGGTGGGAGCAAACCTCTAAGGTGGAGATGCTGAAAGCCCAACGTTGCTGCCGAGTGCCTGCATCTGCTTGCTGACTGGGTTTGCTCTTTCCATGTATCAGAATATTGGAGACATTAAAGAGATTTTATGGGCTAATCTATACTTTTGATTGGCTTTAATGATCTTTGCAGTCTGTTATTTATACATGGTATTATTACGCAGCAAGCTTAGTAATGCATTAGGTCATTAATGCATTCGCTTTACAGCTTGTTTGTTTTGCTGCTGAGCTAACCTGTCGTGGGTGTTTCTGGGTATGTGCCCTGCTTCCAGATGAGTCTCCTTTATTGATAAAGGTAAAAAAAAAAAAAAAAAAAGAGAGAGAGAAATCTACAATGGCTCAGTAAGTGAGGAGGTGGTGGTTTTCTGATGCAGGTCTTTCCTTAGGACCCGCTAGGGCATGATCTTGGTTGTCCCAGTCCTGGCAAAATTGGACCTTTATTGACTTGTTCATGGAGAGGATCAATTCTCTTGCAATGGGTAACAGGACCAGACAAAAGGCATTTCTCAGTTTTACTTCCAATTCCTAGATAACGTTATGTAAAATCCCTCAGGTGATTCATTTTGTATAAAGCTTTATAGCCTCTTTATGTTTTTTTTCTGGACTTTGACTACAATTCTCAGGATGGGAGAAAGGCAAGTAAGTGTGCAGCACTGCTTTCCATAGCCAGGCTTTCAAGGTGGATTATCACTCCTCAAATCTTGATGGAGGTGATGTCTGTGGCAGGGAACCCTATGGCTATGAGATAACGGGTGTGCTTCAGAAGAAGGATGCAGAATGCCAAAGGAATACTGAACTCTCCTTTGCATCCTCCCTGTGTTGGAAATGCTTTTTTTTCCCAGCTCTGCTCTCTGCCTCTATTCCCATGTGGGTCCCTTTGCTACCTTGTGCCACTGGGTTGGGACTTGTTATCCTGTTAATGAATTAATTGTCTGAATTATGTTTTCTCATTAATTCTAAATCTCTTTTTTAGTAAGAAAGGTACAGTTCAGAGGCTCCTGCTTTGACTTGTGCTGCAGAAATTGTTCCACCCCCCCGCAAAGTGTGGGTTTTTAACACCAAAATAAACAAAACCACCTGATGTAAGAAGGTCCTCGTTAATGATTAATGCAAAAGCTTGAGAAAAAGGCATTTCAGCTTTTAGCAGGGCAGACGTGGCCGAGTGACTGAGAAGTGGAGCTTTTTATGCCAATGGAAAGTATGTAGGTGCAAATACGTAGCATTTCTCCAAGCTGGCTCATAAAACACATGCATTAAAGCATTAAGGCAAATTCATTTTGGACAAGAACCCCAAGTGATGTTCAGGTATTCAACACCAGGACCTGGATTTGTGGGTGCCGGAGTACCGGGCAGCCGGTGAGCCTTGGGGAGAGCTGGTGTCTCTGCGGGGCTCAGGCGGGCAGCAGGGTCCTGCCTATTTGTGGGGCTGGGTTTAAATGAGGGGTGCATCTCCCTTCCCCGCCTGGGGTTGCTGATGCTGAGCTCACTGCCAGCAGGTGCAAGGCAGCGCCGGGGCTCTGTTTGTGCCGTTGAGGTCGTTTTCATACAGTCCAATTAATTTTTGATGAGTTCCTGACTTAGGGATGGAGTCATTCTGTGCTTTAACTCTGATTTCTGCTCCCGGCCCTTCGCAGGTTTTCTGCATTTGCGAAGGGCATTGCTCAGTCTGTGGAAGCGGTGGATGATTTGGTAAAGGCCATTTCAGTGACAAGCATTGGGTAAAAAGGGATGTTTTTTGTATCCTTGCCTGTGTTGGGGGCCTGACAGCACCGCCCTGCTCCACAGCAGTGTTAAATTGCTGAACAAATGAATGCTTTGAACTTGCATTGAGCACCCAAAAAGTCTCATAAATGTAAATAAGCACTTGCATCCAGTTTCTATTATTTTCCTGTCTTATAAATTAGCACAAAATGAATTTTCTGTCAAGGACTGGAACCAGTCAGAACCTGAAATTTTCTTTTGGTGGGGAATTCTGTCATTTCAAGACTTTTCACCTGAATTGGAATGAAAAGATAAAATTATGTGAAGAAAGCAAATTACTAAAGAAAAGTATGTGAATTATTCACAACTTTTTTATTATTTCAATAAGACCGAATTACTGCCTTCCTGTGATTCTGAAGTTTTAATATGATAAAATATGTTGTTTCAATTACTTGAAAGCATATTATAATACATTCAACATATATAAGTGGAACAAAGCTAGTATTTCAGCATGATATAAAATTTGAAATGAAATTAATTGAAGTAACAGGTAAAATACAAATTTTTGCATTTTGAAATACAGTGAGAATTGTCCGTATTTCTCTGTGACTTTTTTCTGTTTGTCCAGAATGGATGTATTGCTACAGATAGTTTCAGTTTTACATTCATGGGTCTTCTCCAGGAAAACAGCTCCATCAAAGCGTGGTAAGCAGCCCTGGTGGGGTGCCCACAGCACCTTACTTGACCTGTATAAAATGGGGCTGGAAAACAATATCTAAAGACATGTCCATTCCCATAGTCAGTTTGACTAGCTGATGTGTTATAACCCTAAATATATCAGATATAATCAATCTGCAGTTCAAAAATAGCTGGGATGTTCTTACATGTATTCAGTTTGTTTCTGTGAGAACCAAAACCTTGTAGGAATTCTGTAAGTGAATTCTAGGATTGAGCTACTAGCTGTGTGCTGCTGCTCCACAGGATCCCAGGGGTGGTTTTTGCAGTATTTAATAGTAATTCACAGTATTCAAGGAATCTACAGGCGTGATGATGGTAGAGTTGTGGTGTTGTACGTGGCACTACAATTTTTAAAGGGCTTTCTAAAACAAGTGAGGTTTATGCAATTTCTCTTGTTTCCTCCCTTATCTCTAACAACCCATGAATCCACTGGCCACTCTCGACCTGCTTTGGGAGAGATGCAGAGGTGGACAAATATTCAGTCCCCATGAACTTAGTGAATAACTGGGTAGCGGAGAGCACGAATGGGGAGGCAGGGCATGTGTAGCTATATGGGTATCACGGCCAGTGCATCCTTTCCTTCTTTTTAGCACCAACTGTTTACCTTGGAGCTTTTTCTGATTCAGCATGTGCTCTTCCTTAGGCACCGTGAACGCATGTCAGTACACAGACACACAACAAAACATGATGAGACCGCAGCTCTGAGCTGTCCCACCTGGATCAGGTTTAGTGGAGGGTAACAAAACTCTCTGCCTTTATTTCCCCCACTTTCTACTTTGGAATTGCATGAGAAAAGCCTATTACTTATGGCACGCGAACATTTTCTGGTACAGGCATCTTCAGTGGTTTGACAGGGATTCTCTGGATGTATTGCATCTGCGGTTGATCCTCTGCTACTGTGGCTTCCTCTGATTAAGAGGAGCGATGGGGATGCCTTGGCGAGCAGTTCACCTTGAGCAGTAAACAAACATCTGAGAGCAAAGACTGCTCTGGCAGTGCCTGAAAAGAGGTTGTGCAAATGCCCCTTGCCATTAGCACTTGGGGGATGCAAACTGAGCTCCGCTGGAGGAAGGGAGGTTTGTGCAGGGGAGCCAATGGGGCCGAGCCACAGACCTGCGGCCTGGGTGGCTGCACTGCAGTGACTGTCACCTGTACAGCACATCAGCAAGATGTGCAACTGCAAACACTTCCAGCCCTCTGAGAATGTATCCCGATAAGCTTGAAATACAGCGTAATTCCCAAATGGAATTATTCTGGTTAAATGAGTAGCTCGTTGATTGTGTATTGTATCTCTGGTGACTAACTCTTGGGCAGAGAATGCCCAACAGTGTTATTACTGTTGCATGCTTGTAGGGTAAACAGCGTCTTTGTTTTCTTTTGTTTGCCTGCTCCTGTTTTGTCTCCTGTCCTCAAAAGGTGGGAGCTGGTGAAGGTAGACCCTGGCCTCAGCAGCCTTGCCTGCAGCTGTCCCAGCCTGCACAGCCACCACTGTCCCCAGGGTAATTCTTCTCCGTGCCCTGCGCTGCCTCTGCTTGGGATGAAGCGTCTCATGGCAGAGCAAACCACAGCGAAGGAAAGACCTAAGCAGCGCCTTCGAAAGCAGCTGCTGTAAAGCACTGTGTTTTGGGAAGGTGGCTTTGGGATGAGATTGAAGGAGGGAGGCAGGAGTGATGGGAATCCTGCAGAAAGGACATATTGTGTGTCCTGCAGTGGGTGGTGGGTGGTCAGATCCTCCTGGAGGTGTCCTGGGGGGACTGTCTGGGACCTGGCCACAGTGGGAAGGACTTGCACCCAGCACAGCTCTCCGCTTATCTCAGTTTCTTACGCGGCTCGGGCAATGCAATGGGTGCAATGACCAGAAATCAGGTGATGTGCAGTTGTATCCCTTGTTAGTGGTTGGGTTTTTTGGCCCCTAGGTGTTAAATGTGCTGAACCCACCCTGAATCGCCCTGGCCCATGGGGTGCACCCATACTCCTCCTAGGCTGGGTCCCAAGCGCGGTTCCTCTTTGAAGCTGGGGCTGCCCTGGGGCTGCCTCCCAAACATTTTATTCAGTGCATGTATAGAGCAATGCTGGAACAAATGGAAAAGCTTCAATTTCTCAGTCTGGTTTTCAGTCTATGCTGAGAGGAACAAAAACTTTGATCGGAACATGAAATAACAGGCAGCTGCCCTGTGCTCGCAGCGTGGCCCTCCTGTCCCGGTGACCCTGAGCACTGGGGTGTTAATGTCATTTTCTCTTTGGAGCACATAGAAACGGTGCAGGTTGAATTTGAGGCAGGAACTGGGCTGTGGCATGCTGGGGTTTAAGATCTTGCTCTGTCTTAGTGTTTTATAGTCCAGAGAAGAGCTCAGTGTGGGGGGGGGAAAGGGGAGGGAAGGAGCTGCTCTTGCTGGCTTGAAAATTTGTCCTTCCTGATAACATTTCCATTGGAGTAAATAAGCTTCAAAGAAACCAAAGAAGCTTTCTCCCTCCTCTGTGTCTCCTTGTAGATAATGATGGTAGTTGTGCTCGGCTGGGATGCTTTTGACAGCTCTCCTTGCCTTTGAATGTCTGGCAAACAGAGGCAAAGCATTCTTAATGGACAACTGTGGGTGGTGGCATCCGCTGCCTGAGAGCACCAGGTTTCACTGGCCTTCGAGTCCTTGGTGAATGGCTGATCTATTTCTTCAGGACTGTCTGAGGATGGGAACGGTGGAAAATAGGCAGAATTTTCTTTTGAGCCAAGAGCCTTCTGGACTGATAGTAAATCTCCCTCTTTCCCCGTCTGTGTACCAAATGTGGGCTGTGTCATGTGGCATTCGATGTGACAACGTTGATGCCGCACAAACTTCCTGATACAGCACATGTTCCTGGTGGGGTATAACTGGTGATAACTGGTGCAATGGGCCCAGGCCAGCTGAACGTGCGAAAGAGACATGCGCTGTCTTTGCCGCTGGAGCGGTATAAGGAATAAATCTTGTGCTGGTATTCTAAAACAAAATGATAACAGCATCCAGGGATTTCATGACATCTCCTTAGAGAGGTGTTCTACCTTCTTTGTGCCAAGCTGAAAGCGGACCTAACAGCTATCCGGCTCGGTGGGCTGCACTGGAGGGGGATGCTGGGCTCTGTGCCGACGCTGTGTGCCGAACCCATTAAGGGGTGACCCTGCTGGGGTGGGCTGGGGCTCTTCCCTGGGTGAGCCCCTTCGCAAGGTCTCCTTCTGCCCACAGGTATTGTCTATTGCAAAGAAATACAGTATGTTAAGGAAACACTTGTTCTAGCCGAAGGAATCTCTGGCAGCCATGCGCTGCTCTATCAGTTGCTGGGGCTCCCTGGAGGGGGGACCCGCTCCCCAGCAGCAGCGAGAGGCCAAGCACTGGTGCTCACCAGTACAGGGAGACCCGGAGGGGAGGCAGACACAGTTTCTCTGCTTGTGGGTGGAATGAGGAGGGGCGATGACTGGTGTTTGACTGGCATGTAAAGCCTCAGAAAAGCCAAATGATTTAAAGAATCTTGTGGCAGGCACTTGGCTCAGCCGGTCCTGGGTTTTTTTGTTCTGTCAGTAAGCCCCTTGTCTGGGCTCCCTAATTCTTGCTAAGATGGACAAATCCAGAACACCAGAGCTATTGTGAGCATAGTGGTGTTGAGCATCTCTGCAGCATGAACAATGGGGCGATGGGGTCCTTACCCTGCTTCCTCTGGATCACGGGTGCAGAAGACAAGGACAGATGCTGCTGGCTTGCAGCAAGGAGGCAGCCCAGGCTCCTGTGCACTGCAGAAAGTTATTTACAAGCCTGCTGTGTACAGATAATGAAATATTAACAAGCCACACATGGAGTTCTGCACATTTCTTTGTTTAGGTTTGTGGTAACAGAGGCTGCGTGTCCTCACACTTGCTGTGCTGGCGTTAATCAGGAGGATCCCGGGGTGGGATTGTTGCTGAAGTCTTAAGCTGCTCTGCAAAGAGATCGTTAGACTACATGCTGTCTGTGTTAGGGATCTTGCTGGCCCTGCAGGGATGAAAGATATGTGGAGCTAGCGTGGGTGTCACAGGAGCTCTGCACTGGTCTGTGTCCGCTCATCCTGGCTGTGCTCCCGGAACCCCACGGAGCGTGGAGTGGCTGGAACAGGGCGATGTTATGTCCAGTTGTGCAGCACCGCAGACCTCTGCACCTCGCTTCTCCTCTGTGAGGAACGGTAACGACAAACCATCTGAAAAACAAGAGGGATTTGTAAGGTTTACATTTATTAAAGTTTGTAAAGCGCTCTGTGCTGCCTCAGATGGATGTTGGTGCTGGTACATGGGATAATTTTACTTCTGCACCGCTTGGGAGAGCTGCTGTGATTTGCTGTTCTCCCGGCTCCTGGGGAATCTGCAAGGACTCTTGGCTGTTTTGCAGTCCCAAATGAGATTTTTCTGCATCCTTAATGTATTGAACTTACTGTAATATAAAGAACATCATGACACCCAGGAGGTTTCATATCAGATTTCATATGAATAGCATTACAGCCAAGCTCAACTTTTGATAGGGAAATGCAACCCCCTGCTCTTAGCTCTGTCAGTGTTTGTTTTTTATTGTTTTTATAATGAAGAGAAATAGGTTGATACAAATGCACATTGAACATGATCACCAGCAGGAAAAATACTGCCCTGTATCTCAAGTTTTGCTCAAGATGGAGTTTTCTGGTCTGAACATGGATGCATACAAGTTTTGGTTCCTGAATAGGACCCAGATAGGAAGGAAGAGAACCCTGAGGTCTGACTGAAGGTAGATCCAGGACCAAACCCTTGCAGCTGGGCTGGGGTGGTGTTTGCAACTGCAGCAAGCACAGGATGGGCATCACTGCTGCTCATGGTTGCTACCAATGCTTTGTGTACAGAGAATGGTGTCAGGTCAGGAAATTCCTCACCCCTAATAATGGATTTCCACTCACTGGTTGTTTCTAGAAAACTTCCCTTATCTTTGTTATCAACAATGATCACACAGAGTTTGTGAAACATTTGTGTTTTCTGGTTTAGGCATAGGGAAATAACATTAAATGTTGAACAGGATTGTGTTGCGTATAGGGGGAAATGACATTAAAACAGAAATTAGGGTTGTCTAGAAAAAGAAAAAAAGTCATAACCAGGAGTGAACCAGTGTTTATCAAGACAATTTGAAATAAGGCAGCAGGAGGAGAAGTCCTGCTTAGCATACGGCTAATGACTTGGCCAAATTGCTCTGAATTGCCACACATGTGACTGAGAGCAGAATAAAGACCAGATGTAATCTACTCAATTCAGGCCAGAAAGGTTGCAGGATGTTTTCTTCAGAATGAAGCTTTCATCTCTGTTTTTTTGTTTTGTTTGGTGGTTTTTTTTTTTTTTCACAGCAGCTTTGATGTTAGAGTGCAAGCCTGAGCAGCATTGAGCAGAGCCTGCCTGTGCTGGGAGAGCAGACCAGGTGGTCCAGAGCCCTCTTCTCCCTGCCAGGCTGGCGAAGAGAAGGTTGCTTTATTTATTTATTTATTTATTTGGGTTTTGCAGAATCTGCATTTTCTATGGAAATGACCTGAAATCTGCTGAGATAATTCTGTGCTTGGCTATTGATTAAGCCCATCCTGTTCCTCAGCAGGCGTTTGTTGTCCAAATGCTCTTTTTCTTTTCTCCTTGCTGATTATGATGGCGGAAATGTAATCCGTGCCCTTATCAGAAAAGAAAGGGCACTTCTTTATGTAGCCATTGATTTGAGACACAGTGCTCTTGTCCAGCTGTGCCCTTCTTCTAACAGCTGTTGGTGGGTGCTGGGGATGGGCACCGCAGGCGGACACGGAGCCTCTGTAGCAGCTGAGCAGTGGTTTGGATTTGTTTGTTGCTAATGAGCACATTTTTGGGTTGATTGAAATGGGTGTTAATATTGAAAGAGGTGTCGTGATGCTGATCTATGTGTGCAGAGGGGTTGTATACATCTCTGGTATGCACTTCCAGAGTGAAGTTAGTCTCGGACGATGAACCCAAAGTGGGGGGTATTGAAATATTAAATATATCATTTATAATATATGTCTCATTATAATAAGATATATCTCATTTTGATGTTTCCAAAACAAAGCGTTTCTCTCTTTGGCTCCAAAAGTATGGTTTGGGAGTAAAGTTAGTATATAGATTTTTCTTTTAAATCAGAGGAACTAAAAGAGACATTCTGACTGCAAACAACATTTTTGTTTGTTCTTTGACAGAAGAGAAAGCTGGTAGATTATCATGAGGATGAACAATAAATATTTATTTTTTTTTTCAGGCACTTTCGGGTTTTCCTGACTGAAAGCCTACTTTTGCCTCAGCTCCAGTTGGTCCCTGTTGCCTAAGTGTCCAGGGAAAGGCCATGCAGCCAGAGAGAGGATGGAAAAGGAAAGGTCTCATCCTTCTCTGGGATACAGCAGTGGAGCCAAGAGGTCCCTGTGACTTAACAGGACCGCTTTAAAATTCTGTCAAATTAATTTTCTCCCTGTTGTTAAAATGACAGCCTCTGGTGATGGGATAGACTTGAAAGGCAATAAACAAGGAAATTGCATATTCTATTGCTAGTGTATTAATTTCATCGTTTGAAACACGAACTCATTTTCTGCCGTTGCCCTGGGTGGTGTGTCTGCACGTGTGTGCAGGTACCAGGCCCTCGGGAAGATCAATTCCTCACCCCTGCAGAGGAGGGAAGACAACCAAGTGATTTGCTCATTGACATTTTGTCTGGAGACCATTCTTGGCCCCTCAGCAGCCCGGCAGACATGCAGCTTGGTGCAACAGGGTCCCACATTGGAGAGGGCAGAAGGTGTCTGCAGCCAGACTACTGCTGCTTATCACATAAACCCATTTATCCAAAGTTTCTGACCTTAAACTACTGAGTACTCTGTGATTTACAGCTTAGATTTTTATGGCAAGTTGTTGGTTGAAAATGTTCTTTTCGGAGAGATAATCGCACCCAGGTGCAGGATTGTTTTTGCAGCGTTATCCCACTGAATTATCATTCATGAAAGAGACTGGAGATGGTTTTCAGGCTGAAATATAAAAGTGTCTGAATTAGAATAGAGGTTAAAAATTATTTCTTGTAATAAATGTTTAGTTTCACTGGAGAGCCAATTTCCTTCAGGTTTAATCAAGGTCATTAGAACTACATGGAGGCTGAATTTATTCATAATTTCTGGGTCTGGAAGCAGAAATTGCTGCAAGGTTCTTCACATAGATGTGCAGCATGTGCTGAATATCTGGGCTGACATGTCACAGAGGTTAACTGATTTATTGCAGTATAATAAGTAAGTAACTTTCTGTAAGACCCTGGAAAACTGTGTCTCTGGACTGTAGCTGTGTTGTGGACAAGGTGACTGTATTTTGGTGCAAATGAATATATTAGAGTTTTTTCTTTTTTTTCCCTTTTTTTTTTTTTTTTCCTTTTCTAGACTCATCATTTTTTCCATGTTTCATGACTGTGGCTCATTGATGCACAGGTGGTTCTGTGCTGGGGAAGGAATGCTACTTAGATCCTGGTCGAATGTATGTTTTAGAAATATTTATGTCCTGGTTTTGGCTGGGATAAAGTTAGTTTTCTTTCTAGTAGCTGGTATAGTTTTGGGTATATGTCTTGGATTCAGGATGAGAAGAATGTTGATAACACACTGATGTTTCCCGTTGTTGCTCAGTAGTGTTTAGACTAAGTCGAAGATTTCTCAGCTTCTCCTGCCCAGCCAGCAAGAAGGCTGGAGGGGCACAAGGAGTTGGGAGGGGACACAGCCAGGGCAGCTGATCCCAACTGGCCAAAGGGGTATTCCATACCGTGGGACGTTGTGCCCAGTATATAAACTGGGGGGAGTTGGCCTGGGGGGATCGCTGCTCGGGAACTAACTGGGCATCAGACTATTGTTATCACTATTAGTTTCTTCCTTTCTGTTCTATTAAACTGTTCTTGTCTCAACCCACTAGTTTTACCTCCCCCCCTCCCCCCCCCCAGATTCTCTCCCCATCCCACTGGGCGGGGGGAGTGAGTGAGCGAGCGGCTGCGTGGTGCTTAGTTGCTGGCTGGGATTAAATCACGACAATCTATAAACTAGATTCTTGGCCATCTGTAAGAGTGTGTCTACGCTGAACTTAATGGAGAATGGAGAGATACTGCTCATTAGAGAGTAATGAAGAAATTGTAATTTCACAAGCAGCTGGATCAGTCCCACTTGTTTAACTCATAAACTGATTCTTTCTTTCTTTCTTCTGTTCTTTGGGAAAGACTTTTGCATTGACTAAACAATTGGGATGCAACAATACTGAAACGGGGTGGTGGTGGGGAATAAAATGCTTCCCCCTTTGATGTTCAAGAAGCCAGATGACAATTTCAAGTGCTCCTGAATCCAGTACTCTTCCAAGTTACATTTAGAGCTGATGATTAAGCTTCCTTTTAACTTTTTAATCTTGAAGTGATATTGAGAAGTCTTTAAAAAGATGTTAGAGTAAAACAACGGACTTTCTAATCAATCACACAAAATTATAATATATTGGAAACTTATTATTAATAATGGACTATTATTCTTTATGTATCATGTCTTACTATCTAATCTATCTATATTAGTTACTTTTAAAAGGAATCGGGTGATAAATTACTCCATTAAAACCAAACGAAGAGACTTAAACTCTTCAATGGGGAAAATTACGAAGGGGATTTTTACAGTGAGTTAACAATTTTGCCAAACGCATTACATGCTGTTGGCTTCCTGGGCTCTGAGTGCTGTGGAGGACGTGGTGCTTTGACCAAGGGATGGGCATTCATTTACACCCTGTGTCATGGCAGAGCGGTGAGCAATGTGAAGGCCACTTCTGCTTGGTGCAGCGCGTGCATGCCATGCAGGTTTGGTTTTGTTTTTCAACTTGGCAATGATAAAATATAAGTTTAAAAAGAGTTGTTTTGGCCTGGGCTCCCAGCAGCTTCCATCGGGTCTCTGCTGTATTCAGCGAGTCCATACAGACTGTGAGTTATGGAAACTTCTCTGCTCGACCCTATGTAGGAGCTGATAAAAGGAAAAGAAAGCAGCCGCCCTGTCCTCAAGCTCTTCTGAGGCTGTAGAGAAAATACGTAGGAGAATTTGGGCGAAGGACTGTGTTGGGACATTTGCATTCTACTTTTTGCTTTGTAATTTGCCCATCTCTGTCTCATTTTCTATCACTTTGGGGTGAGTTTTGAAAGGCTGACTGAAACGGTCCGCTCATGTGTGGTTTATTTCTGTGGGCACCTTTCCCTGACAGGTGTGGATTTATTACACCGTTTCCTTAATGCACTTATTATTTCCCCTCCAGCATGCCATGCAAGTCTTTCTTCTCATGGTCTCTTGAGTACGGGCCAGGCTTGGGAAGATGAAAATAGAGATGAGTACATACGTGTTTGCATTTGTAATGGGTAGGGGAAAAGGCTGCAAAATAGCACTTTGTTATTTTCCTGTGGGTTGATAAAGAGCAGATATTGTGGGGTCAGGGAAGAATCCATTTCAGCTTTTGGGGCAAATTCAAACCAAGGTGGAAGACCTGGACTGGGGACATGGGCTGTGTTTGAATGCTTTGGGCACCCCAGGGCTGATAGGGTCATAATACTGGCACCATTGTGTGCGGGCTTAAGTTCATCCACCTTCTCTATTACTACAACTTACTGCTCTTAGAATAGCACCTAAAATACTGGATTGGCACTGTGTGGCACTGGGCACTGTGCACAGCCTGGTGCATCAGGAGGTGCTGCACAAGAGCTGCAGAGGGAGAATCGGGAAACTCAGATGAGTGGGGAGAGAAAATCAAACAAATGAGCAGAATGGGATTCATCTATTTGAATATTTTAGCTGTGCAGGGCACATATAAGGGAAAAATCAATTTACTGAAATCCTAAATAAATAACTGATAAAAGAATACATTCATCTCGAATTGAAAACCAAAATGGAAATAGTAAATAAATGATTGTCTGAATGGGTAAAAGTGTTAAAAGCAGCAGTAGTGGAGGTGGACGGCTAAAGGCGCTACATTTTTGTATAAAATGAAATATAAAAGTGGCATAAACTGAGGATAAAGGCCTACTAGTAAGAGGCCTTTGTTTGTTTACTGATGCTTTAAACAGCTCATTTTTCTCCTCATTTTGATTTAAAATAATTTAAAATGGGGGGAGGGATTTTCTGGGAAGAAGCACAGTGTGCAGTCTAATCTTCCATCCCACAGACTTACCAGCATTATCATAAAAATGCTGGAGGTTTTCTTGGTTTTGAACTCATTTTTGTGACAAATGAGCCCAAGTGCATTAATAATGGAACTGGAGTGATTTTCATGTGTATCGGGAAAGAGGCAGTCTATTTGAATTTGGTATTTTCATTGTCTTTGACAGCCTTTGTAATGCCCCACTGGCAATAACAAACCCTTCGTCTGGGGTTTGGTTTGGCTGGGTTGGATTTTCCCAGTGCACTGCCTTGTCCCAGTTCCAGCTGGCCCTGTTTTAAACTTTGGTATTGATGGCTGGAAATTTTCCCATTGACTTTTGTGGGGAGTAAGCCGGGAATAAATGGCACTGCAGCTGCTCTTTGTATGACCCTCTGCATGGAGATATCCCACCTGATTCCCAAATACAGTATCTTGGATTGATTCAGCTGTGTTAGTCATGACTGGCAGTAGTAAATCCATTGATTTGGGGTGTGTCAATGCTGAATAACACAGTGCGATGCCTCAGCTGAGAATGTGATTGCCTTGAGCTAAGCTGGATCTCCACAGCCACATCCTTGAATGCCAAGGATGCTGCAGCGGCGGGATCCCGGGATGCAGGACAGCTAGCCCTCCCGGGGGTCCCCAGTGCACACGTACTCATTTATCCTTGCCAAGGTTTGTGCAGCCTCAACGTCCTTGTAATTGGTGCCTGGGCTGGGAGGTTAAAGTAAGATCTGTTACACGTACCACTGCTGTCCTTCTCCGATGGCAGCGTAGGTGCCTAGATGGGCTTGGGTTGTACTTGGACGTTGTACAAATAAAGCTACAGTTGGTAGATGAAACCCTTAATACGGATAAAGTTAACCTGCCACGGAGGTGGTTTATTCCATTACTGTTATTGCTCACTGCAGTCTCTGAGTGCAAACACGTTTGGAGATGTGGCAGGAAATAAACTCATTTCTCTTCTTTTGTTGTCAATTAAATACGCTGTTGTATATCTTGTGGTTAAGTTAGTTGTGTTTTCTACTGTAATGCTGTTTCATGGGGAAAAGAAAGAATACAGTCAAAGAAAGTAAGTGAATTTTCTGGGGCAAAAAATTCAACCATGAATGGTGTTTTTGAATGTTACCCTGATCTTAGATATCAGAGTAGTGCTAGTAGTAGCTGTACTTGGAGAAGATTAAATACCACAGTAGTTCGGGGTCGTGGCTGTGCAGACAGCACATAGCAGCCGCCTTTCTCTCCTCCTCTGAAGTGGACATGCCGAAATCTGTCTTCCTGGGGTGTCACAACCGACAGCAGCTCCGGTTTCAGTGCTGCAGGTAGTATCTTGGTATTCGACTGTATGTAGTTGTAGCTTAGCTAGCTTTTTAATTAGCGGTGGATGCATTCAATCTACTTTATTTTTGTTTGATGCAGCTGCATCATGAGATTGTATGTAGCCATGTCTGGTTTTTAGGGGTTGCTAAGCAGGCAAGAAGTTGGGGTAAGGTGGTCCACAGACCTTCCTCAGCAGGACAAAAAGGCTTTTTGCTATTACTGTTTTTTACCAGCACCTTTTACCAGCATCAGTGCTTCAGAGCAGGAAAATGAAGGTGATGTTCACAGCTTCTCTTTGCATGTGTGCCAGTGCCATCGGTGCTGTGGTCTGTGCTGCGACTTGTGCTGCTGGATCCCTTTGAGGTTGGGTGACTGAACAGCAGACACCCTTTCACCTGTGGGGTATCTTTGAGCTCTGACAAAATCACAACACTTCCAGCCTCCCCTTTCCTTCTCCCTTCTCTCCTGTCTGCTCCCAGGAACACATACCAACATTCAAAGAAAGAAATGCTTTATTACAGTAGAACATCAGACACTTGGTTTGGTTTAAGTGCTCCTTTTTGACTTAAAGCATTTTTAATTTCTTGTGGCCAGGCCTTGGCAGCTGTAGGAAGGACACACAGCAATTGTGTGAGTACCCCAGTGAAAAGGTACAAATTTGGAGGTAACGGTTGCATCAGTACCTGCCTGTTCTCTCCCTAGCTGTGTATCTCAAGCAAATGCTTAATCTTTTGGGGTTTTATGCAAACTACCTAAAAAAGCAAATTAGGGCTCATGTGGGATGGAAAGTAACAGATTATACAGTTTACAGTAACAAACTCATTCTTTCTGAAACAGTATCTAAAAGCTGTAAAATATATTAATAGGTCAAAATAAGACTTAAGAGTTAGTGGACTATGACCTAGCTTGCTTTTGAACCCTGTTTCCCAGTCAAGTTTTAAGAGCACAGTACTTAATTCCTTACACGGTACAGAAGTCAGAAGCCCAAAACATTTATTTTGTGTTTTGCTGTGCAAACGGAGGGGGAAGCTGCGGCTGTGGGTCCGGAGCTTCCAAGTTGTCAGCGGTACTGCTTGGTATTAGGACAAAGGCTGCTGCATTAGATCTTCCTGATGTCATAGTTTCTAGTTAAATAAAGCATTGTGTAAGAGCTGTAGACCAGTTAATCCTACATCTTTTTAACTGGGTAGTTTGGCATCATCAGGGGAACACCAGGTGGACTGTACGCCTGGACAATGATACTGGGAGGAAAGGTGTTCTGGATAGCTGTCCAGAGGGAGTGATGGAAAAGGCAGTCTGAAGAAAATGTGACTTTTAAGTCAGGTGAGTTCATTTCAATGCTGTGTAATACTCTCTTTCTTTAATCCCCATATTCAGTGCTGTAGGAAAGCCTACATTTCTACCTATTTTGCTAGATAAAGCAGAATCCCTTTTTTTCGTCTTGGCTTCTAGCAATAACTGTGTGTTGCAGTGGATTTCACCCTCTAGAACAATAAATATCTTGCAGGGCAGGTGGAATTTTAAGACCTTATTTTGCTGCTGCTGCATGTTTGAAACTTCTATTGAAATTAATGGCGATTGCACTCTTGTAACCGTGTTAGGGGAGAACCTGGTGACCTTATAAATGCAGGCAATATTGTGAAGTAGCTAGCTGCCTTCAGGTGGTGAAGAGCAAACAAAACTGCACTTTATATTAGACATCACTCATTTGTCCTTTCTCTTCTTCTATTGCACTCCAGGTCCTGATCCTATTAGCCACTGTGTCCTTTTGTAATTTACAAAAGTAATGCTTCGTGCTGGGATCTGGGAGGTGATTTCCTGCATTGCCTCCATCAGCATCACTCTTTTAACAGAGCCGGTGCCTGCAAATAGTTGAGCTGTGGCAAGTTCTTGCAGTTCTAGTGCATGTCAGAGAGTCTGTTTTATTTGTTAGCTCAGATATAAATCTGTTTTCAGTGGCCTGCCTCTCTTTCTCCAGCCCTGCAGAGGCAAACTGATGATATTTGAGGATGGAGGAAATGCTGAGGGTGGACAGAGGGCAGGAAATGGGATAAATGGGCATGTAATTTATCTCTGATTCTTCCCAATTATTCTCCTCTTACCTGTTGCTGTGGTTAATTGAGTTTTTGCCCAAATATGACCTCTCCTCCTAATTCCCATGTGCATAGTTTTCAGAATGACCATGTAACTTCATTCTCTATAGTCTCCAATGTGTGTTTAAGATCAAAGGTGTTAGGGCAGAATGGCGAGTGTCACAGTGTTTCCTGAAGGCATCCCGTCAGAGGCAGTTCATTTTGATATATGATTTTCAGAAACTCAGTTGTTTCTTGACTTTTGCTAAAGGACCTGTTTTGATCTTTTTAAATTTGAGTCAGTACATACTTATCAGAAAACTGCAACTCATACTCTCAAGTCACTTACCTGCTCTTGAAAACACCTCTGTGTTTTTATCCAAATGCAGTTTTGTAGCGTGTTCAAATTTCCGTAAGACTTAAAACCTCAGTGTTCTGCATTACTGTTAGCAGTGGAAAATTTTGCGCCACTGTAAATGGATTTGGAGACCGTCTCTTTTCCTAGGCAGGTCAAGGAGCCTACGTTTCCTTCCATTAACTTCTTTAATATTAGTTATTTTTCCCCCTAAATGCATTTTAATCCAAACGTTAGAGCAGAGTACATACCTTCTGAAAAACATGGAACTTTTTGGTTGCTTTAAAGATTTGAGCACCAACAGTGCTCAAATTCTGCTTTTTTTTTTTTTTTTTTTTTTTTNAAAAGCAGCTCTCCCTTCTCACTCCCCCACCCTACCTGTGGAGAAATCAAAGCATGTGTGGGGTGAGCTGACCTTCCCCAGCTGGCACAGAAAGCTGGATTAGATTCCTGCAGAGGCTTCCTGGCCGTGCCTCCGTCACAGGCAATATTTCTGGAAAACAAAACAGTCAACGTGTTTATAGCTCAAGTTCAAACCACTTGAAAAAAGAGAATCTGAATAGAAATTCTGATTTGTTTCCCCTCCGCACGCCCCTTCAATCACCATGTGTCAAAGATGGTGTTGCTGGAGTAGCTCTTCTCTTCCCGGCTACTGAGAAGGGACGTTGAATCTTACAGTAGCACTAATTACTGAAAATGTCTTGGTGTCCTTTATCTGAATCTTCAAAGGGTGAAACTATTATTATAAAGAAATATCATATCACATGAAATATCGCAATTGAGTGTGCAAGGCCATGGATCAGGAAGATTGCCTGAATTAACTTGACTCGGTGATGAATGGGAAGGGTAATAACTTCTCAGAAGAGCCATAGGAGGCAGGCAGCAGCTTGATTAGCAGTGATATATCATGGGTAAGGATCTAGGGAAACACAGATCCAGAAAAAAATGTCAAAATTTGACTTCTTCATGAGGCTGTGCTCTGGGGAAGAAACTGGCAGTGAAGGTAGGGGAGATGGAGCTTCACGGAAAGCAAGTGAAGCCTTTGCTGGGTGCCCGGGTCAGCAGCACGCGGTTGTGGGGGCAATGTGCACCTGGAAATGGAAGAATTGGAGACGGGGAGAGTTTCGTGTTCTCTGCAGATCACGCTAAAATCTCCATCCTGGGGATAACTTCTTACAAATTACGAGACAGCGATAATCCCCCTGAAAGAATTCCCAGCTTTCCTCTAGTTTACCCAAAGGCAGATCAGCGACTCCACAGAAATCAGTAGAGTTTATTTTGATTTACTGAGTTTAAATGAAAGGATTATGCCAAAAGGCCTAGAGTCTTTACACTGCTGTACTTTACTGAAATCAATGAGACAGCATCACGTTATACCAGCTAAGGATATGGCCTGATATATTTTGTTTCTGGGATGCAAATACAAAATGTCTGAATGGGGACAGATATTTTTGAGATCCTTCTCCATTTGCTCTAAGTTGTGTCTCTCTCCTAATTACTCAGTTCTAAATAGTCCAGGAAGGAAATTCAGCTGTTGATTGCTGGGTTTGGCTTTATTTGTATTATTTTCTATTCATGGCATAATTTCAAAGAGCCGGGATTCTGAAGATACTGTAACATGGATTAACATTTCATAATCTGATAGCAATATTTAACAGACCAATCATTATTTGTTAATTCATTGCTTCTTTTTTCTGTTCTTCCTTAAAATACAGCTTTATCTTTTTTTTCTTTTTTTTTAATTTATTTTATTTTTAAATCTAGTAAAATCTCAAGATCCTTGGGGCTGGGTTTTTATATTTTCTTATAGTACCATGTATGCTTAATTAAAGCCCACTGAAGTAGACAGGAAGCTTTTGATAGGTGTCAGATGTCTCAGTAGCACATTTGCTGCTCACCGCATCATCCAGGGGCTGCTGAGCACAGGTGCCCAGCCGGGTGGACGGCACCGATGCACGCTCCAGGGAGCTTGGGGTTATCAAACTTGCAAACCGCAGTAAAAAATACAAGGTTCTCCCTTCCTTCCCCAGTTAGTGTTAATGGTCTTTTCATTTTACATCCGGATGCTTCAGCTGTAAGGTGGGAATAATGCTGGGGTGGCAGGGGACGGGGGGTGAAACCCTGAGTGTCCATATTCCTGGTAGCAGGGGGGGTTTGCAGGGCGGTCACCCCGAGACCCCTCCGAGTTAGGAGGGAATTGCAGCCTCCCGGGGTCTCTGGTCCGTGCCTGTGGCTTTCCTGGTGCTCCTGCTGCCTCATCTCAAGTTGAGCACATGCTGAAGCACCCCTGGGTGATGTATGCTGTAGGTGCATTGCCTCTGTTCAGTGCTGATTATTTCCCGATTACATCACTGGACTCGGAAAAATCGCATGGCTCTTTAATAACTAAAACTAAAAAGGCGGGGAGGGAATAAAACAAGTCTCTTGATAAAGTGCTTATAAGTACAGGCAAGCCACAGAATAAAGTCAATGGGTCCTTCCAGTGTTGGAAGCACTTGAATTTCCTGCGGTGGGGTGAGAGCTCCTCTGCTTAAATGTTGAGCTGGTTCAGTGCTTCCCCCCTTGTGCATCTCCAGCAGACGCATCCTTAACAGCCAGATCCTGATCAGGCAGGAGGTTACAAACTCTCATTTACTGATTTCTTTTTCTTAATACGTTAACCTGTTTACTGACACAAGATTATCACTGAAACACAGTTTAGCTTTCTTCCATGACTGTAAAACTGCCAGATTAATACAAATCCTGCTTCTTCCCTACATAAAACCTTTGTAATATGGAAAGCTACTGTACTATGACAATTTTTATGAAAGTAGCTCAGCAGATTGCAAGTAATGTGTGTGTGGGGTTTGGTTTTTTTTGTTTGTCTTTTGTTTTTACTCATGAAGCATTCGGAAGACCACCTAGTGTATATAAACACATTGCTTTTCAACATCACTTTAGGTGCTTTGGGATTAAACTACTAGAGAATAGTCTGGTATAAAGAGACTTAGTTTTGAAGAAGCGTGTGTGCTGTAGGGTGGGTGGCTGTATGAAGCCTTCCCAAGAAGCAGATGTGGGAAGAAGCTGGGCATGATGCACCACGTCTGGGTGCACACACCCAGCAAGGGCTTTCAGCTGGGTAAGTGCAGAAGTGGAAGAGTAACCCGTGTCATCCGCTAAAAGGGGGGCTGAAGGTCTGTGCCAAAGGGATTAGTTTATTGTGGCTAAAATACATTAGTGGCTAATTCCATGTCAAGATTCCTTCTAGAAATGGACCTTGAGTAAATACCCAAAGTGAACTGCCAATATTGTTCTCTTCTCTCACGGTCCCTCCCCATGTAGACTCTGCTATGACAACCCTAACTTATTTAAAATGCTTGAGTATATGTGGGCTGGATGTGCCGAGTGCCATATTTTTCTGTCCTGCCTGCCTCTGCTTGCAACCTTAGAAGTTGGCACAGCTACCAAAGCATGCACCCAGTGCTCCTGGGTCTATAAGTGATAGGGTCACTGGAAACGACAGAAATTGCCATGGTCACGGTGGGCTGCTTTTGTTAGCTGTTGTAGTAGGAATTGCTCCGGAAGGTGCTACTTTGCTTTATCTCATTTGAGGCCTGTAAGTAGTCTGTGCAATTAAAAGGCAGAAGATGAAACAGCTGTCAGCAGTTCAGAGCACCAGCCTTTTGCAAGGCACTTTGAGCTTAAGAAACTAAAGAAACCTCTAGCCAGGGTTTAACTTCCAAAATGAGGTGAGCTTTGGGAAGGTTATGCAAGAAGAAGCAGATACCCAGCTGAGTGTGTAAGGATTAAAAAAGTGAGGCCATTGCAACTATCGCTTTAAGGATTTTAGACAGACCTAGCAAAATAATGGGCTGTGTTAAGGAATAGGTTACACTTAATAGAACGACATTTTATTTTCTACCATGTAGAAGGCTTTTAGATCCAAAAGATTCCTTATGGTAGAGTCCTGAACCTTAGCCTTGCCCTGATTAAGTTCATATTTCTCAAGCTCTTATAAAATGCTGTGAAGTTAACAATTCAACGTTTTTAGAGATTATAATAATGAGTTTTAGATCCTTTTCCAGGTAATAGATAAAATGCCATATTAAATGTAAGCAGTGTTATGTTTCGTTATGCAATTCTGGATAGCTCTCACTCGAGATAAATCGAAGTAGACTAAAGAAGAGTATTTTTTGTAATGTAGATTTATGGCAGCGCACAATAAAGTGCTGGTTCTCAGTTGCAGGTATTTTTGGCATTCTAGTTAAAAGTGTCAAAATAAATGATTAAATTTAAATTACCCGGTAGCAGCTCTGCTACCCCCATACCAATGTAATAAAGCAAATACTAAAACCGTAAGAGACAAATCCAACAGCATCCTCCTGCTGTGTCATTAACTTTCTCCCAATTGCTAAGATATTTGCAAGTCTTCCTCCGTGCCTACAATACAGAGGAGGAAAAACAAGGATGCTTTTAGGCTGAGGGCAGCAGCAGGAGATGTTGTGGGGGTCTCTCCAGGGGAGAAGCAGGGAAGTTGTAAGGTAAGGATTTAACTACGTCTGTGCTGTCCCCAAAGCAGACCTGGGTGGGTGTGAGGCAGAGACCCCCGTCCTGCACGCTGCCTGCTGGCTCTTTAACCTAATCCTCAGCAATTACAAAGAAAAGGGGACCTGGAATGACTCTGTAGGTTATGGCTGCATTGGATTAGGATCTCTGTTTTGATTTTTATACTCGATTATACTTCTATGCCTGTGCGGGAGCTTTGGGAAGGTGTAGGGTGGCAGTGCCCGTCTCGTGGGGGGCCAGTGAGTGGGAAGCCCATCACTGGGACATGCTCAAAATCAACGGCCTTCGTGGGCAGAGCCTGACCAGCTGGAAATATTGAGCCCTTTGGTTTTGGTTTGATGTGTAGATCCTGGGTTTGAGGAGAGGAGCCTGTGGTCTGTTCGTATTTATAGTCTTTTGAGGAGAGCAGAAGGAGCACCAGGTAAATTGTAGGGGAAGCGAAAGAAAATTCTTTTTAATTTTAAGCCAGTAGCATAATTCTGAGGTCCTGACTTGTAATTTTTTTTTTCTTTATTTTTTTATTTTTCACCCCCCTATTAATCCAAAAACATTGGCAATACTGGCTACTTAAGCCAACGCTGGGCTAAATAGAAACTAATTCTCCAGTGAAAGATTGTGACAAAGCTAAATTTGCAATGAGAACTGCCAGATACTTGGGCTGGCAAATAAACGGTGAGAGCAGAGGTGGAGCTCTCCTGGTTGATGTCCCCACCGCGGCAGAGTGCGCAGTTCAGCTGCGGTGCCACATCGGCCGCGGTGGCAATTGGCTTCCCATGTGGTCCAGGTGTGGCAGAGGTGATCTCTGCATTTCAAACCTGACACCAGAGAAAAACATGTTGGTCTGGGGTTTCAATTACACATGTGGAATGTAGAAGTTGATGATATTCTATGAAAATTCAATAAACCTTGAGAACAGCATCACGGCTGATATCTGTAATTTAAAATAATGGGTATCAAGAAATTGTTTCTCATTTATCTTTACTGCTGAGTTTCAGAGGCACCAAAGAGACTTCATTAGGCTTTTTTTTTTTTTTTTAAATAGCTTCATTTATCTCAATCAATGATGGGTTCTAGAGGTGGCTGACTATTATGTTTAATAATACACAGGACAAAAAAAAAAATCCCCATCCTTTCACAATTCTTGACATATGTGGAAAGGATGTATGAAATCTCTTTTCAGTGTGAGATAGAAATAGTTGGTTTTTTTAAAAAAAACTTCATTATGCAAGATAAATGTGTTTTTTGTTGCACAATATGATCTGTAGGCAGAATATCTAAATCTTTGTTTTACACGGATTGAAGTTTCATTAAAAGAAATTACTTTGGAAAATCAGGTTTAAGCAAATACTGCTACCTAAACATGACTTGATTTAATCCTGTGAACGCTGTTCCTGAGCGGCCTCTTCAGGAGACACAGTTTACCCTGGACCTTTGAATAGAAATTTTATGGAAACCTGAAAATTGGAAGTAGCTGTTTTTAATCCCTCCCACTCCTCTCCATCCCTCTGTGGGTGCCAACTGCCTCAGTCAGGGGTTGTTTAAAGAATATGGATTTAGCGTTATCCCCAGGCTACATAATCCGAGCTTTGGACCTGCTTATCTCCCTGCAGTGCCATCTCCCATTCCCCTCTCCTGGGCCCTGTGCTCTACTCCAGAAAAAAGTGTTTCTTTTTCAAACTTAAGCTCAGGTCCTGCATTTGGGTGCCCCAGAGAGTGGACAAATCTCTGCGGGTATGTACCTGCTGCTCTGGCTTGTCATGGGCTCTTTTAGCCTCTTGTTACATCTTGACTTGATGGAAGCTGAAATAGGTTTCGCAGCTTCTGTTTTTCTTAAGCTGTCCTTAAGAAAGTGGTCCTGAGGAATTAAACTTAGTTTTGGTCTTTAGTGTCCTTCAAAGATTTGCAAAGCTGTTGAGAAGTGATTTTTCACAGGTTACCAAAGGCAGGTTGCTTGCAGTGCCTGACCAAAGGAGCATTGTGTTTGGGAACGAGGTGAGGTGCAAACAAAGAGTTCATCTAATGGAAAGGAGTAAAGAAAAATTATGTCTAGGAAATGAAGAAACCCAATAGATCTTACTGTTGTGGGCTTACAGCCAATGCTGCCATCCAAAGCGCTGCTCCCTGAGTTTAGGGGAATTAAAGGGGATGAGATGAAAAAAAAAAAAAAAAAAAGGAAAAACTCCCGGTGTATTCTAAAGCAAAAGTAACAAACCTGATGCCAAACACGGGTGGCAAGTTTGTAGCTCACATCTGTGACTCTGTATGGTGACTCAAAGAAAACAGGTACTCTGACTAAATCAGGTTTTCTTTCGCTAAATAAAATGCCAGCCTGCTCTTGTGTACAGTGTGCTCCAAATCCCAAAGGCCTGTGTACGAGCAGACTAAAAAACAAGACTTTCTAATAAAGGGGTTTCTAAAAGGGATTGTCCTTCATGGTTGTTAGAAAGGAGACTTCACCTGGCAGATTTGAATACTGAATTCTGCCAAACGAGGCACATTCCACTGCTCATGAATATGAGGAACTTGGGAAGCTCCATTTGTGCTCTAAACTTATTTTGTTAGGATTTGTCAGGGAAGAAAGGCTTGCTTTGGATATGTAGTGCCGCTGGGGAATGGCTTAGTGGTATAAGCTCTGTTTTGAAACAACTCAGATGGTATGATGGTGACATGTAACTAGTTCTGTATATAGGCAACAGATGCAAAATATGTCTTTATTTAACTTTGATAAATTGTAGGTGAAATACAGAGGAGCTGCGTAATTGCCAAGAGAGGAACATGAATTTCTGAAGAGAAGTTTTGGAATAACTCCTCCTGGGGAGGGCTGGGCTGGCAATTTCCATGCTCCAGAAACAGTTTATTTTATCATGCTGCAAAATCTGAATGTTTTGGAGCCCATGTTTGAACCCCAGGAATATCAGTTTTTTAATTCAAACCTTGTGGATAATTTCTATGCAATTTTCTGGTTGAGTGGTCATGTTTCCAAGGGGTAAAGGACAGAGGAAAAAAAAACCCAACCAATTCAGAAGCATAAATGGAAAGAAGGCTTTTGACTTCCATTGGTAAACAGGGAAATTAGGAAATTTGGTCTATTCCTGTAAGGCTGCAGTGCTCCCAGCCCTTGTATCAACAGAGGATGGGTCTGGGAGATGTTAACCCATACCCATAGTTCTGGGTGATCTGAGTATGCCAAGGGGGTTGCAGAAGTGGGTAAGCAGATGGAGTAGGTGGATGACAGTGAGTTTGTGGCATGTAATGCTGCTGATTCTGGTTAGGAAAAATGCAAGTGTGATGATTATTCAAATGCTCAGAGTATAAATATCCAGATCAAAAATAGGTCTTTACTTTAAGAGATGGCCATGTGCCTTGAGGCTTCCTGCGTGAAATCCTTAAGTATCAGCAAAACCAATTCAATGAGGGCGGAGAGGTTTAAGCTAGTGCGTAAATAAGATTAAATCAGACAGGAAATGTGTTAAAATGGGGATCCTTGAAGGTTTTGCTGTATCATCTGGTGCAAATATTGAGGCTGGCGGTTTATCTTTGCATTAAGAGGCCACTGAATAATTAACACATTTTGGCAAGCATTATTCTGCAGCTGCAGAAGCTGGGAGAGAGCGGTTAATGTGATGGCAATTAATGAGTTAACTGGAGTGCAGAATTGAGGCAGGTGTGCGTCGCTTTGCAAGGTCCTATCAAACATTAACACAGTTAATGTCTGACAATTAAGTTCTCCAGATAAGTGCAAAAAATTAGACCGTGCTCATAATTCACACCAACAGTTTACCTGAAATGGGACAAACAGGCATGATCTTTCTTTGCAAGTTTACAGCTTACTGAAATTGAACATGGTATTTCTTTCTAAGTTGTTCCATTCTTAACACAAATAAATAATAAATCCCCAGGAATCTGTTTTAAAGAGATCTAAGATACAGTGTTTTCTATCAGAGTTTATTTCTTTCAATTCACTCCTAAGAAAAACCCCATCACTTTTGGTTATGTAGTTTTATTTCATCTTCTTATTGCAGCCCGAACATGGTTCTGCACTGACAGTATGTTTTCAACAGGCTATGTGGAGTGTCATGCACAACTAGAGATTTTCCCAGAGTGTATTGTGAACTGTCTAACTTAACTTTCTGGGTTTAAAATACATCTATTCTTATGGTTTGTTAAAAATGGAAGACTGGTCTTCATGTAGGTGATTCAAGGAACTCTTGAAACACCAGAAAGTCAGGGCCAAGCTCTGTTTCTAGAGACAAAGCTTCCATTGATTCATTGAGAGGGCTGGGGCAAAAGGATGTCATTAGTTTTAAAGGCAATGCATTTTTATATACAGTTAAAAATGGACTCTACCGTCATGCTGGATTTCTCGGGTCTCTGGTTCTTTGAGATCCTATTCACTCTCTTTGAGTGCTACTGAGAAATACAGTTTCCAAAGGTTACAGCCACTCCTGGGATCAATAATTCTGGCACAACTGTGTACAAGGAATAAGTAAATCTCAACTTTCTGACATGGAGTGTAGGTTTCTGCGCATGAGCAGTATGTGACTGATCTCTGGATTTGCAGAGGGTCGTATGCTCGTACCAAGGTTACTCTGAAGCTATTGCCATGGGTGTTTGCAGAATTATGAGCTCCAAGCAACAAGGGGGGAGGTTCATGTTGTTGCTTGTGGGAAATAAAGGCTCTCAGCTACGTGTAGTGTGTGCCTGAGCCCATACGGGCTGTTTGTCAGAGGGGCTGCCCTTGGGTTGTGGGTAGGAAATTTTGTAGGCAAAATGATGGAAGCTGCCTGGTAGAGCAAAGCTTTCCTGTGGGCTGCTGGTCCCTGGTGGGTCCTGTAAGGCTGTAGAGATGCCCTGCAAGTGGAGTGCTCTCAAGGGCAAAATCATGAAACCAGGCAACGTGCAGTTATTTTTCCTCATGTTTACAGTGGAATTACAACATTTTGAGCAATGTATGAGCTAGAGACACTACATTAGCTACTGTCACATCTAATAAATTGATCATTAATCATCAGTCATTGTCTACGTTCAGAACATGTTCACTGTGTATTTGTACATATTTCTAAGCTAATGGTTCTTGATACAGTTGTATTGGAGATCCAAGCTTGTCACTTAACCTTGTGAAGTGCCTTTTATTAAATTCGTCTTTTCATGTTAGCGTTTTAAAGGACTAGTCTGGAATTTTCTATGAAAATATTGAGCAAAACTTTTTTTTTTTTTTTAAACAAAACCTGCTGAACTGAATCAACCATCTGACAACATATCAGACCATCTCGCCGGGTTTCCATATGGATGTTGTGTTTCAAATGCTCTTCTGTCCTTCTTGATGAGGAAACCCATCCCACAGTGCCTCATAGCCCTACCAAAACTGGTACAATCACTTCATACCAAGTTTGGCCCATTCTGGAGGACTCTTCCCAGAATAATTTTTTTTCTTTTTTTTTTTTTTACTATTGCCGTCTACATATACATGCGGAAGGCCACAGCACTTTCATCCAGGCATTTTACCAAAACCTTTTTGAGATTAGCAGTTTTTATTAATCCCATGAAAAAATTTGGACAAAGGCCTGACATCCAGCATTTCTTTCATTTGAAATAAATGGTACATTCCTTCCTGTTACAGGTTATCTTTTCCCTCTCAAAGACATTTAGGATGTACAGCACCATGTGCGTACACTACCACGTGTCGTTTTTTAGCAAAATGTTATGCCTGGTTCCCAGTGCGCTTGAACTCACCTAATGAAGTCTTCTGATTAAAAACTTAAATTCACATGACTCTTTCTACCTAATTCCCATACAAATATTATTCCTTTTGAGTGATATTTACAATTTTGAAAATGAAATTCAGAGGGGAGCAGTCAGGGCTCTCCTGCTCCCCACCCAATTCCTGTGACTCAGAGTGGTTTTGGGTACAGGAACAGACAGTCTATTACAAGGAAACAGGATGTATTTTAAGACCTGTTGTAACTCATCTGTGGCTCTGGCAGAACATCCATCTCTGAGCTTTTTCCTCTATCTGCATTAGCAATGGGAGTTCAGCTAAAATAATAGGCTTGAAAGCTCTCTAATATGAATCCTGTCCATATAAAATTTTTTTTCTTTCCCTTAGGATTTTTGCTTGTTCGTTTTCCTTGAGATTTTTCTAATATATTTGAATTATCTCCTCTTCTTAATTTTATAAGATTCCTTCTATGTGAATAAATTTTACCTCTAAGACTGCAGCCATTCATACCAACTGTAAATCCCGAGAAAGCTCAAGGGAAAAGAAATGCCGTTCTCTGAAGATACATTCCACTTTACTTAATTTTCTCCTCTTATGTTTGTGTCGTGTCCAGTGGGGCTGATTACAGCTGTTTATGTGGTATCATCATGTAGTTAGAGGGGATTTTTAATACTGCAGTTACTAAGAGGTTTTTGTGGCACTCGCTGGCACACAAGAAAGTTAACCTGGAATACAACTACTGGAGCCTAGACCTTCTTTCCACTCATTTTGGTGAAATTTGACTTAGCTTCAACAGGCTTTTGAGGCAAAATTTAAAATGAGATACTCACTGCAGAGGATTTTCTATTTGGGATCTATTCTTGAGCAGTTTTCATGCCCGCATATCTAAAGGGTTGATGGTGCATGTCCCTATTCTGCTAATTAAACGAATTCACGTATGACTTTATGTTAATGTTAAAGTAACACCTGCAAGATGCTGTAAGTAAGGGTTGCTCTTGCTCATGGCAAGAAAGATCTATACAAAATCAGTGTGGTGGTATTTCTGCAACAACCAGCAGTCTGGCAATTTTACTCTAAGGAAGTTAAAATAGTTTCAGTTGTTGACTTTTTTCTGTAGTTTTCTGGGTTTGGGACACTTTCCACTTGTTCTATACGGACAATATAATGAAATGATTGTGCAAAATTGGTTTAAACAGGTAAGGTATCTCACAATATGGAGAATGCTGCAACTTTCACGATTTCCTTTTAGCAAGTATTCATCTCTTCCTGGCACTAAGTTATATAATTTTCAATGGAATTCAAGACATAAGGTTTAAGTACATTACAGGTGTGGCGGTTGGTTTTGGTTTTGTTTTTTAATATGCGTAGTATCTACAGCTGCTGGTGGATATCTATAGATAAAGATAACCACAATTCACCAACAGGCTTTACGACTGTTCCTAAATGGTTTGTTGTGTTTGAAAGGGGGCACCGACCAGTTAAAGTTATTTAGACACTTCTGAAAAGTTTCTGTTGTCCAGTAGTTCAAATACATCATGTGTTATCAAATCAAAGTTTTGTTTCAAGAAATGTCTGGGTGATCCTGGTTTACAAGGATCATGGTCTGCAGTGGGATGGAGTCATATTCAGTGAGGTTCATTGAACCTCCTAGAACAGAAAGGAAAGGATAAGAAAAGAGGAGGAAAAGTAGCATTAAAACCTAAAAATGTTAACTTTATCAGTATAGGAGTTCTTAAAGTACTACCTCAATATGGGGTAGGACAAGGAGAAAAAAAGCCAGAAGAGACTGCAGACTTGTAACTACTTTTTGGAACCAGGTGGGACCAGTCTCTGTCCTCCATGTGTACTCTTTTAGACGTTTGCTCAAGTTTTACTTGGCCATCTAGTTGTTTTATTTTCCTATTTCACCTCAGGCTTCCTGGAAAACCTTGGTTCTCTATCCCCTAAATGTCACAAACTCTACGTCTCAGTAAGTCTGATTTTGTTACGCGGACTCCTGCTCCATTAACACAGTCCATAGGTTATTTCTAATCCCCAGAATTGATTTATTTAATCCGTGTAGATGCTATTTGTTACACATTATCCTCAGCGTTTATTCACAGCACAAACAGATGGTCAACGAAACCAATTAACCTTTCCCGATCTCCCTTTCAGGCTCTTAACTTTTTTTTGAGTCTATGGACAAATGAACAAAAACTATCAGGAGACTTCATGCCAGAGCATGATGAATAGGAAGGCTGACTGGCACGCGTGCTGTGCCCAAATAAACCTCAGCCCACCCTAGGCTTGAGTGCTGGAGGGGAGGACTATTGCTGACAAAACAGGGAGGAGAAAAGAGCTGCCAAGAGGTGGAGTGACCTAAGGCTGTCTGTCTGTCTGCTTGTTTAATGGTGTGGTGGGTAGGGAGAGATGACGGCTTAACCTCATTTCTCGGTTTGGTTCTTTTTTCATAGGATTTTCAAGATGTGAGGAATGTGTATTTTGAGGTTAAATGACAAGTGTTGTTATAAATGGTTCTTTCAGTCATCAAAGCCTTCAAGTGCCATGCGAAAATAAAAAAAAAATTTCTGTTTTATTAGCAATAAATGTAATATATGAGTAATTATAAATTGCATCCCTGCCTTTCATTTATAAACTGGAAGACAGACCATGCCAATTTAGAACAGTATTGTTAACTTTTATGATAAAATTATAAATAAGTATTGAGGTGGATCCTATTTCAATCTATTTATCTGTGTAATAAAAACACAGCCGTGTTTGCGTTGTACATAACATCCTTTGATTGTTTCACGGCCTGTTGGATGGACACATCTAATCTGTCCTTTTGTCAAATCCTGAAGAAAATGGACTGAAGGGACTTGGCAGGGTGCAGTAGGGCCGTCTCACGGCTCAGAGTGGGATTTTTGAGAGTTTCTTTAGTCTCCACAGGGTTTCCTGGTCCTGCCTAGCAGATACTATATTGTGTGGAGAACTGCAATTATATTATCTACAAAAGCTATGTCTTTCTGTATCATGACCACAGTGACGTTTCTTACGTGCATAATGCTACCCGTGTATCCAGCGCAGATTTTGTATGAGGTAAGCGGAGTTAGGACTTGAAAAACCTACCAAAAACCCTCACTCAGACTATGTGTCTTCTGGTTTTAGTGATGACAACATAGTCTGTCCCAGCTGGAATAACATCCCACAGCAGTCACTCACCACTGAATAGCCTTAGCCTGCTGGAAAGGTTTACTGGGGGTCTGAGGCAATAGCCATGTGCTTGTCTATGTAGAGATACTTGCCGTTTATCGCATCTTTTGCTTAGGCTGTCAGGGTTATTTAAGCTAGGCAATAGAAAGCCAAAGGTGTTTCTCTTATTGACAAGGAGTGTGCCAAAAAAAGTGACTCTAGGTATCCTCTCAAAAGAGTGCAGACTTTGATATTGATCCTGTCCACTGGTTCGTTGGATTGCGCTCTGGTAACAGGGACTGTGGGCTGTAATTACTCATTCGGGTTAATCCTCGTCTCAGATTAGTACTGAGACAAATGCATGGCCCTGGGGCTGTACCTGCTCTGCATTGCAGCAGGCACCAAAGATCAGCCCTGGGTTCCTCCTCTTGGGGAAGCTGGGAAGTTGCATTTATTAATCCTGCCGATTCTTTCCCCTTTGTTTCCTCCCTGTGTTAGAAAAGCTGGGTCTGCACAGGGACAGCTGATACAGATATTCCCTCCTCCCTCCAGCCCTGTGCTTTGAAGCCTGGTTGTGCATTGGTGCCCTGCGTCTTGGGCTCCGCCTGCAACAGGTCTGAGCCAGGAGGCTGAATCCCTCTCTGCTGGAATGTAGGGCATAATAATTCAAATGAAACCTCTGCATCTTGGGTCCATCTCTAGTTAGGGCAGGAAAGAGGCAAAGTTTAAAGTAGAGATGACTGTATTCTGCAAATCTGAGTCTGTTCTCTTCTGTTTCACAATTGCACTCTTAAAACAAACAAACAAAAATCCTAGATTTTCAAGTGGAATCGGGGTTCTCGTGTGTGGGGCTCGGTCTTAGCATTGCAGTGTGGAAAGTGTCTGTATAATACAAGTAAACGTTTGAGGATTTCTTGTATTGCCCTTTTGAATCCATTAATGCTGTGCCCATCTCACGGGTGGGCAGCCTCTCCGAGCTGAGCTGAATTCAGCTGGGGAGGCTTGCACCACAGACCCCTGCACTCCTGGGAAGGCACTTTCCTCTTCTGGGTGTTCCAAAAATTGGCAATTTCTGAAGTGAAGGTTATTCCAATTTTAATACCCATGCTCTGCTTATATGTTCAATTACAGACAGTCCTATGCTTTTCCACAAATATGAAAATTATTTTCTGAGAAGGAATTCTTAAAATCCCATTATCATACATAGTAAAAAAAGATGAAGACATCCTACCTAGGGCAGCAATGGTTAATGATACTTATAAAACAAGCTATAAACCCATGCAGCCCTTGTGTTCAGAGGGGAGCATGGCAGGTTTGAAGTCTCCATCCTCATCCTCATCCTCACAAAGCATGGGAATTCCACGTGAGTGCATCAGGAGAGGTGTTCGTCTTGTCACCACCTGCCCATCTCTCTCACTGCAACCCCCCAAAGTTGTTGTGTCCCCAGGATATGCTGGGTTTAGCTCAGGATCTGTCCCATGCTCTTATCCCAGCTGTGGTGGGTGGCTTAATTACATTGCAGTAATTGGAGGGTAAAGGCTCACATGAAATGGGAGAGGCATTGGAGGTCCATGGTCTCATGGGGTGGGGGTCCGAGGAGGGTGTCTGTCTGGTCTTGCGTTATATGAGAGCCCGTCAGCATTTACAGTAAAGACTTGTCAGCAGCAGAAAGATTGTTTTGAGTTACACTTGTTATTGTTAAGGTTTCTCACATAAAAGCCTTTAGGTATGCTGGCTTTTTAATTTTTATTTTGTTTTATTTTATTTTTGAAAATCACTGAGTTGGCCTGGCTGTGTGATATCCTGCTTTGAGTCTTTCGCACAGCACTCCTGTGTTTTGTGAGGAATAGAGGGGAAATGACTTGCCTGTGTGCCTGCTTTTTAAAACAAGAATGACGCTCCCTCTCCTTCAAATAAAGGGCATTTATGACTGATAATATATTTCATTCCCCAAACCTTAAAATCGGAGGCTTAAGTCTAATTTTGAACTTGACATTCTCTGATTAAAATTTAAAATTTAATAGAGCTCTGTGTGTGTCCAGCTATAGGGAAAGTAGTATCTGACTTCCAGCTGGTTGCTCCATCTGTTAAAACCTCTCTGTGTAACTAGCATGGCTGTTCATAAGCTAACATGGAAAATGGTGAGGCTGGGTTTTTTTTGTAGAAGGGGGGGAGCGAGACCCTCTGTGTTGGGAGGCTTTTGCAGCCCTCCTTTAGCCATCACCTGTGGCTGGAACCAGAGCTGCCGCTCTTGGCCTGAAACTTCTTCTCGTGGGCATCGTCCTCACTGGGGCCAACTGCCTTGTGACGTGGCTTTGCGTGTAAATGAGCAAGAAAAAGCTTTCAGTAAGCTGCTGATTTGACAGAAACTCTTTAAGACAAAGGTTTTTTTTTTTTTTTTTTTTTTTTCTTTAACACCTAGTCTGCCTCTGGTTCAGAGAAAGCTGAAAGGCAGTAATGTTTATTTGCCATCCCTTTGCTGGTTCTCTCCCTCGGTTTTATTGTTATTTGCATGGTAAATGCCACAGTTCAGGCAGCTGCAAAGCAAAAGTCTCTTTTGAAGTGTATATCAAGGGTATTTTTAAGATCTCTTTAATGAAATCAAATAACTGGTGAATATTTATCTTTTAACTCCCGTTTAAATCATATGTCAGAGCATAACAGAAGCTGACGAGGATGCTGTCTGGTGGAGAACAACTTCTTGTTATGATTCACGTACCTGATTTCTTGTGGGTTTTATTTTTTCTGAAAAAAAGACTGAACTGGGCCTCCAAGTTGGGTTTAGGAATCTGTGTATTTTGAATTTGATAAAGAATTAAGTTTGTAGTCCATCCACAGGTGAAAAGATGATATTTATTGCAAATAGAGTAGCTGGCTTGGTGTTTCATCCCCACAGGTGGGAAGCGACTCCCAATTTTCTGACTGGAAGCTGCTGTGCATCACGTAGGTGACGCAGGCAAAGGCTGTGTCAGTCAGGGCTTGGGGGGGAACGCGTGGAAGTACCAAGCCAGAAAACATGCTTCTGTATTAAGGAAAGATGAAATCTGCCTCTTCATGAGCAGCTTCATTATTGACTTAAATTTATCCTCTTTTCCTTTTAGAGGATCTCTGTGGAATATATGCTGTAAAAAAAAAAAAAAAAAAAAAAAAAATCATTAAAAGTTCCAGATAATAAAGACAATTGGCCTTCACGCCCCTCCCTCTCCCAAGGAAACCCAACCCGACCCTGAAAAACCCACAAAATGTCCTTCCTTCTGTCGCGTGTTTTCTGCAAAGGTCCACTTCTCCCCATCCTCAGCAGAAACATAACCTGAGCAACACTTGCAGAGCTAGAAGTTAATGTGCCGGTACTAGAATATTTCTATAAGTAGAAGAAATCTATAAGTAACCTCAAATTTAGCTTCAGACAGTAAATTTCTTAATTCCCTTCATGAACAGTTTCTTGCAGGAGTTAATTACATTTTAAAGAGATGATTGATTATCCTGATGTGGTTGAAACCACTGCAATTAAATTTAAGAGCAGTCAGAACAGTAAGAGCAGTATTAATATGCAAAACGCTCAAATAACTTTTTTTTTCCCAGCTCCCTCTTGAAACGTTTCCATACTTACGTGTGCTTAGCTCCTTTTTTTTTTTTNTTAACTTGACAAACACAGCCACTGTTTTATATGATAGGGGTTGTGAGATATTTCGGTATTGATACGTTTCTGCTTGCATTTAATGTTTTTGGGTTCAATCTAAGCTGCGCAACTCAAGTATTTTAGTGGCTCTAAAGCAAACTACTTTTTCCTCTATAGTTTTATCCATTTGGATTTGTGGATTTGTAGCTATTGATTTGTTGGGAAAATAAATATTTCAGGAAGTAACTCCTTAAATCGAGAGTTAGGCGTCTTGGTTCTCCTTGTTTTAAATTAGGCTTTGGTAGATTTGCAGAAAATTCTCCTGCTCGTTCCTCCTGATTCACAACTGAAGGAGACTTAAAATCTTTTAAAAGTTTGAAACCAACTCATCTTTTAGCACAACGGATCAATTCATAAACAAATATTGGTTGTAGCATTACAGATGAGCTAGGATAAATTGTCCCAGTTCCATTGTGCTCCATCAGTTTATTCCAGTTGGGAATATAGCTGACACGTTTGGCAAAATTCTACATAAGACTCGGTTAACGCACATGCGCGTTTTTTGAGGTAAAATCCAGCAATGTGACCACAAACTCTTCTATTTTTATCTGCTGAAAGATTTGTTAATTGTTCTGCCTAATGGTGCCTTGTAGAGTCTGGAAAAGTAGTCCAATTTCCTGCTTCACATAGTTTTTTTGGTTTATTTTTTTTCTTTGCTGTCAAAACCTCCCCAAACATCCATTAGTTTCATTTGCTATATAGACAACGAATTAATTTCCTATTTTTTTTCCTGTCATTGTGCTCACTGCAGATTTAATTAACAATAAGTAATCTCTCTGTATTCTTGCTGCTTGTTACTTCTGTTTTGGTTTTATTATTATTAATTTTTCTCATGGAGGATCTAACCCCTAACTCCTTTACTGGGTCTCAAAATGACCTTCGGGAGTGACAGACCTTCATGTCCGCTTCCCTATCCCTTGGGAAAAGGCTGTAAATACAGGACCGGGACATGGCAGTCGAATCGATCGTCACTACACCTACTGACTGGGGACTCTGAAAAGCGCCAGTGCCAAATGCATGCCTCCGTTAGTTAACAGCTACTCCCATAAGCACTGCCTCACAAGAAAACTATATAACTGCCAGGATGATTTATGATTTTCTATTGCTAAGCTCCCAGTCAGATAATTTTTCAGTGTCCACTTTTCTGCAGTACTGCATAAAATAGAATTAGAATTTAGAATTCAGTTAGAGCCTTCACTTTGCAAAAATGACTTATTTTGGGGAAATTACTTCTTTTTGGGAAGTGGATGGCACAGGCATGGAGGGGTGGCAGCCCTCAGCTAGCAGCGTGCTCCGGAGCATGTGGACCCTGCGGTGGGTGTTGGCTCTGGTGGGTTTTTGGGTGCCGTTGCCTACACATCCAGCTCTTGCTGGGGCTCAGATGTCACGGGGAGCCACTGAAGTGGGAGCATGTGCTGTGTGAATGAACTGAAAACCTGCCCAGAGCATCGCAGAAGGTCTGGGAATAGGAGACCCTCAAGGCTTAGGTGTGAGCAGAGCAGCTTTTTTTGTGGGAAGGTTTTTATGGGTAGGGTGCTGGTGCAATCCTGAGCTGGCAGGATTATCCAGCTGGAGTCTGGCCTATAAAATTATAAGCAGAAACTTGGGGATGTGGCAGGGGGGAAGCCCACCTTTAAAATATGAACAATTCAAGGGAACTTCTTGGGTCGTCCTGCCCCACGCCTGCTAAATGTGAGCTTGTGATTTCTCTGTCCTCGTGTCCTGACTGTCCTCTGCTGCCAAACTGGAAGCTTCAGAAAAGACAAGGCACAAATCCAGTGGCTTGGGCATATTTAATAAATACCCAGTTGTTAATGCGAGAGCGGATGTTGGCACAACCTGGTTCCTCCAGGCTGGCGGCTGGGGGATGTGCCAGGTCCCCTCCTGATGGCGCTCAGTGCCTTTGGAGGCCTGGAAGCATTTGTAGCTACTTCTCACCCTCTTGGCTGTTGCAAGGTGGGATTAAACCATGTTTACAAAACCAAAAGCATCGTTTGTTACACCTCTAAGCTACTTTTTTTCACTGGGTGATTGCAACAGCTCATCCCTTCAGTGGATTCGTGTTGCATTGTGCAGTAAGTGTACTGCAGCACCTCCTATGCAATATTTTGGAGTTCCTGCTGCCAGCAGGTAAGGGAGTAAGGGAGGATGTGTTTTACTAGAGACAGACAGATATTCATTGCTGTTGTACTTTATTTGTGGTAAAGGTGCAGAGCATCCACCAGCAGCAGGAGCCGGTTGATGGCTATTCTGAAATGAACTGCTGAGATTTTCCCGGTGGGAATTTTTTCAGCACATCATGTGGTGAAACTCCATCTTATGTGTTTTTCCTCACAATCTGGTTTCTGAGCTTTTATTATAATAGAGCACTGACTCTTCTGAATATTTGATTAATGAAAATTGGCCTTTTGCATGGGCGCACAGTGCAATATTTTATATTTTGTATTAGGTGCTGTAGTGAGCCCAGCAATTCTGCAGAGATAGAGATTATGCAGCACAATGATAGAGTATGAAAGGTGATGTGAAGTTCACAAGAGAGGAAGGAGGAATAAAAAAAAAGGAAGCCATAGGCAAATGCGTCTGGATTTTACAGCTTCTTGATATAGCAGCTGCATTGCAATTCTGATATGCAAGTGCAGCAGAAGCGCTGAAACACCAGACTGAATGAGACAAATTTGCCCTTAGGATAAACCTCCGATTTATTTACATTTGTATAAGCATGTGGTGATCTACAGATAAAAAACCCCTGGCAAGCTGCATGGCATTATTGTAACGGGCGAGCAGAAAGTTCCCGATGCAGGCAGCAGCACCTGGGACGGATGGGTTTACTTTTGCTATCCTTCTCCCTCTTTAGAAAGCAAGAAATGCCTGGCTTAGATAAAATAAGTGTATAAATCACTGCAAATGTGTGTAATATTTATGGTGCTAATTTGTAATGTTGGATTTATCTCCTGCCTGGCAAGAAAGAGAGAGAGTTCTTTCTCGTGCCCTCAATGGCTGCTGCTTCCCAGTTTATCTCACTTGTTGTCATCTTTTATATCACTTGAAAGGCTATGCGTGAAAGTGGAATTTGTACCAACATGTTACAGTACAGTTAAAAATAACTTTGGTGGTTGTCCAGGTTTCCTCTTGTTCTCTGGAGGAACAGAGGGCTTTCTCTCGGAGGACTGGTTAATTGGGACTCTGTCTAAAGGTGTAAGTTTATTTCAAGATTTAAAATGAGTGCTGTGAAGGACTCAGCAAGGCAGAAGATGAAACAGGATAAAATGTAATCCTAAATTTTGAAACTGCCCAGTTTCTAAACTGGGTTCTTCCTGGGAAGAGCTTAGTAAGATAAATAACCTTCCCCTAAGAAATTTGTGTTCCTTTGTGATTTGGAGCATTGTGATCAAAACTCCTCCAATTTGTATTTTCACCTTTTGTGAGAATTTGTGGTCCAGGTTTTCTCTGAAGCATAATGCTGAAAAGTTATGCTGGTACAAGCGCTGATGGGCATGGGGCAAGGTTGGAGGGCTGGGGTTGAAGGAAAGCCATCTGACCTGCAGTGCTTGCGCTGCAATTTTTAGACAACTGTGAGCGAGCTTTGATTTTTAAATACCTCTGGACAAATTAACATCTAAAACCTGGGTTATGTTCGGATCTTGTTCTTTGAGATAATATTCCTGAGGCCAGCAAGATAGCAAAACTACTAAGGTATCAGGTTAAACCGTTTTACCTTGAACCCCAAGTATGAATTATTCAAAGCTTTCCCATTAGTATTCATCCATATAATCTCACTTGTCACTCACCAAAGGTTACATTTTCCATCTATGCCCAATTCTTCTTGTCCCTGTCTAGACCTCCCAAACCCTTGTATTTTTTTAATAGGCACTGAATTACAGGGGCACAACTGATGGTGCCTCTTCCCCTCTCTAACTTCTGCCAGTGCTGGAGATTTAAATTTTTATTCAGGCCTCCTAAATGCCAAGCCAAAGGCAGCACAAGCTTTTCTAGTTAAGCAAACCCATGAAGAACATGGACAAGCAGTTTGCTGGCGAGTGCTTGTTTTTTTCCAAGGTTGCACTCTGCGGCAGGTTCCATCGGAAATCAAATGGTGCAGACTGGAGTGCTTTGGTCCCATCAGGTCTGGAGAGAGAAGTAATCTGGAGGAAACAGTGAGGGACAGGTTGGTGGCAAGTGATTGAAGTAGGAGGTGATCTGCGAAGGTAGGGACAGATGGAGTGTGCAGGTGTTCAGCTGCCGAGGGCTTGGCAGGGAGCTGGGGAGACTTGAGACTGTTTTACTAAGAAGTTGCAAGTATTCATACGTAGCAGATTTTACTAGGTTGGGTTGTTTTCTTCATTATTTGGAAGCTGTGTTTCTCTGTGTGCCTTTGTCCTGGTTTCAGCTGGGATAGAGTTCGTTTTCCTTCTAGTAGCTGGTACAGTGTTATGTTTGGGATTCAGTACGAGGAGAATGTTGATAACACACTGATGTTTCCTTTCCCGTTGCTGCTCAGCACTGTTTATACTGAGTCAAGGAGTTTTCAGCTTCTCCTGCCCAGCCAGCAAGAAGGCTGGAGGGGCACAAGGAGTTGGGAGGGGACACAGCCAGGACAGCTGACCCAAACTGGCCAAAGGGGTATTGCATACCGTGGGACGTTGTGCCCAGCATATAAACTGGGGGGAGTTGGGCTGGGGGGATCGCTGCTCGGGAACTAACTGGGCATCGGTTAGTGAGTGGTGAGCAATTGCATTGTGCATCACTCGTTTTGCATATTCCCATCCTTTTATTAGTATTATTGTAATTTTTTTATTGCTATTGCTATCATTATTAGTTTCTTCCTTTCTGTTCTTGTAAACTGTTCTTACCTCAACCCACAAGTTTTACTTTTTTTTTTTTTCCCCGATTCTCTTCCCCATCCCACTGCGTGTGGGGGGGAGTGAGCGAGCGGCTGCGTGGTGCTTAGTTGCTGGCTGGGGTTAAACCATGACAGCCTTATTGGATGCATGAGAGCCCCTTCTTGCAAAGCCATCAGGTGATAAAAAGGATGCTGCTGGGGTCAGTGGGTGCTTCCCACAGCTCCAGCTTGACTTTTTCTGGTGTTGACAGCGACGGATGGTGCCTGTCTGGCTTCTTTGCTCTTGGTTTGGGTGTCGCATGTTTTTTAAACATGTTGTTCAGGAAGGAGAGACTTCTGCTCAGCTGCTCCCCAGAGACTTACCAAGGTCCCTAATGAGGTGGAGAAGGTGGTGGGGAAGGGAGAGGGTTTCATGGAGGAGCAGGGAACCCCAGCATGTTGCAGAGAGCTGGCCAAGGGGAGCAGGAAGGAATCTGTGCAGGGAGGAGCAGCAGGGTTTCGTGATATCCCATAATGCTTGATCGTAACTTGAACATCCACCTTAGGAACAGGTCTGGGAGTGGGTTATGAATGGGACCCATGCCCTGGGCAACTGAAATGGGACTTTCAGCTGGCTCTCCTGGGAATCCCGATGGCTTTTGGTGGACCCACAAAAAGCCTTCAGGAAAGGGAGAATTAAGAAAAGCACATTCAGACTCCTGTCTGCCAGTCTGTATCCATTTCCCCAGCAACTTTTGAACCTGTTTCAGGCTCATCCTCCAGTTCCCTGTCAGGGCTTAAAATTCCCAGTAAAATTTGTCAGAAGAAATGGTTGGGTGGAAGAGGGAGACCTAAAAAACACCAGAAAATCCATACAGAAAAGTGCCACTGGCAAGCAGTCATAAACTTTTGTTTTTCCTGGAACATGTTTTCTCTGCTGGCACCAGGAGCTGAAAACTCGTGCAGATGTTTTGCCCAGCAGGCGTGCCTTCAGCACAGCTGGGAGCATGTTGCGATGGAGGGAAGCATCGTTAAACCAGGTCGGACTGTGCTCTGGCATTGCAGAGGCAGAAGGACTGTAGGCAGTGGGAAGCCTTTGGTAGCTGCAGGCACCTGGGGAAAACCCTACTGTCTCATACAGCCAAAATGATAAAGCGAGAAAATCAACATTCTCCATCCACGCAGTTTCTTTCAGTACCACTCAGTTCTTTCTGAATCTAGATTGAATGTAAGTAGTGCATTCAAGTTAATTATAAAATTAAAGCATTTTAGGAAATAATGAATTTGCACATGATAACTACAACTTGTTTAAAGGTAAGGGTAAGGACTGTTAAAGATCTTACATCTGCAAGACTATGTGATCAAATTGTTTGCTCATTTGGTAGTGGGCTTCTCTGAGTTATTCAGATTTATTCTTGGGTAAAAGGAGGTGGGTGGGGCCTTTTCAATGACTTTTATTTTAGCATTTCATTTCACCTTTAAGGTAATGTGGAAGCTGGTGATTCAACCTTGATTGCTATTGCGGTAGTGATGACGATTATGTATCCATAATGTCCAGTGAAAAAATTCAATTTGCTCTGCTGCCGGTGTTGCTTTGTGTAATGTGGTGCCTGATTCAATGCATCTGCATCCTTGTCTGAAGCACGGCAGAACTGTGCAGGAGACCGGGATTCTCATGCTTTCTGCTGCCAGATGTGCCTCTACTCTAACCTGGGTCGATCCTGCAGCCAGAGTCGTTTCAGGTCTCTGCTGTGGGAGTTCCATATCTGGTCCCGTTGTCCTCCATGTATCTGGACCCGTTCTCGTGTTCGTTAAAAATGACAGCAGAGCTTTCACGGGTGGAATGAAGAGCTGGGGCTGGACTGGAGAAAGGGAGTTTGTCCCGTTTAACTTTAGGACTGGCACTTCTGTAGCAGGGAGAGTGGAGAAAGCAGTGGTTGGACACTGGGTGCCTGAGTTGGTGATTGCTGGGATGGATTCCAAGATGTGGATGCTCTGAATTTAATGGTATTAGGACAGGGGAATTCCTGACAATAGGAACTTGTGAAGAGTTAAAAATCCCTATTGCAATCTGCTGTTTAGCTGCATTGTCTCCCTGCCATCCCGGGGCCGTGCCACTGTGTTTTTCCTTTCCTGCCACGGTGCAGCAGGTGGAGAGGAGAAAGCAGGGACCCGCTGAAACCTGGGCACCGCCGCTCCCATTACGAGAAGTTCAAACCCATGGTATATGAGCGACTTCCAATTTTTTCCAGAATCAGCTGCTATTATCCTCGCTTCTCTGGCTGAATGAACTGACACAATTTTATTAAATTAGCCATTTGTTATGTCTCTTGTACACCATGGAAAGCAATTTCGGAGACTAATGACTGCAAGGCCCCTCACAATAGCAGGTGTGAACTCTCCCTGTGAACAGTGTCACCAGTGCTGGCATTGAGCGGGCAGAGATAACAGAGCACTGGTGACATACAGAGTCTGCCCTCTTCAGATGGAAAGTACACGAACCCAGGTCACACATCAGCAGGAAGATGTCCCTTTACTGAAGATCAGATCCTGAAAGAGATCATATTATTTTCCTCCATCTCACACCCCAGTGTGGTATCACTGGGCCAGCTACCATTTGGAGAAGGGGCTGTGGCTATTCCAGTAGATGGATGTGTGACCTCTGCTAGCCTCTCCAGACTGCATCCGTTCGAAAGGTAAACCAGCCCAAGTTCGAGGAAAATATTCCCCATCTCCTCCCATTATGATAGAAAGATGCCCTTGAAGAAGACAAGAAATTAGAGATAGGAAATAGAAAAATATAATGTTATAAAAGCAATACATGGGAGGAAGGATGGCAAACCATGTGGTCAAGTCAGGAAACATTGTCTTTCCTTGAGGAGGAGGAAAGAGGGAAGCACGTGCAGGTCTGGAGGAGATGGCAGCAGATAGGCAGTGTTTGAGCTACAGGATCTCTTTTGCTTTAACATGGAGCTTCGCTGCTCCCTGCTGCAGCAACTGCCCCTTTGTTGCCCAGCTCTTCAGAGCAAGAGATAAGATGGTGCAAGAGGGAGGTGGCTGCCAACCACTGCACCGTGCTATTGTCCTCCTCCCAGCATGCCATGAGTTGTCATCCTTCTTCTGTAGCACCTGTGAGTCAGCTCTTTTATTCCCAGAAGGCTCTAGAGGTGGTAGCTCTAAAAATGATGCTTTAGCCTGGGTCCTGTCTCTGCAAGTAGGTGGAGTTATGAGTTGCATCGCTTCCAGAAGGTCACTGGGTTCCCCATGTACAGAGACACCGGGGTATTTACGGGGCATCTCGCAGCATGCGTCCTTTCTCCTAATATATGCATTGGACATTTTGAGCATGGTGTGCAAGAAAGATAATAAAGCCTGCACAGTAAATCTGCTCGTATTAATTCAATGGCTCTCTTGTGCAAAGCCTTTTTACTGCTACCAGCACTGAATAAACACAAAGCAAAGTCAAAGCACAATGATATTTTTGAACAACTCGTGGGTGATGCGTAATGCTGAGGAAGCCCACACAGACAACATCAGCCAAATCACGAGATGCTCTAAAAACTGCCTGGGCTTCTTCCTGTGAGCTAAGGCAGAGGATGTCTAGCAGTGCTTCAGGTGGTCTGGTAAGCTGTTTCCAATAGAGGACAGTGTTGCACAGTCGCACTGGCTGCTTATTAATTAGGATTCAGAATCCAAAGTCATAACATTATCCAGTTTAAAAATCCTGGCCCAATTCCTCAATGAGCTTAGCTCTCCTGTTTTTTTAAATTCTTGTTGTTGCTGCTGCAGTGTTTGACCCCAAAACTTGCCTGCAGCGAGAAGCACGCTGTGTTGGGCTTTCTGGCATCTCTGCCTACTGCTGGTTCTTTGTTTTTTTTTGGTGGATCCCATCAAATCTCACTGTCTGACAAGGAGGAAGACCAAACTGGGAAGAAAGAGCGTCAGAGGAGATGGTGCTGCCCAAACTGCTGTGAGCGACTGAGCAAGCACACCTCCCTGCCTCTACCTGTGGGCAGGGTGCTAGGCAGGGTTCACAGCCAGCAAAGCCTGGTGAGAAACTCGGGTTAAATAACCATTAAGTTCCTTGAAGTTACCTGGTCTAAAGTCACCGCATTCCCTGCTAGCATGGATCACAGTCCACTCCTTTTGGACCATCTGAGTATTGTGCTGAACAGATTCTTTGCTGTCAAAAAGACATCGAGCATCCTCCTTTTTCTCTTCTTCTGGAGCATCTTGGCCAGTCTCTTTAGTGAAGTCTAAGGTGTGTTACAGGCTGTGGGGAAGTGTTTTGCACCTTTGCCCAGGGAGGTATGCTGTAGACTTCCAGTGGGCTTTTCTGATTCAAACAGCTGTTACAAGGCTGTGTGTGATTGCCAGGGATGGTATTTGTAAGGGAAGTGTCTTCTCCAGTACTTGCTTCCACAGAATGGCCTAAGGAGTTCATAATTTAGCACTAGATTGCTAATTTAGGAGCTAAATTATGTGCTTGTCGCTCTGTGGCATGAACAGTAGCCTCTGTGCCTAGTGTTGGGGTTTCACACCTTTTAGGATCAGAGGTGAATCCTGCTCTTGGGAGGCTGCTCGTCTCTCTCGGAAAGTGAGCTGCTCTGAATTTTAACCAGAAAGTAGTTGGTTTTCCTTCTGGGAAGAAGTTCTTGCAGCATCCGCTCACCCCTAACCTGGAGGGACGGACACTTGTCTGTGCCATCAGTCACTGCCAGATAACGCGGGGAGAAGCTGATGACAGCTGGCATGGGATCACATACTGCTCTCTTATCATATTTCCATACTGGACTGGTTTTGGCCATAGTATCAGAGACCTAGGGAAAACCTCTTGATGAATTGGGCAAATAGAAGCTGCCAACAAACCCCATAAGCAACAAAGCCTTTTTTTTTTTATGGCTTTGTGTAGCCACATTTTATTGGTGAATTAATAGGAATAACTGAATTATTTTAGTGGCTAACTGGGAACAGTATATTAGTAGCAGTATTAATAAGTGTGGAGTGACAGGAGACTTGTAAGAGTGGGAAAATGAGATACAGTATTTATCCCTTGTGCAAAATCTCTTTTATTATTAAAGACATTGGGTTAACTAGGGATAGATTTAATACTTCAACTCTATTTTTATTGGATAATTAGCAGTGAGCGATCCCAACCCTGGGACAAGGACAGAAATCTGAAAATCAAGGAAGTCATGAAAGGAGGGGAAAGAAAAAGAAAATAGGTAGCACGTTTGTTTTTTTTGCCTTGGATCTTTTTACATAGTCAGCCTCAATGTAAAACTTTGCTGGAGCAGGTGGAGGGGCAGCTCCTCACTGCAGAGACACAGGCAGGGAGGAAGGAGGTGGGTGCTGCTCCGCAGCCCAGGGCTCTGCCTGTCTGTGAGATAAACCCTTGCAGGAAGGTTTGCTGACTTTTCATTAAACATCTCACCACCCACCAGCTTGTGCACTGCCAGGTCTGTTATAAGGAAGAATAAAAAAATGCATCAGTTGTGTAATGGTAAAGGTCTAACTTAATTTTACCTTCCCAGATAAAAGCACACACCAAGAATAATAAATGTAAGACATGATTTTCAAAGAATTAGAATAAGATTTAAAAGCTGGGAGCTGAAGTTTTAAAAGGCTCTGGAGAATGTGAAGTGTTGACGAAGGGCACACGGGATGCCAGCGTTTTGGGGGGATAGAAATGTAAACCACACTTCCTTAGGCTAATTGTGCAGAAAAAGAGCCTAGTGCTGCAGTTTTCTCTGCAAAATGCTGCGATTGTGCAGCAGTACTAACGTTTACTGACTATGGAGTCTGCTTATTTCCCCCATTTTTTATTATCAGCAAAACTTTAATTACAGCTTACCTACCACCTTCTGCCTACGTTTACAATGCAATAAATTTTCAGTCTCCCTATGCAATCTGCATCTCAAACAGTGCAGTGCTCTGGCAATGGACGTTATTGATTCCTTGAAGAAATTATAACAGCATTTGTTCCAAGGAAAACAGGAACACAGAGGCATACACGCATGCATGTCAGATATTAAAATGTTCCCTCTCTCCACCAGCACTCGCTTGTCTGTGCTTTATTGAGCAACACAACTCCAGGTTAGAAACCCAGTACAATTATTTTTAAGTGATTGATGTGAGTCAGGAGGAGCAGAAGCAGGAACAGGAGTTTGGACTGAATTTTATTCCTTACTTACCAAAAACAGAAGGACTTTTTGTTTGTTCCCCCCCCGCCCCTGGGTTGTTGGACTATTTAAAATGGGTATACAGGAAAAGATAGTTGTTTAATGATTTAAAAAGTAAATGAGAAATGACTTTGTAGTGTTTAACTGATCTTTTTTCTGTTTGAATATCATGAGCAGATGTGGCTGTGAACGGTAATTAAAGGTGGAATCAAAGGGCTCTTAGCTGTTGGGAAGGAAAAAATAGCTACAGATGGAGTAAATGAAATATTTGAAAAATATTGTCTGTCAGATTACTGCTAGCTTGAAAATATATACAACGGAATTCATTAAGAGAGCCTGAAGGTGAAAATTTGCTTCTCATTTAAAGTTTGTGTTAATTTGTCATTAATATTCAATGACTTAATGAATGCCATAACTGCTGCAGCATCTGTCTGACCTCAGACGAAGCTCTTTGTGCTCCAATGCACTTTACAGAGAAGGCTTCCCAAATACTTTCATTTAATAAACACGATGGCTGCGTTCCCATCAGATGTAAATTAAAGTGAAATCAGTAGAGCTGTACTGATTAATATCCAGTCGTGATCGTCATGTGTTAGAAGATGCTCAGTCCTAAGGTGTAACCCAGTGGGTGCAGTGCTGGCGTACAGGAGCTTTCTGTTACTGTCCAGGGAAATAGCTAAAATACTCCTAACAGAGTAAAAAAGGAACTATTCAGGTGATGAGTGGAACGCAAAGCCTGGGACTCGGCTATTCTTAGTGTGGTGATGAAGAGATCAGTCAGAAGGATGACGTGATTCATTCAATCACGGAGCGCTGCAAGCAGCACCGTGGCTGTCTCGCGGCTCCCCCGCCTTCAAAAAACGAGTGGGATTCTGCATGCACGTGTCGGGTGAGGTGTAAAACCGCAACGATGCGCGGCTGCGTGCCAGGGATCACATCGCAACTCTCGAGGGCTCATCTTAAGCAAGAAAAATGTCCCTGTTCTTTTCTAGTGCCAACTATTGAATGTCGATAATGATGATTTATCTCTAGAGTTAAGCTGGAGGAATATTAAAAGGCTGTAATTGTTGGAGAACGAGCCTGATTTTAAACTGCTGTATCTTATTCCTCTCCATAATGAGGAGAGGAAGAGAACTTCCTTCTTTCTGAATCTCCTCTGTTTGTGTCATGCTATAATCTGTCCCAAAGCAACATCCTGCAACGTTACCAGATAAGACAGCCTTGAAAAAACTTAAAGAAAAAAAGGCAGAGGTGAGGGGTGCAGATCTTGTTTACAAAAATATCTCTGAAAACGAGGGTAATGTTGGTGCGGGTCAGGCTGCCTCTGCCAGCCTCCGTGAGCGGAGCATCCCCACGGGCGCGGGCTCTGCAGGAGGGGGGTGCGATGCTGACACTGGGTATTTCCATCTGCCTAGGGATGTGCATCGCCTACGGGCTGTGCCTCTTACTCCCTATCAAATGCTGCTTATTGTGGACGAGAGTGGTTTTGTGTATTTACAAATACTCCCGCTGGCCTTGCTGGCTGGAGGTGGTTAAAAGCAGGAGCTGGAGGATGGTTTTGGCTGAACGCATAACGCGGTTTGCAAAGAAATTAATTCCGTTTCCTTCTATTCTGTGATTCTTTTTTAATTTCTGTGTGTGTGTCGTGTCCCCCCCCCCCCAATCATGCAGTATCTTCTGCTTCTGTTCTCAACCTGAATGATGCTGTGAGGGTTAAATTTAAGGATTTTTCAGAATTCTCAGGCATTGCTGATATAAGAAAGGCTGGTTTTTCTGGTTTTGTGTGGGGTTTTTTTTCTGTGTGGGTGGTTTTTTTTGGTTTTTTTTTGTTAATGTATGATGCGATTCTTGGCTGTGGCACTAGATGGTGTTTAACCAAGCAGAAGCAGGGAGATAAACTGGATTCCCATACAGAAACGGGTTGAATAAAAAAGAAATATGGTTCAGGTGTTACCCAGGTGAATGAACACCGCATTCTTGACTCCAAAATTTGTTTAAAAAATTCAGCTTTCAGCAGCTCCTTTGTTTTGAAGATCAATAGCACTGACATGTAACCTGCATTTAAAAAAAAATAAAAAAATTTAGATTCCACCTCCGCCCCGTCTTCAGCCCTTACATAATCAATAACAATAAAGGAATAAATCTAACAATAAACCTTATGGATTCTGAGAAAATGAAAAATATCATGCCTGGTTCCCTTGAGGAATTTCAATTTATACTAACTCTTAAACAGGAGGAAGATGTTTCTCAAACTGAATTACACTGTCCTTGTCTGAAAGGTTCCCCTCAGCGTCCATGGTATATATGTGAGCATAAACCGTGCTATAAACAAGTGCCAGGTGGAGTGCAATTATGCCAGCACGGCTTTCTAGGGCAGTCTCTTATATTCTAGGTGAGATAGAAATTGGATGCTGTGTCTTTATAGCAAGAGGAGGACATGTGAGGCCACTGGGGAAAAAACAAAACAAAATATTAACCAAAAAAAAAAAAAAAAGCACTCCCCCATGTTAATAGTCCTCAAAGTGCTTCGGGACAGTTAGGTACATTGAGTGGAGTTAGCTTAATACAGTACACTTTACGTACTCGCTTGGTGTATAATCTAAAAATAACCACCACAAGGTCTTATCTAGGAAAACCATTTACAGAAATAGTACAAGAAGTGTTTACTTTGAGCCAAGTGTTTTCCCAGGTGTTGATGCCGTTTAATACCTTGTGGTACAGTGTGAAGCCCCAGAAAACTCTGGATTTGGTCAATCTCAAATTAAGTTCCAATAAAGAAAACATGCCCAGTATTAATAAAAGGTTAGAAACAAATGAAGTGATCCTCCTTCAGCTGGATCTCAGTCCTAGAATACATTTATAGTGATAGAATTAACAGCTCTTTTATTTTCATTTAGGTTTAACATTACTAAATGTTTTCTAAACCCCCCATGCAAGGGTATATGTACAGCTGAGATTAGTCGTCTCAATACCTAGAAGTAGCACAATTTACCCCCAACGATTGTGATGGAGAAGTGTTTGCATCACTAGCTGTATTCCATTTTCCTTGTCATACTGTGAAACACCAGAAAACAGCTGAAAACAACAACATTTAAAAAAAAAATTAAAATTGAACATCATTAAGAGCAGCAGAGCCGGTTTGGTAATTCCAAACCCATTCCATGTAAACAGCAAATGCTGGTGGCCGTGTGTAGGACACGAGTGGGCTCTAACCCCAGCCCACTGAGGTGACTCGGTGCTCTCTGTGTGCAGGTCAGGCATCCAGCATCACTACCATTTCTAGCACCCGTTCTTTCACCTACTCGCTTGTTTTGTCTCCCTGTCCTCGTGGAGGGATGCTGTGTCCCACCTCCCGGCACCAGCAAGGGGCAGGTTCCCCAGGCTTGGGGCTGCCTTGCTGCCTCTTGGGCTGGGACAACAGCAAGCAGCTCTTCCTATGGACCAGGGCTTCTCTTTCCTGTCCCACACGTATTAGTGCCCCTGAAGAGAGCTGATGTAAGGTTGTGTATGCCCAGGCTGAAGTACTCTGAGCCATTTATCCAGTTTTTTCCTCAGCAGTGTTCTTTGTGAAGGCATTGCCCTTGCATAAAGCTTTTTCTCTCTAGCCCTCCAAATGCTCCATGTATGTGAACGACACCTGAGGTCACTTCTATGGGGTGAATCACCAGGTGACGCAGGGACAAAGCTGGGAGCAGGGTACGGAGCTCCTGACGCAGCCCCGAGCCCAGCCTGCGGGCTGGCAGCCTTTGATGTGGTCAATGGTTTGGGAAGCTGCCACCAAACTCTGGGACCAAAATAAACAGTGAGGAGAAGTGGAAGGATTACCATGTGTGATCAGACCCTCTGGCTTGATGTTTGTTAGGCTATTGGAAAAACCCACACTTCCTGTGCTGATGCAAACCGAGGCCCAACTTCAAAGGACCCTTTATTTAATCAGCTGATTCCTCTTTTTTATTTTATTATTGGTTTACACATTTATGCGTGTTGTTTTGCATTACTTCTATCAAGCCAGCGTTTCTTCCCCTACAGCTAGGACAATCAAGTGATGTATGAAATACATAATGCTCTTTGATTAATATTAAATGTGGAGAACAAATACATTTGGAAGATCTTTAACTTCTGATAGACTCGGTTGTTTGCAGTGCTGAGGCTGGGGCTTGTGACAACTCCCTGGGGACACGTGGGGTGTCCTCCTTGTTTTCCAAGCCTTATTATGATTGGGCAAAACTTAGACCTTTTCTCAGTATTGCTTTTTTGTTGCATTTCTAATATTTCAGATATTTCTTTGTTCTTTAATGTCTCTCACTTATATTAAGGTTTGCAACTGCTGCTTCTAGCTTACTTTTAAAAGGCAACAATTTACGGTTATTAAGGCTCCATCCACCATTGCTCTGTCCTTCCTGATATAGCAGAAAAAAGGCTCCTTTACGCTTTGAAAGTCAAGGTTTGCTTTATGTGCAGTATCGTATCAGGTGAAATTTTGCCCAAAATAGTGAACAGGCATCTATAACAGCTCTGCTTTATTGCATTTTAAATTAATTTCATATTCTTTGGGGATGACAAATGTTAGGAGGAAAAAGGTATTTTTGTGAATGAAAGATGTGTTAAGTATATATGAAAAGAAATGTAATCCTTGCACAAGGTTCTTCAAATCTGTTATTTTCTGGCCAGAAATAGCTTTCTCCTGCTTACAAATTGCGTTGAACACAATCAGTGGTATTGCCACCAGTCATTACATATTTCTGTTATGTCTCTTCTGTCTTTCACAGCTTTTCTTGGTATTTTGTGTCCAACTGTTTGCTCAGCAAGATAAGGAAAGTGCCATAGCTGTGAGTAAATATTCCAGACTTTCAGGAAACCCTGAAGAATTGTTGAAGAATGACACTATGGGGGATTTGGGAATATAACACACTTCTGCCAGCATTGACCAGGGTCAGAGGTTATCAGAGAGGAAAGGAAGGACACTCGACAGCGGTAAGTACTAATGCTTTCAACGTTTTGACCTTAGAGTCGGTGATGTTGGCTGTGGTGAATCAATAGTATCTCTCAGAGGTAGGACTGACCTTGGACATGGTGGTGTGACGTTTGGTGCATCAAGCACTCTGGTCTGAGGCAGGTGGGTGGGTCCAGGTGTTGCTGGCTAATGCTTTCATTAAGCTGGGTTAGCAATTAAAACCAAACAAAACTAGAGATTGAGATAAAACCTGGATGTGTGAGAGGGTCTGGGGGGGAGAAGACCTCCCCACGCCATAGGGAAGAGCTGAAGGCAAAGACTGAAAGTCGGTGATGCTCCCACCCATCATTTCAGCTGACATCCAACGTTGGACACCATATTGGTGGAGCTTTCACTAGGGTTTCATAAGGTGAGTGGTATTATCTGTTACAGCAAATCTCTTGTCATTGCTCACCTTCACAAGTTATTTGTAAATAAAAGAGCTTTCCTTTTGCCTATAACAGAATTACATAGATAAATCAGTGCTCAGCTCCTTCCCTTTGCTGTAGCCTCCTGCAATTTTCTCTGTGAAGTCTTTACACTGGATAGCCTCTCCAGAGGCTTAAAATGGATCACAGAACAAAATGAAACCTGACCTTATGCTGTATGTATTTTTTATGACTAGAGCTTATCTTATCAGGAGCGGTTGCCTACCTTGCACCAGAAGGAAATTCTGGCTGATGCTTCCTAGCAGAAAGAAAGAGGAGATGTTTCTTCAGGGCTTGACAATACCACCAACCTTGCATATACATTTCACCCAAGCATGACCTTGCTTAAGAATAAAGCCATTTCTGAGCTCTGTTTTAAGTGTGGCCTAGCAGAAGCCCAATTTCTTGGCGGCAGCTGAGCGTGGAGGGAAGTGGTATTGTGACGGGGCTGATGATGCTGCTGTTGCAGCTTGGCTTTGATGGTAATCGGGTTGGGCAGATGTCTCCGGCAGCTGCAGCTAATGGGCTGCCGCGCTGGGCAGGGACCAGACCTCGAAACTCTTTCTGTTCCACAGCAAATGTATGGGCCTGAGTGCATGGAAGAATAAAACCTGTTCTGCATTTAGCATTATTATTAAATTCTGCCCTCACTACTAAATCAACAAATTGTTGGTGCTTTACACTTGGAAGTTAGCCTTTTCTGCGTAAGGCTGGTTCTTTTTTTTGTTTTTTTTGGCTCTTTTTTTTTTTTCTTATTTTATTTGTTTGAAATGGCTGTTTAAATTATTGATAAGATCTTAAAACTGAGCTAATTCACTTCAATTTATCCAATAGACAAAACTATTTATAATTAACAGAGAAGCAGAGGTCACTTCGGTGTATAATAGCTGCCAAGCCAAATGAATAGCAATTAGGCAGTTTTTTATGCTAAGCTAAAAATTATGCAAAGACTACCTTCCGAACAGCGTTGAAATGATTAGCAAGAGATTCAGGTGGCAGGCTCTGGGGAAGGAGGAGAGAAATCCAGGGGGGTCTCAAAAACTGTGCACTTATTTATCTGGTTAGACTAGCTATGTTGGCACTGGAAACAAATGATCTTTTGAAATAAACCTTATCTTTAAATCATAGTGACAGCAGAAGCTATTGTAAGAACATGACCATACATAATTGACAAGGACAAAGGGTGAGGGTTTTACATAAAAAGAATAGGTTTTGAGTGGTGGCTTGCTTCATCTGTCAGTAGTTGCTTGGGCAGTTCCCAGGGCCATTGGTGTGCTCAGTTCAGGTGGAGACTACTGTTATCAGTTACATAACCTTTTGTTTTTCGTAACATTAAGTCAGGGGAAAAACGTCCCTAAAACATCCCCACCACCTTGCTGTAGGCTCCTCTGGGGTTTGCATGCTATTTGAGGAAACAAGACATGAAGGAATGGCCTTGCTTATATACTGTCTGGGTAACGTGTTTTTGTTTGCACAGCGTATTTTATTACTGTGAAACAATGAATGGTTAAAAGAAAAAAAAAAAAAAATTAATGTTGGCTACAATATGGAGTTATTGCACCAAAGCTGAAACAAGTGTAAAAAGTAGCAACAATTGCATAATGGAACGATAAAAAAGGCTTCTTACCTCTGCTTGCAGGACATAATACCCGTTCACAACACAATATAATTAGATTGCCACATTGCCCCTTGTAAAACTAGAAAGAGAAGAAATGTAGGGGTGCATTAAAACTCCTTTCATTTTCTAATGCCTTCAGAGAACTATTGGACATAGAGGACTTGCTCTGGCAAAAAGCTCTAGTGAGCTATTAGGGTTTTAACTATTTTATAGGGTTTTTTATTGTTGCTAGGCCTAGTTTTTCAGTACAATGACTTTGTCCTCTCTCCCCCTTCCAGTCTGTCGCACGTTTATCTTACAGATAACATTCACCACAGAGATAAGTCCAGGCGCTTATGAAGCACCGTGTCCTGCTGACATATCCTTCCTTCCCCCTGCTTTTTTTAGTGAGTCTCACATGACTTCTTTTATCTGATGATCTGATACAAATTTGTTATGTCAGCTCCAGATCCCACAGACAACAGGAACAAAACCCTGTCATGCAAGAAGTGGACACCGTGACCTCTGGGCCAGGTTTAAGTGGAACACAGCAGAGGAGAGCAGACACTCTTTTGGGTCAGAAGATGACCTTTCCTAAACAGTTAACCCCAAGCAAAACCCTCATTCTTGTTTCCCGTTAATTAATATAATTTTTTAGCTCCCCATTAAGAATGTAAGGCTAAAAAGCAAGTGGTCAGAAAGGAAGGATTGAATAGTGAAAAGCAACTTCATTCTCTCAGTGAAGCTGGTGAAATTCACTTCTAGAAAAAGACAGCTTTTGCCAAGGACAAATGGATGCAAAAATCAGTACATTGCCGTGGGTTGATTAGAATTGGGCCTTTTCAAAGAAAAACAATATTACTTATTAGTGGACCTGCCAAATTTTGTCCTGACTCAAATTTTTTAAAATCTGTGGAAATGTCAGAGCTGCTAGAAGCATGCACAGCTGACAATGATAAGTTGTGTGTATCTCTAACCAGGAGTTTTAAAATGATGCATAGGGACAGCAGCTGAAAGAAAACTTGCAAACCGGTACGAGCAAGAAAAATGTTCCTGATTAATGCAGTGGAAAAAAAGAAAGTTGCAACTTCCTTGTGTTTATCGTTTTTATGGCAGTGGGAGATGTAGGCTTAGCTGGGAGTTAAGGATTGATCATGAACATCACCATCCATGACGAGCCCTTCAAGGCTTCCCAGGCAGCTTGGGAGTGCGCTACCAAAAGCACACTGAGAAATAGATAGGAAGCTGACCTGGTAAGTGAATGTGTCTTAATGTGTCCTAGTTCACCTCTTTCACCTATTTCATGTTCAATCGGCTGTGACTGGTCACCGGAGCAGTGTTCTTGGATCCATGATAAAGAAATTCATGTTGCTGCAGAGAGAATAGGACAAGCCCGTCTGCTTTCTTCCCCATCCAGCCATCTGTCCTGAAAGCTGGCCCTTGGGACCTGAGGTGGGATTTGCTTCCAAGCCACTGCGGTGGCTTCTGGGGCTAAGGCAGGACTGCCACGTCTGCTGGCTTCCCAGAAATGTTTCCGTGACTTTTTCCTGGTCTTAATAACAAAGTTCACAACATTGTTTTGGCACTAATGGAGACCTCAGCTGAGCATTTCAATTTAGATCTGCGTTTTGACTTGAAGAGGAGATCAAGAGGAATCTGCTCTTTGCTCCCTGGGTTGAATTTCTTACCTGAGTTACAGGACTTTTGGCAGGTTAAGTATGCAGAGCTGACAGAATAAGGCTGGACCGCACAGTTTCAGAGACAAGATGTTTCCAGCTGGCGTAGGCTGACATGATCTGTATACTAAATTAAATTCAATGCCACAAATATCTGACAAGACAGTGTGAAGCACCTCTATGAGACTTAAGCTTATACAAGTACTACACGTGTATGAGTGTACATGCATGTATATGACATATTTTTTTATATATTTATATGTGTAACACATTTATGTTGTTCAGTTATTCCTGGCATTGTTAAATTTTATTTAACCCAGTGTGTTGACTCTTGTTGCCTGCAGTGCAGCAATTGAACAGTGTGTAGGCATATAGAAGATAACAAGAAGAAAAATAATTAACAAGTCATGTCAAACCTATTCAGTTTTCATTTATAGCAGCAACAAACCTTGTAGGTAGTGAGCCAGTTTCACATAACATTACCATAAGCAAACATTTACAATGTAAGTACAAAACCAGCTGGAAAATTGTACTCTAACATTAGAATATACCCTGGAAGTGTAGCCTGCTCTGCACAGAGCAGAGTGGATGAGGGGATGGCCAAGAGGATGGGTTTTGTGCACAAAGAAGCCTGTTATGAACAAAAACTGAACGATGTGGTCTTAGAATAGAGTAGAATGTTTCAGTTGGAAGGGACCTTCCAACTGGAAAGTCTTCATGTGGATAGGACTAGAAAGAATAGGCTGGATAAGTAAGGAAAAAAAAAAAAACAAACCTGAACAAACTCACACAACAAACAAACAGCAAACCTGAAGAGCAAAAGCTGTTGGACAAAAGAAGGGTTTGCCCAGGAAGGTGGGGACTGTCACTGGCGACAGGTGAAGAAGACAGTTGCTCTTTTCTCTCTATAGAGAAAAATACTGCCATAACCTGACGAGGGGCTGGGGTCTTGCTCCTTTTTTTTTTTTTTCTTCCCTTTACCTCTCCCTTTTGCTAGATAAGGCCACCAAGGTCCCAGAGTAACCGAGCAGCGTGACCTGCGAGTGGCAGCGAGGTGCTGGCGGTGCGGTAGGCAGGAGGTGTGGGAATGGCCCCGGCTACCTGCTGGTTCTCGGTCCAGCCAGCGAGGTGATGCTTTGAGATGCAACCTAACAGCCATGTAAATGCCTGGGAATGGAGCCAGTATTTCTACATCGGCATTTGAGATGAGGAAATACCAGGGAAAAATCCAGTGAAACTTTAAAAGTGAAATGCCTCTTAATTGTTCAGTGGTCACAACCTCTCTCCATCAAACCCCAGAATAAGGAGTTTCCCTTCAGCCCTGTTTGACCTTGTCTTTCTGAGGTAAAAAACTTTCAAGCATGAGTGACAAAATTGTCAGTGTTGTCTAGATTTCTGCAAAAGAACGTGTTTTTGCTGCATACAGCAGCTCCTAGAAGGAGGAGCTTACCCCAGTTTGGGTACCCAATTTTTCTCTGTGATGACAATTTAGCAGAATAGGAAACGGTCTAAGGAAAGCAACTTTGAGAACAAACATTAACATGTTAATTATTACAGTGTTTCTGCACTAAATCACATAAGTTTACACAGAACATAAAGCCTAGTGCTCAAGTGCTGCTGGGTGATCAGCTTCCAGAAACAACCAAAGATGACTTTTTTATTTATGTTTGATGTTTCTTGCTAATTTAAATGTCACAGCTCATATCTATGTGTCTGTTACCTCAAGGGTAGGCTACTGAAGTGTGAACTATAATAGTGCTGCATCTCAAACGCACTTGAAAAGGTACTTCAATGCAGAATGCCTCTGTTTACATTTAAAATGATGTATTATTATTTATTATTTATATTGCAGTAATACCCAGCAGCTCCAGACATCTATTAGGAAGCCTTTACGGTCAATGCAAAACAAGCTATAAAGTAATGTCCCTAACCCTGATAACTTTCATTTATAAGTAAATCCAGTCATGAATATATTGGCATGTCTTCACAGAAACGAGATACATTTGCATTGCAGCACTGAGTTTTTCAGTCACACAGCTGCCAGTGGACTGAGATTTTACTACACAAAAGACTTCAAGTTCCTTCTTCCACAGCTAAAATCAGTTCAGGCATTCAGGCTTGGAGCTGCTCAGGTAAATGAGACAAAGTAGTTGGAAGAGTATTTATGGTTTGGCTTTTAAATTGGCCTTATTTAGTGCAAATAACAATTTGATAACAGGTAAGTCACCTTGCAAATGTTCTATGAGGCTTTTGGGACATTACTGGTGCAGGAGTTCTTATTTGGGTATTTCCTCTCTCTTCCTCTTTTGTTTCCTGGAGCTGAAAGGTTAGAAGCCCACACCACATGGAAACCTTTTAGATCTATTTATCCAGAGATTTTTTTTTTTTTTCCCTACAGATATGTACAGGCTGATTGGCTTTGACAGACAGTGCAGCCTCTGCCTTGTCTGATGAGAAAGGCCCTGTGCTAATAAGCTAATATTCTCAGTTGCACTCATAAATGATGCAGTGATCCTAACAGGCTTTCAGCTGCTACTGAAAGTCCCTGATCCATATGTTTCAGTGTGCTCATAAACGCTGCAGGAACAGGGAAGGTTTGCTGCTCATGTCAGGGAGCAGGTATGGTTGTTAACGTGTTGTTGCCCTTTTCCATTCTTCTACGCATCTTTTGTTAGATGAGCTGTGCTTAGCTGCTGTCCTGTGTCGTGGAAGAAAAAGGCAATAGTACTGAATGTGGAAAGACATTGTATCTGTTTTGTCTTGAACGAGACAGCAATCTGATGTGCTTCTTGGTTGCTGGTGGGTGAAAGGTAGGTTCTTTAATATCGATGCTCATATGTGAGAGGATGTGGCACCCCCATTCAGGCGGTGGTGTGCGAGATGTGAGTTGTTGAGCTGGGGCCCAAGATTGACTCATGTTTTCTGAGACCTGTATGTAGCTCTAAAATATGTCATAGAAGACATGTTGGACAGGCTTCTCCATATGGAGAAACCAAAGTTGCCATCCCTCCTTGTTAAACTTGGTAAGTGCTTGGTGGCGCAGCCAGGCTGTTGCTGGAGCAGCCAGGGACCCTTGTGTTTTGTAAAAATTAAGGCTTTCTAGAAATATTGTATTTTACGAACTTGTCAGCATCTTAAGCAAGTTGTGTCGTCTGCCACCCAAGTTGGGCTCTTGCTCCTCCTTTGTGTCATGTACTATTGTTGTTTGGTTTTCTGTTGAGAAAAAAGGGAGTTAATTAAAAATAGTATTTGAACTGGGTTTATTTAACATGCATCTGTTCAATATACACAGGTATAGCTTTTCCTGAAATTCCCTTTGTTTTCTTTCCTTGACACAAAGATTTTTCCTTGGCAGTCTTGACAAAAGCAAGACTCCACTAAAGCTGTCATGACCAGCCAAGATGTTCATCCTGCTCCAAGCCAAGGCTCGTGTCTCCAGCTTCCCATGCGGTCAGTAGGAGGCAGCTATGCAGAAGATGGAGAGACAGACTCTTTGCATCCATTAACTGTACTGGAAACACGGGGAGAATGGTGTCCTTGTGCGTATGTTCAACTTGCATGTCCAATGGGATTCACACCCACATCCGCGCTAACCGTCACAGTCATACAAAGATAAGCACAAAATCCGCCTTTCCTCACTTTTCGTGGCCAAAATTATCTCCCCCCTAAGTCTTCCCATTCTACCTTGAAAAAAAAAATCCCCACCTGCTAACCTGGAGCCTTCTGGTTTGTGTGTTTTTCTGTTGACGAAAAGATATATTTTCAGGCTAAATTGTTGCTTTGCTACTGTCCTGGTTTGGGCTGGGACAGAATTAGTTTTCTTCTTAGTAGCTGGTACAGTGTGTTTTGGATTTAGTGAGAGAATAATGTTGATAACACACTGATGTTTTAGTTGTTGCTAAGTAGCGCTTATCCTAAGTTAAGGATTTTTCAGTTTCCCGTGCTCTGCCAGCGAGCAGGTGTACAAGAAGCTGGGAAGGAGCATGGCCAGGATAGCTGAGCCAAACTAGCCAAAGGGGTATTCCGTACCGTAGAACATCATGGTCAGTAAATAAACTGGGGGGAGTTGGCTGGGAGGGGTGGATTGCTGCTCGGGCAGTGGTCAGCAGATGGTGAGCAAATGCATTGTGCATCACTCGTCTTTTCTTGGGTTTTATTTCTCTCTCTTTCTCTCTCTTTTTTTAATATTCCTTTTCATTATTATTATTATTATTATCATTGTTATTTTTTATTATTGTTATTATAATATTTTATTTTACTTTAGTTACTAAACTATTCTTATCCCAACCCATGAGTTTTACTTCTTTTTATCAATTCTCCCCATCCCACTGGGAGGGGGGAGGAGTGAGCGAGCAGCTGTGTGGTGCTTACGTGCCGGCTGGGGTTAAACCACGATAGCTATGCTACTCCAAGAGCAGATCAAGGCACGGTTTGTTCCTCTGTTCCCTTTCTGCCGCTTGAGCAAATGCCTGGGTTTAAAAGCATTTGCCTGAATTGAACCCGGCAAATTCACTCGCAATATTTAAGAAAAGCTGTCAGCAGTGCTGTGTTCCTTGTATTTAATCCAGTATCATATATGTTCTGAAGTACAGAACTCAACGCGAGGTGTCTTTGTGTGCCTGTGGGCATGCATCTGGCTGTTTATCTTCTGTTTTTCTGATTACTCTTCAATAGCCTGGACTTTAATGTGATCTGGCCTGCCACTGGAATTCCTTTGTCCCACTATACTCACCAGAGCTGGGTTTGATGCAGGGGCTCTGAGTGTCTGCTTTTATGCTTGGCACTGGATTATGAGCAGGGCAGAGGGATGAGCCACTGGAAGATGGAGCCAGCGGTGGCTGCTGGTGATAGACCCTTGAGGTTCCTCCATGGACTGTGGTGCTCTTCGCAATGGTCCCAGTTCCACCACACTGTTCCATAAAGGAGACATGCAGGGAAGAAGTAGTGGCAACTTATAATAGGAGGGTACATGGGGATTTCGTTGATTTGTGCAGCTTTTGGATGACTAGAGTTGAGGGCTTAGTGAAATAAAAGCCCTGCAGCTGGTGCCCCTTCGCCAGCAGCAGAACTGTGAGTACACCCTTCCCAAGAATGACAAAACACTCTTTTGGGAGGACAGAAGTCAAGGCTATGAGTAGCAAGTAAATCCGTAATAATTTGGAGCTGGATCAATGAGAGTCACACTGAAAAGCCTTTAAAATCTCTTTTCTCCCCTTCCCCTGCTCCTGCCCCCTCCAACTTTTCATGTACTGAACTGTATTTCTGAATAGATTTTCAAAGATGTTTTTTTTGTTTGGTTGGTTTTTTTAGGTTGGTGCCTTACGAGTCTTCTAAAACCACACAAGCAGGTTGGTTAGGCTTTTAACTCCTATTGATTTTATCAGACTCAAGCATCTAATCAGTTTATATGTGTGTGGGTTTTTCAAAAATGTGTATTTGCGTCACTAAGCGCCTTAATGTCACTGGAAGAAATCTGGCCCTTCAAATGGTAAATATTACTCATTTGCACAGTCTGTATTGATAACTGGTTGTTATTATTGGTATGGTGAAAAACACCTGTCTCCACAGGCATGTCTTAAAAAAATTCTTGTAAAAGGGAATATGGCTGTTCATAATGATTGTTGTTAGGAATGATGTCATGATGGGGATACAACTTTGTGGATAATGTCAGAGGAACATCTAGAGGTAATATATAGTGGAGCCTAATTATTCCTTGATGGTAATAGCTTGTGGATTTCTTATCCAACATTCCTTGACCTCACAGGAAGAAGTGCTTTCCCACACCAGCCTTTGTAGATTTCTTGGGGAAAATAACCTTTAACCAAGTGACATGAATAACTCAATTTAAATTAAAAGGAATAATAAGAAAGATGAAATCTCTAGCTAATATTTTACTGCAGAAAGGCAAACCAGAGAAGGTAATCTGTTGGAGTAGAAGCTCATGAGAGGGGCTTGGAGCATCTCTGTGCCAGAGGTATAAAACCTGCCTGCCACTGGCCTCCCTCCGCTGCATGAAAAACACTTGTACATAAGGCCTGCAGATGTGCTTAGCTTTTCTGTGGATATGTAGGAAACTCGAAAGGGAAGGAGAAGTGAGATTGATTACGGGCTTAGAGACTTGCAACGAGGATGGCACTGTAAGGTGGAAACTCATTAGCTAGAGATGTCTAATGAGGAGAAAGATTGTGGCATGGTGTTTGATCACAGGGTGATTATGAAACACTAAACCAGTATGGCTGTATAAAACCCAAAGGTACTGTAAGATTAAACAGCTGAAGTATTTCCTCCATTTATACAGAGGCATTGATGTCTTTGTGGAAATGATCAGTAACGGTACTGAATACAGCACCGACCCCTCATAGTCAAAATAGTTGGATTCAAGATGTAGAGCAAAGGGTCGAGAGTTTGATAATTGTGTGGGAAAAAGTATCATACAGGATGAAACTAAGAGTCAAATGCAGAGCTTATTTGGCCCAGCAAAATGAAACCTTTGAAGGTTGCTGTATATAGATAGAGGGCAAGAGTGAAGGAAGAACTTCTTAACCTAAAAGATGCTACAGTGGTGACAGCAAATGACTACAGATGAGCCATAAATTAATGGGAGCTGGGAGAAGCATGGTTCTGGGAAGCCCTTGCAGGAGCTGGCAGGGTAAGAGACAAGTCATTTAAGATGATGTTTGACCCATGTGATGCAGTTACTTGCCTCTCTGGGGATAAAGTAACCCAGAAGAATCCTTCTAGTCTCCTGTTTCTGACTTTTCTTATTTTCTCTTACACTTGATCAAGAAATAAGTACATTCGCTTATTATTTGGATGACTTCGTCACTGTTTGCAAAGCAATTCAGTTCAGATATCTGTTCAATAGCCACGAAAATATTCATGAATCCTGATTGTTTTGTGGATTTCAGTGCCATAATCAGTCAAATAAGATGTGTTTACACCTTGGTGACTAGACAGTAAAACACTAGTTCTTTGCTCCATATAAAGTGACAGAGATTTTAATTGCATGCTTGAAAGGTCTAGGGTTGTTTCTGAATGAATGAATGAATCTATTAGTGCCATTGTCTTTGACTATAAATGCTCTTGCATAATGATGAGGCAAAGCTATTACATTCACTTGTATTGAGCACTCCCACTCCCGTGTTGTTCAAATTGGTTTTAGTCAATGGTCAACACTGCGTTGAAATTATGATCTCAAAGTGAAGTGGAAAACTAATGTAAAGTACCAGTGACCCTTTCAGAATTTAAATGGTTTTCAGATTATTAGAGGAAGTATACCTTCACCTTACTCAAACCTCATTCCCTGGCTGCAGGGAGTGTATCTTCCATGGGTTTAGTGTGAAGCCTTACTTATGCTGGTAAGTTTATTAAACTAGCAGGATTGGTCAGTTTAAGGGAACAAAGCCACTTTTTCTCCTCAAAAGTAAGGAATATATTTTATTTGGCCATATCTAATATGGTATCTTTGCAAAAGGCAGGCCCTAATGCCCAAAATAATAGTGGAGAAAACTACTGGGAAGAGTTTTGTATCAAAAGCAGTAATGTATGCTTTATTACTGACAAAATATTATGATGCCTGCTGGCTGTGTTTTTCTGAATCTTGCTTTAACATCCAAAGTCTTTTAAGAGATTCCTCTGTAGGTATAAAACCCTGTGGTATGTGGAAATCCTAAGCACTGGCTGTAGGATTTTCTGGACGTGCTGGAGAGCTTTGCCAAAATAGCTGGAATAAACAAGAGTTTATCTTTGCTGCTAAGAAAGGTACGTTTTTCATCTTACAAATGAATGTTTAATATAAAATAATACGTATGAATGATGCCAACACAAAAATCCCCCTGAAGGCTGGATGTATTAATTGCAGTGCCTTGACTAACGGCAAGGTTATTTGTGGTAAAACTGAAGTGGTTTGCTCTTGCTGGAGTCAGTGCGCTGAGTATTTTTAGGCTGAAAAGACGCATCCTTTTTGTTCAGTCATGACACGCTCCTGCTGTAGCCACAGTTAATGTCAACCAAAGAGTGCTTTGGGCACTGTTGTTATTTATATTGGTTCTGTAAACAGTCTCTTGCTGGGACAACTGGATCTTCAGTGGGATTTTTATTGCTGCAAAATATCATGCTCATAATGTTATGCTTGACTGGAACAGTTATCTAGCCAGGAGTTAAGTGTCCCAGTAAGAGCGAAGGGTCTGCAGACCGGGTGAAATTACTTCGAGTCATGGGTTTACAGAGATGGTGAGTCTTGGGCAGTGAAGAAATGGGCAAAATGACTTCAGCAAAGGTCAGTCCCCACTGTCCTGCATTGGGACTGGATTCCTGCTGCTGAATCCAGATATTTTCCTCCTCTTTGTGCCAGACTCCATAAAACACATAAAACCATCTCTATACGTTAGCACAAAACTCAGCAAGTGACTATTGTAGGCCACAGGTAGACTGGAGACGAATGGTAAAAAGAAGACATTTAAGGACATATAATTATTTGCATGGAAAATCCTACAGTTGAGGATAATGGATGGGGGAAGTGGGGAGGGAGAGATTTCCATTTAATAATGTTTTGTCTGGGTCAAAGGGACAGACGAAAATTTGGAATTAATCCTGGGACACTCTGAGTACTTCTCCGCATATTTAGGAGCCTTAAATACGTAGATCCTAACTTCTGCTCCCGCTATGGCAGATTTGTGGTTTTTCTGCTCTCATTTCTTCCTTAGCCTGTGTATATCCTGAGCAATAGCAAGCCTGAAGTTACATCTTTCATTCCTAGCCGCACAAAACCAATAAGACTAAATGACTGAAATACAGCGTTATGGAACAAAAGCTTCCTCCTCCCTCATTTTCTTCCTACATGACACAAGCTAATGACATGTCCTCAGAATTCTTATATAGAAGGATATCACCTATGAAAGAAATACTGAGAATCACTTCTTTCCTCTGTGACGCAGGGAAGTGATATCTCTGTGGCACAAAATCGGTGCAACTGGGCATGGAGTCAGATTCCAAATGTGTGATGATGTCTTAGTGTAATAGGATAAATTAATTCTTGCAAAAGAAAGCAGCACGCTATTTGTCAAGGGTGTCAATAAATTTCCACCTGTTTCCTTTCGTGAGCAGAAAGCAGACAACAAGAGAACTAACAAATGATGCCTCTCCTTCAGTGCCTCAAACATCACTATAATGATGGGAAAACAATGGCAACTTCTATAACCATCACGAAACTAAGAATTTACTGTCATGTTTCTCATGGGATCTAATTTAAAACAGTGTTCTTAGAGAAACTCAGGTCAAGAGTAAAGAAGAAAAAGTTGATGGAGATCCGATTTGACAGCTGGAATATCACAGAGCATACCAGGTTAAACTCTGAAGGGCTTTATGGAAAAGGACTTCTTACGGGGAATGTGTTTGAATCCCAACTAACTGGAAATAAATAGCAAAGATTTTCTACTTCTTTGTATATAATTTCCCTTACTTATGCATGCTCTAAGTGCAAACAATTTTGTCAGAAATATTTTCACAATCTGCTACCTTCTTGCAGCAGTCCTGGAACATGAGTCTTGCCTTTCCTTAGGAAAAAGTCCAGGGTTTTGCACTAGGGTCAGCGATCGGATATGGGTATAACTCTGAAGAGAATGCAATCTGAAGGCAGAGCATACCTCAATCTCTTGGTGTCCGTCTTTCAGAAGGATTTCTTACCTCTTGCTAGTTTGTAGATCCTGCAGCTAATGCAAATTAAGAAGTAATCTTTCTGACTGGTGAAGATGTGGCTTTGGCCACCCAGCAATGTATATTTAATCCATCTTCTGGACTTAACCACTTCTCTATCAAAGTCCAAGAAAATTCAGTAAATGCCTAAATTAAGCAAAACTTGACATCTTTGCTTTAGGTGTCTGTGCACTGTGTAACATTCCTTCCACACTTACTCTAGTATTTTGGCACAAACAATTGTCAGAGGCACAA
>VYZV01010192.1:133599-204841 GCA_013401275.1 Pandion haliaetus
AAACACTCTTACAAATCCTGAGTCCAAAAGTTACCTGTTTATGGCAAAACTCCTCTCCAGAGGAGGGGAATAAGTGAAACTGAAGTAATTCACCTTAAATAAAGAAAAAAAAATAGATAAAAATATTGTTAAGCTTTAATAAAAGATTAAATGTTGCCAGACTGGACAGGAGGAGAGCAGAGGATGAGGAAGATAATGGAGATCATTAAAGAGCAGGATCTCTTCCTGGGGCACGATCCTCCATTTGTTGATATTGCTCATTTTAAGGGCAAGCAGTGTTAGCTGTGTAGGATGAGCCTTCTCTTCCTCCCATCAGCAGAGCTCCTGCCCCAAGGTGATATTAAAGANGCTTCTTTTAAACTTTGTTGGTTTTGTTGGTTTTTTTTTTTAAGAGAAGCTGTATAAATGTGGTACCAGACCTCATCTTTTCCATGAATAAAATGTCATTGAGAAATATTTTTGCTTTCCCTGGTGTGGCATATTTGCTTTGAAATATCAGAAGTGTTCATGGGTTATAACCAACAAATTCAGGAACTAATGTATGCTACTGAATTTTCCCACACCCTGGCCATATTGTGTTTTCTCTAAACAAACCTGTGCTCAAGAGCTGCCATAAGCTGGTAGAGCTAAAAGCAATGTGTCTACAGGAAAGTACAATTTTGCTGTATTTATTCTTGTAATTTAAATGGAGTAGCAAGAGTTGCTCTGCATGACCCAAATTTTCTCTTGCCAAAGTGGGACGACAGGAGATGGTTCTTCTCTATGAAGAAAATAGCTCAAGGCGGGCCGGAGAGAGATGCTCTCAGCCATTAATGTAGCCAAGCTTCATCACAGCTCTTCAGGTCTTTGCTTTCAGCTCAGGCAAAGGACGTATGCTTTGGCATACACGCTTTAAAAATAGTTCGTTTGATCTGCACTGGGGGAGTGACATCCAAACCCAGGGATCTAGAGTACCCCTGAACACATCCTCTCCTGGAGAGAGCCCTTTCTCAGGTCACCAGGAGTCCTTCACTTTGACCTCCTCTGTATGCTCTGGTCTTACATCTCATTGTATATAAAGTGCATTTTTCACATAAAGAAATCCACGTTGTAACATAAAAGTATATTTTTCCAAAAAGACATTTTTGGCAACCTGACAAAGGTCATCTATGCATGCCAGCTATTCTTTTAAAACCTCAAATTCTCCAGTACAATAATGATGCTGAAATACGTTTTCATGCTTTAGAAACTTGTTTATTGGGTCTCCTTGGATATACAGATGTGTTAATGCAGTAACTTTGGGAATTTTCGAGCTTTTAATCTGTGAATGTGAATTCTAAAAATCTTAACAACAGTGGAATAATCCGCAAAAGGGTTAAACCAAAAAAACCAAAGGAGCTTTTTCTCAAGAAAGATATAATCCACAGCTATTATCCATAGTTTATCATAAGAAGTTGAAAATAATTCTAGTCTGTGTTATAACTGCAGTGTAATGGAAAAAGTTGCATCTGAAATGGACACTCGGCTTTGCAATTCTGAATCGAGCCTTCTGTTGGGAGACTTCACAACCAGCAGCTGACCTTGTGCATTACTTCCACGTAGAGTTATGGCTGGATTGAATGCATCCCAGGTAGTGCTGCAATTTCATCATGCCAATCACCTTGTGAAAAACTAAATGAAAATGTTACCAACTAATAAGGCCTAATTTCATCATCCTTAAGTGCTAGAGATGAATAAGCAGTATAATTAGACTAACACTGTCAGTGGCCTTCAGAGGAGAATTGTTTTTCAGCAAAGCCAACAGAACCTGAATAAGAAAATAATTGGATTTATGGGCTTTGCGATGTAGATTTGATAGCAGTTTTTGATGAAATGGCTAGCGTATAAACAGTGAAGTCCCACAAGGGGTCAGGCATAGGAAGGGTTTGAAAGGAGGGCGCACAGCAACCTACAGCACCATACAACTTCTTTATAGAAGCTATAGCAATCTGACCTTACTGCTGTAGGTCTCTTCTGGAGAAGAACCTGCATCATTAGTCCAAATTTTATAGCAATTTTTTATATGCTGATCAGCTAAGAGTAAATTTAAGCTTAAAGTTAGAAATATGCAGGTCTGTTCAGTGAGCTGTTAGCTCAGGTAGAGCATGTTGACCTGGTCCTTCAGTACGTTTTGCCACCTGCCTAGTGGCAAATCAGTAGGTGTGTGTAACGGCTCTTCCCCCAAAAAGTTCTTTGTAAATTCACTTAATTAACAAATGACCTACAATTAAAGTACACTGCTATTTTCCACACAAAGAATTTCACTGACAGGTCTCAAGGTACCGGAACATTTTTATCTACAAATCAATAGCAAAGCTCCCCAACACTTGTACTATCAGACGATCAAAGCTCTGATAGCACAGCAATCAGTCATAGCCACCGAGAGCACAATACCGGCCTCTAATGACACGAGCGTTATCTGAGATTTGCAGGACCTGATCAATTGAATGAGAAGGTAGTTGAAAATCAATAGCTTTCTATCATTATAGCAACACCATTCATACTGCTGGAGTACGAGGTTTGTCAGCATTTTCCTTTCAGGCATTTTTCCGGGTTTTTATCCATTCAGTTGTCTGAACTCAGACTGGGTTTACCAGATGTGTGCTTGGAAGCAGGCTTTGCTCACATCCCAAACAGATGAGTGATTTTTTAGAGTTAACTTTTTATCGAAAATTATTTTTCTGCGTACTCAGAAAGGGAAGGCTAATGGGCAATTACCTTAGACAACACTTTTTGGGGGGGGGAGAGTTGCAGAGGGGATAATGCTGCCTGAGGGCCACAACTGCTGTTCTCAGTATCAGTACCCAGGGCAAGGTGGCCCATATTCCAAAAAATTGCAGCCACCTCAGTTGCTACTCCATCTGTCTCTCATATCTGTACAAGTGCTTACATCAGTATCAGAGTACAGAGTCTAAAAACTTGAGGTTTGGAGTTTATTTTATGAATAGTCCTGTGCAAGTAGAGCATGACATGAAAGTCTTCTCAGCCAATATTTTTCAAAAATAAAAGCCAAAATCAGTCTCCTAAACCTGTAGCCTGGCTCTTAAACAGATGACCTGATTTTCTCAATGCTAAGCCCCAGCCAGCTCCTATTGGATGCTCAGCAGTCTTGAAATCAACTAGCTTACTTATGAGCTGAGTTCTGGATTTAAGAGCTTAAGCCGAGGTTTCTGTTTCCAACACCCCAGTTTTTGTCATGCCCATGCTTTTAAATTCGGTGTCTAGCTGAGAGATTCACCCCACCTGCAGCAAACGTTTGCAGCTTTGCCCTTGGGGTAGAAGCTCTGAGGTTACTTCTACCCTTCCTCAGGGATGCTGGGCTGAGTAAGGGGCCGTTGTTTCCCCCGCCTGCCTGCAATAGCCTGGGTCTCTCCTCAGCTTACCAAAGCAATGGTGAATTTTTGTGTCGCCTTTAAGGAGGGGCTGGAGCGAGACTTTAGGGAGGAGAACAGCTCTGCCAGGACTAGCTTCTCCATTAAATTTAGGGCAAAATGATTGGATTCAATAAAGAGGAGGTAAAACACCCTTGTGCCCTGAAACTACTTTGCGCTTGCTGCTGGCTTGTTAGCTGAGGTCTTTTAATGGGACCGCTGGCCCAAAGTAACCCAAAACTTTCACGTGGGAGAGGAGGAGTGCTTGGGACTTGCTGTCTGGCAGAAATAATATGTTCTAGCAGAGAAGGAGGCCCGAGAGGGTGATTCTGGGGCCAGCAGGTGCCTGCAGGGCAGGATGGGACCCATAAGTTACCTTCAGCTCCAAAGTGCCTTTCTTTGCTCAGCACACAAACCATCACCTCTGTTTGATGGGAGCTAAAGTTCATGGTCTGCTTATAAGACCAATGGAAAAAATGGTTCTTATTACATAGGGTCATATACTTGTCCTTGCCTGTTAAAGAAAATAATGGAGGTTTAGGATCAGATTCCCACGTTTGGCTGGAAATTGAACTGCTGGCCATGTGGAAAGCTCTGTGCCCTGCTTTCATTCATTATTTTGTTGTGTAAATAAGTCAGTTTAATATTTTCTTGTGATCTCTTGCCTTTGCTGCAGTTTGCTTATCCCCACAGCCATCAATTTAATCACATATTACAGGGGATTTGGGTTTCTGGCTTGATATTTTTGGGCTCCCAGACAGGAGCATATCTCTTTATAAATTCTTTATCATATTTGTAGAGAAATATACTATCTCATTTGAATGTAATTAACTTAGTCACTACACAATTAGTTTATAGGATTTATTAATGCAACTATTAAAGCCAGCTAACAAGCTCTGGAAATCCCTATGTGGATTTTAAACCGCAATACAGACAGGCATAATAATAAAGGGAAACTTTTTAATATTCTCCTGTGGGTGGAATCCTGGCTCCCCTACATGTTTTACACTGTTTTCAAATTAAAGTGCCTGCCAGCAGTTCAAAGCCCGAGGTCCTCACTCAGTTTTTACTTTGGCTGCTCTAGGCAAATTCCTATTGCCTTTTGGTTTGGGGGGGGGGGGNGTGGAATTAAGATACGTATTTCTGATATGACTTTCCCTGTATTTAAGGTGACATGATTATGGGAATTATCTTGCTCAGAAAGATGATTATTTGTGGAGCTGGGTTTGGCCCTGGATGTTGCTTTAGCAGAAGTCAGTATACCTTGAAAAGAAAATTAGGACTGCACTAAGGAGCATGGAAATGTTTATAATTTCAGTGTTATGTTTGAAAGATTTGTTCTTGTTCTATGTTTATGTATTCATAGCAGTTTATATATAGGATAGATTTGAAAAAAAACCAAAACCAAAAACCCCTAAAGCCAATGCTTCTACTTACCACATTTTTTATTTACGAGGAAATTAGAAACTGCTAGCCTTTTTATCTTCAAGATTCCTACTTGAGGTAAAGCGGCAAAGATCAGGTTTTCATTGCAAGGTTATTAGATTTGACTTTATGTGGATTCAGTTTATAAGAATTAAAGGAAATCTTAACTGTGCACCTCGCCTTGCCCCTGTGGCTCTCACAACAAAGACAAGTGATCTTTTCCCCGGAACAAACAGTTATGCCCTTAAACAAAATACGAAATGATGTAATCGCAGGTAAGTGCCATAAAGGCTGCGTGGTCCCGACCCAGTGAACAAGCATCTGGGGACAGTGTCCGCAGCTGCAGTGACCCCAGCCCTGTGTCCATCAGCCCCCCGGCTGGACGAGGACGTCTCCTTTTGGCAAAGCAATATGGCGCAGAGCTGCAACTCATGACCGGAGGAGAGGAAAGCTGATTATTGTAATTAAATCATGGGGTGCACAGTACCTTTGAAAACAGCAACACCTTGGCAAGCTACGGTGTGTACTTCTGTGCCTCGGTTTGTCTATAAATTGAAAATAACATGGCTTTACATTAAAAGGTCTAAGCGACGCTCGTATCTTGCTGTGAAATTTTTAGATGAGGGATGGTGCATGGTGTGAATGCAGAAGGTATGGTGGATGATGTTTGCTACCAAATGTGGAGAGAATTGATGGATACATCTGATTATCCACTAAAAAACCAGGTTTCCTTCTGGCCACGCAAAGACCATGCTCTTCGCATGAGCCTGGCCACTCCGAGCCCTCTGTTTCATACAGATCAGGCTGCTTTTCTTGCACGGGACTTGCTCTGCTCTTGCACTTGAGTGAGAGCTTGTCCCTGGAGCCCATGGATGTCTCCAGTGGGCCCAGGCTTTCCCCGAAGAGCAGAGGATATCTGTAGGGGTTATTGAGTATGTGGAGCTGTGCACCTTCTTTGAGGTCAGGAGCTGGGATTTCCCTGATTTAGGCACATGTTTGCTCTCTTTCAAAGCCTGTTATGCAGATTTGTCATGTGAGAATGGGTGCTCCCAGCTGCGTTGGAGATGCTTTACCATATGTCACGAAATGAGATTTCTGACTTTACTCCAGGTGAAGCATCAAATTGATTTAAATTTTCTATTGAGAGATGGAAGTTATTTTCAGAATGTTTTTCTGTTTTCTCTTTACTGGACAGTTATTTTCACAAAAAGATACAGGAGAAACTGTTACTGGAAAAATAAGTGCTGTCTTTGAATGGAAAAACAGAGGATTTATGTTTACATAAATAAACATAGAGGGTAAGTAGCCTATTAGTTAGAAATTTCAGCTTTTGAATCAACATACGTTGAAGGAATGACTGACATTATAAGCATTAAAAATAAATAACAATAATTCAACTTTCATAAGCCCAGGTCATTCTATGTCATTTAGAGCTTCAGGTTTGGATATAAAGGCTGAAGTTCTGGCTGTGCTGAAGTTAAAGGCAGCTTTGCTGTTACCTTCAATGTGGCCAGAATTTCACCCTGATGGAAGCTGCTGTGAGAGCACAGGTTGATTTTCCACAGCAAATTCAGATTTTCCTCTCATTAGAGTGTTCAGTTTGGAGCAGAGTAATAAATGGGAATTTCAGCTATTTGTACACCTGAAAAGTGGTGAGAAGAGTTTCCCTTCTTCCTGTCCTGCCACCTGGAAGGGAAGTCTCAGCTGTATGAGGGGCAGACGGAAAAATTATGCAGTAAATTCTTACTAGGAAATGTGTATGTAAAGCAGCAATCATATAGATGTGACAGAACATCCGAAATAAACACAGTACCTGATAGTCTGATTCTTAATAGTTAATAAAATATAAATATTTAATATTATGTTGTTTACATTTTTCTAAAATTTGTCAAACTTTCAGGTTTGATTCAATAACAGTGCCAGTAAAAGCTGGTTGTATTGCTGCTTCCTTTTCTCTTATACTGAATAATTATATTTGCTCTTTGACAGAGACTTGTATTTTATATCAGTCATTGCTCCCTGAAAAAATATTTTCCTTGGAAGTGAGTTAAGGTTAATTAAGTAGACTGACCTAATTCTGAAAGAAACTGCCCATCTACAGTTGTAACGCTATTTAATTAACCTATTCTTATATGTCCTTTAGTTAACTCACAGGATCTTCCTTGAGAAGCTTGTTCTGGTTTGAAAGGTTTTGAAGAGAGAAGTTGTACTAATCATGCTCATGGAAGGTGCTTTTTTTCACTCCCCATTTAGAAAGGGGATAAACGGCTGTATGGAGAATATCACCGGCTTTGCCCCAGTGCGGACTGCCCAGGACAAGGCAGGCATGTCCACCCCTGCCTCTTGAACTGTGGCCTCCTGGCTTTGGTCAAGTTTATGTGGCTGTGACCCCTAGGACATCTGCATGTGTCTCAGGGAAGGACATAAACCCAGAGATGAGTCTCAGTGGGGCTGGGAACAACTTTTGTTCTTAGCCAAGCTGCTTAGGTGTGGAAATTAATTGCTGGAGTAATTTGGATGTAGACAAACCCTATTAGGACATGCCCATCTGTGAGGTGAGTAGACTTTTCCACAAGTGAAAAGGTGTAAAAACAACAAAAAAACCCCAAAACCAATAAAAAAAAAGCAAATACCAGGAGAGTTTCCCAACCTCTGGAGCGTGGGGTGTTATGAAAGTGCTCTGCAGGCTTTGTACCGCAGACCTGGCTTACTGGGGTGTGCCTGGGTACTGGGCTAATCTTCCTTTTAACTCAGTAATCATTGAGCAGTAAGAAAAAGTGACTTGCCCAAAATGTAAGTCAAGACACATTCACCAAATAGCATTTTTGTTGTATGTTGTACACAGGGACAAAGTTAGACTAGGGTGCCACTTTAGCTCACTGGAAACCCAATGCTTTGTTGTGGTTTATTATTCTAGTCATGGTTCCTGAAGGATCTAGTGATCATTGCAATCTTCCTTCTTGTTTTGTGGGTGCTTTTGGTAGGATCTATAATTTTGGAAAGAAGCCATTTCTTGGAAGGCAGGAGCACCTTCATGTCATAAGCATGGTCTTCCTGATAGCACCTGGAAGACCCACCCCACCAGTACGTTATCAGCCAGTGCACCTCTGCGAGCTCGTCCTGAACCTCCCACTCGCAGCTGCTTCGTTCCCCTTTCCGTGGCTGTTTGCCTTTACCTGCTCTGTGCATTTCTAAAACTGCCCATGGCAAAACCAAACCTCTAAAGAAAACAGTTGCTTCTCTGGACAGAGCTGTCATCACATCCCTTAAACCGCATTTCCACCTGGGTTATGCTGACACGCCCAATCTATCATTATTGTGTCTGCTTGGCAAACATTGAGCTGTCTTTCGCATGTATTGTTTTTGGTCTTAAGTGATCCTATCAAATTTTAAATGATCTGCATCTATTACAGTTTTGGCAGCATCTCTCTTCATTATCTCTGGTGAGTCTATTAACCCTCTCTAACTGTAGCTATCGTCTCTCTTAATTTCCCGAGTCAAACATCAGCACAAAATCACAGACCAGTATGAAGTTAAAAGCCAGAAAAATCAGTATTTTTTTTTCCATATTGAATGATATTAGGAGAGATTTGTATTGTATTTGCACTGACATTTACCTATACACTTCTGCATCAATGAGCTGTGCTACTTTGCTTTTTTTTTTTGTATTGAAACAAAAACTGCTGCAGGCACCAATGTGTTGAAAAAAAACCAATTCCTTGACTTCTTTCCTGCTTATCTTCTTTTTCAAACTGAAGTCTTCCAATGTAAACTCAAAATCTTGTCCTGTGAATAGTATATACTACACCCAAATCCAATTTAATAGGCAGAAGTGAGCAGTTTTGTACCTGCACATGAAGGAGACGAGTTGAAGCACCTTTGGAAAACATTGTGCTCCAAGGTATAGAAGTTTAAAGGTTAGATTTCCATGTTGTTTTCCTCAGCTACATCTTCAGGAATTGAGAATCCATCTACTTAAATATATAAATCATCACATTTTTCAGGCCATGTGTTCCGATGGAGATTTTCCAGGCACAAATAAATGGTGGTTGCAGCTGGTCCCGGTGGGGATATTGCTGACAGCCAGGGGCTGTCCATGGAACAAAAAAATTCCCAGTTTAGTATTTGAAGTTATACCTCTTTAGCCAGTACCTTATCTGATGTGTCTGTTGCTCGGAAAGTAGGCTTTCTGCTGTATAGGTGGATAGCGTGGCACAAGCGTGCAGTGACATCCAGGTAAGACAGGCACCACGTGGGAGAAAAAAATGTTATTGACTCCATTTTACAGAGGAAGAACTGAGGCACAGAGTGAACTGATGCCTTCTCTGAAAATAGAGCGGAAGACTACAGCAGAGCTGAGATTGGACCTCGATAATTTAAAAGAAACATGTAGGTCTTAACTGCACGTCTGTATTTTGTCCTGCCGCTCTTGGAGTGTCAGAGTTGCTTTCTATAGTTTCGCCATCGATATTTGCAGAGTCATCCTGAAGTACTCGGTTTGGTGCAGTGTAGTTTAACTTTTCTTTGTGGTTTTACACTGAGCATCTCACACGGAGGTCCCTTAACATCTGGGCTTCCAGCTGTAAGACTTTCACCTTGCTCCCCCTCTCCCACGCTTGTTGCTGAACCTGAATTGTTTTCACGATAAGATGATGACAGCCATGCCTGTTTACAGTTAATTTGTTCTGACTACCAAGACGCAGACCAAAGGTTTAGGTTTCCCACACTGGAAACGCCCCTTGCTATCTTTTAAAATGCACAATAATGTTTGGCTTCCTTCTAGCTAGCTTTGCTACTTAGGGTACAAGTGCAGGATTTCTTCTTAACAAGATATTTGGCGCATAACTCCCCTTTGTGTGTCCTTGTATTCAAAATCTCCTCGGTTAGTCAGTAGATTAGGGTATACAAACTCATTTTCCTTCTAACCTTTCTCCTTCACTTGAGCTTTTGCTTTGCCCACATACTTAATGCTTTTCCGGTCTTTTAAATTTAAGAGCAAGAACAGATTCCTGGATATTCCTTATTTGTCTGATTAAAACAGGACTGTATGAATAAAGACTTACATTTTATATTTTGAACATAAGGGAAATCTGATAGTACTTGAAAATTAAAACATGAAATTGAAATTAAAATCAAATTTCAGTCTTCAATTAATCTGATAAAGGGGAAACAACAGAGTTGATGAAGGAGAGCCAGACTGCTGCGTGACATCAAGTTGCACAGCCACTGTGTTCCTACAGTTCTGCACCTTTAGGTTGGTCAAAGGAACCCTGTCCCCAACACTGCTGGCATTGCAAGGTGAAACATCACTCTGCTAATGCAAATGTGAGTGGCTGCTTATTAGAATTTGAGTTGTAAAATCTGCTTAATTCCCTTTGTCTCTTCTCCTGTACAAGTACAGCCACCGGTGATGTGTTGCTTGCCAGGTGGTGAGCTGCTTTGCAGGTTTTCCCCTCTGAAGGCAGCTAAAAATATCGCCGAGCCTTGCAGGATCAAACCTGGAGATTTGCTAAGTTGTCAAAGCCAGCCAGTGCTGCAGAGCACAGCAGCACCGAGCACATCTAAATCCTCAAAGCAGAAGTTTCCTTTGGAAGTTCACTGGCAGACGTAACAAAAATCCGTAGTTTCTTGGGGTAACTCATGCAGCTGTGGATATTCACGCGGGCATGGACGTGTTAGCAAGGTGTTGAGCACCTTTGTGCATTGATCTAGTGCACTTTCTACAGCCTCTGTAAATGCTGAGCGACTCTTGCGTTCCTCCCAGGTAGGTCATGGTGGGGATTATTCTAGTTCACACACTCACAAAAGGACATGATTTCTGGGTGGAAAACCAACAGGAGCTTTTGTCAGCCATTCTTCTGCACCCCAGCACAGCAATGGGGTACTCCAAAGCAGGGGGCTGGAGCAATAACACAGACTTCAGTCTTATCTGCAGTCCAGTGAGGATGTGGCACTGATGATTTCTTACCTTCAGGGCAGCCTTGGGACAAAAAGGATTTCCAGTGAGAAAGCCAAAGCCACTGCTGGTGTAAGACTGCATAATTCTGCACATTTTGACATTTGCACACACAGATACTACTGTCAAAACCTGAAGCCATCGTACAAACTTTTTTTCTCCAAGGTCAGATTTGGTAATCTCAGATCTGAGGGAAGAAGGTAATTATGGACACTTCCATAAAGAAAAGGTTCTCTGCCCAGATTTTCACACCTGCTTTCAAAATAATTGTTCTTTCTGAGGTGTAATGTGCACAGGTCCCTTTGCGTGCTTGGTTGCTGACCTGATCCTTGATGTCTGGTTTTGCCCTCTGTGCATAGGTAGAAATGCACACTCGTACCTGGTACACATAGTCATTATTGTTGTAGTTTACACTGTGTGCGTGGGGACACTGATTGGTAACCTTAACTGTTCCACACTCTGATAGCTGTTTTGGCAAAGCTACTCCCACTACGTTAATGTGTTCGCTACCTCCCCACCAAGATTCATCCTTAAGGATTCAAATGACTTTATCCGTCAGCTCCGGGAAGAAATAAGGCAGGGTAAGATGGCGTTTTGTTGGATTATTATTCAGTATCTTGAGCAATTTGAGCACTTTTCTCCTTAGAATTAGGTGAAGGGAAGTGGAAAGGAATTGGATGGGTCTATTTCTGTGGGAAAACACACAGTCCATTTTCTTTACATTATCTCCTCTGAGGTCACAAAACGATGATGAAATAGGTCCCACGGGATGCGTTTGAAGTAATTGCGTTCCCAGGTTATTTAGTGAGTGGGGTCTCCTTTTACTTACAGCTCTGCTATTTAAAATTAAATAAATAATTTGCTTTAATAGTTATTCTCCAATCATTGTATGAATTACATTTGCAACACATAATGAGAAAATTGCACTATGCAATTTTAATGTGTATGTTAGCATATTTATTGTTGGACTAGGTTTATGTTTGAAGACATGAGTAATGATCTAAAAATGTGTTAAAATGATATTTGATTTTTTTTTTTTTTGATGGCTTAGCAACTAAAACAAGACTCCAACCCCCGTCTCTCTCTCCTAAGTAGGGAAGACCTGTAGGGCTTTGAGGGGAATGAGGATGGTGCTGGTGTTGTTTGACTGTTGTTTATCTACTCAGTTTAACCCTGCATGTTTCAGTATGGCTTAGTGCGTGATGATAAAACTGGAGGAATAGAGAATAATATATAAACCCAGGTTTTAGTAGTAATGCCCAGTGTGGAGAGAAGTTAATGCAGCAGCGGGGTACTGAGGCACTCAGAGCTGGGAAGCTGGGACAGACTTAATTGATTTCACGGGTGCAGCCCCTGCTGCACACCAGCCAAGCCTGTCCTGGAATTGGCACTGGGGAAGATGAGAGAAGGAAGGACGGTGGAGAACAATAAAAAGCAAAAAAAAAAAAAAGAGGGAGGAAATCCACGAGGCAATGGAGGATGCTGTGCGCAGCATCAGAGCTGTACTCGGTAAAGTGTTGGGCTGAGAATACCAGACTAGAAGAACTGGGAGTTCATGTCACTTTAATATAGCTGTATTCATGTCCTTGGGCTGGTGATAATTCACTGTACGTGACATACTCCGTGGTGATAGGGCAAGTATCTTTGGGAGCTCTGGCAGTGATGCAGCAGACAGCTGCAGCTGTCTATGTCACAGCCGGGGAGAAGGCATTTCCCCCGGCCTCGCCGGGCTGCTCCCGCACCTCTGTCCTTCCCACGAGCCCATGGTTCTTGTGCACAGGATCAGCTCCCAGCAAGTCACCTTCCATCAGTTCCTAGCCAGCATGTTAAGGGAAACCTTAAAGAATGAATATCTTAATCAGGAATCAGTTCAGGAGGAAAAAAAATCCATTCCTTCCTCCCCAACCCCAGCATGTTCCTGACAAAAGAGCGGCTTAGGTAGATCTCAACCTCCAGAACTATGAAAAGCTAAAAATATTAAGGAAGGAACCTTTTCCACTACCTGAAGTTTAGCCCCCCATCACTGAGCACAGGCTGCCAGGCGAGGAGAAATCCCTCCCACTGCCCCCTGCGCTTGTGTAGCCAGGGGAACATCTCCTCGAATCATTTCACATAAAAAGCTTTAAAAAAACCAACAAAATGCAACCCACAGTTCCCTTTATTAAACCGATGCTTAGTCTGGACCACTCTAACTTGGGGCATTATGGGCTGCTTTTCATCTAAGCCTTTGGCTCCGGGGCTTGAAGAAGAGGGGTTTGGGTCTCCTGTCCTCCTCCTGTAGGGTAGAAGTGCTGCAGGCTAACTCACATGCTGGGTAAGGTGTATTTCCAAAAGGGAAGAAAGCATTAAGGTTTAATCTCCGTGGGAGAGAAATCAGAAGATGCGAATCTAATACAGAATCATCATTTTTGCTTTAAAAATCTCCCATCTCTAGAGCATTTGGATAAATGCAGAGCTTGCATGTGTGCTAAGAAGGGCTTTATTAGCCTAATGGAAATGGCTTACGATGTCTAGAAAGGTCTGAACCAGCGGGGCCCGTGGCAATCTAATAGGGCATCACACAAATTTCTTTTAAGCCCTCACCCAAGGCCATGGAGAAGCTGGCCTGTTCGTTGGGGCGGGGGCTCTGCCCATCCGATCCGATTCTGACACAAGGATGTAATTTTCTGTTCAGCTCTGCATTACAGGGCAAAAGCTGCTATTTTCTATCCACTGAACTGCTCTTTAAAAGTTGTCACAGAGGTTAATAATTGTACCTCTAGGTATCTAAGGTTAGGGATGGGATTTTTCTGTCAGTATAATAGAGTCTGCTTAAATTCATGGATTTAGCTCTGCATTGGGATCAGCAGAGAATATTCCCAAGTGCATAACGAACAAAACCCGTCAATAGATATCAATATAATTTTCAACTCATAAAGGACAACTCTTTCACCTTCATAGGCTTTGTACAGCTGTCACTCCCTGCTATGCACAGTGCATTTAGATCTCTTTCGATATTTTTTTCCACAGCATAGCAAACCAAAGCAAAAACTTGGTTGTTTAACCATGGATAGTCCAGCAAGAGCATGTCCCTCTCTGAGATAGTGAATATGATGTTAAACCAGCATGTGTAGGCAGGCGTAAGCGTTTCCGTATGCTTGCTAGGCTTCTACAGCTATGGCAAATTGAATGAAGAGAAAGGGGTTGTCATTTTCTAGGATACACTTAGTTTCACTATTTTCCTCCTATAGAAGTACTGGATTGTTAAATGACCCTGCTAGGGTTTTTTCCCTGTCAGAGCTGATTTAGGCTCACCTGCTGCAAGCTGAGACCTGCCGCACCGCAGTGCTCATCACCTTTGGCTCATCCTGGGGCTTGGCAAGAAGGAAAGGTCAGGCGGGTGCGGAGGTTTCCCTATTGCCCAGGACTCCTTCTGTGTTTGCCAAAACCTCTGTTTACCTGCACTCGGATTTGCAAGTACCAGGAGTTGCATGCTTGTCTGTACGTGAAGGCAAAAAAAAAATTAGTAAATTAGTTTTCTCATCCTTAGAACATTACTGATTTATTGCATGTGAGAAATCTCTTAACACGAACTGTCTGGGGCTGTGCTGGCTGCTCGAGGTGAGAAACTATGGGTTATCTGGTGGACAGCTGCATGGCTGGGAATTCAGAAGGCCTGGGAAAAGAGGTATAACAGGGACAAGGAGGTCAAAGGCACTCTTGGCAAGCGTAGAATGAACTATTGAGACCACAACTAATTGCTAGGACTAACAGTGGGGTATTAAGGGGGCCTTGGCAATCTCCTCCTGTGAGTGTATATCGTGATTGGGCTTCAAAAATGGGCTTCTTGGTATTCATTGACTTCTGGAAATAGAGAGGCGATGGTGCAGAACTTCCTTGGGTGTGTCATGAACATGGAAATGTGCCACCGTCCTACTTGGCATGCCTCTGAGCTGTCCAGTAGCCCGGAACAGGAGAAAAAATTATTCCTGTGTCTGCCAAAATGGTGGAGGAGCGAAAGCAAGGGTCGTGTACACTAATGTCATGATCTGGCTCATTGAACATTTCTATTCATGTCTCCTGTAAGGGACTGAGGACACGAACTAAATACATTCTACCAATACAAGAGGATTCAGCTAGTGTCTGCAAAAGTGACCTTTTGGATCTGGGGGCTTGGCTATGAAGAATTGTTTGTTGGTTCAGCATTATCTGTATTTTCAGTGCTGCAGAGATACAGGATGCTATGAATATAAATCTTCACTAAAAAGAAATAAGAAAAACAAGAGCAGCAGAACAGCAAGCCTTCTAGTATAAAACAACTGTCAGTCTTACACTAGAATGTGTATGTACAGTGTGTTCTTATTTATTAGAACTATCCAAAATTTAGCATTTCTGTTCTGTGGAAGACTGATATTTCAAAATTCAATACAAAATCAGAAATCGCAAATATAATTGAAAAAATATTTCCAAGCAACCAAAATATTTTTTTGTCAATAAAGTTAAAATGTTTAATTTTTATTTCGCTGTTTTAGCAATACATATTTTTGTTTTACCTGGAATTCCAAGTTATTGCTCCTCGAGACAGAGTTTAAATGGTGGTCTACTTGGTGTTGTAATCTAATAATAACTTGTTTCATAATTTTTAATTGGTATTCTAATTAACTGGTTTTGTCATTGGTATTTTAGTTGCATCAGCAGTTGGTGCTTGGTTTTCATGTGTGACTGGTATTCAAAGTGTCCTTTGTAACTGATACCTAATCCTGTTAGGGCGGAAGAGGGGGACTGTGGTTTTGGTTTTTGTTCCTCTTTAGCTGCTGTGGTAACAAGTGGAGAGAGCAGAAACAAAGTCCAAGGCTCTTTTTTGAAAATTTTATTTTAACTTTATTTCTTCTTTCCTACTCTGCATTTGTTCTCACAGGATGATATCAGGAGAGGGACTACACTTCAAATCACACCTAGAAACCAGTAGCCTCTTCCAAAACATTGCAGGGGGTGCAGTTTATTCACTTTTTGCTACCTAGCTCAAGTCATTAAAACAAAATGTAACTCACTCCTCGCAATAATACTTAAATAACCCTTTGAATTCATTGCTGCTACTTTTTATTTGATGCACAAAATTATACTCTGTAAAATACCAGAAGCATCTTAGCTCTTTGAGGACAGAAGGTGTGCTTACTGAAATATTTTATTCTGTTTCTGGTTTCAAGCCTTTGTAATAAAATGAAACAGGACCTCACTATGAAGTGAACCTTAATTCAAGCAGACACATTTCTCCCTCGACGGGGACGCGCTTTCCTGATCGGTATGTGTGTTGTTCTAGCCTTTAATACCATTTTTTTGCTAAAGTGGTAGATATCCAACTTTGAGTGGAATGTGAGGGAAGTTCCCTCCTGGTGGATATCGTCTGGCAAAGACTGGCTGTGATGCACAGTCTCTGGTTTGTCTCATTCAGGGAAAAAACGCCTTTCAGGAAGAGACTTCTGAGATAGTCCGTGGGAATGGCAGATGCCAGTGGAGCTGGAGAAGGTGCTGTGATGGTGCAGTTCCTAAAATCTTTACCAAAGGCAACCTGCAGCACTTTTTCTTGTTCATTTTAATTAAGGTAATGAACCTTAAAATGCAAGTTTAGAAAGCGCACATCATATAAATAGCATTTTCTTACCTGTTTCTGTAACAGATATTGATGAATTCCAGCTGAGTGGATAGAGATGACAGACAAATTCCTTAGGCTGGAATTGCAGGGCAGATTTTGGTCAGGATTACACCCTTGTAACCCCATTAGTGCCCTGCTGATGTCAGTGAGGGTGGGAGTTCACCTGCAGCATCTCTCACTGGGAATGAGCTGGTTGCCAAGAATAACTGAGGTGTATTTTTTAATTCCAGGTTGAGGTTGCAGGTTTTTCATAAGGACTTGCCATGAAATGCCTGAAAGAAAGTAAATATGCGATAGTGTGTAGCGCTATCTTTAGAGCAATGCCTCAGACTCGCACTACCCTTTTAGATGGTGTTTCGTGTCTTCCTTTTTCTCACGCTGGAGTCAGTAAAGAATTGTAAACTTCCCCAACTGTTTGAATTGTAAACTTCCCCAACTGTTTGAATGGTAAACTTCCCCAACTGTGTGAAATCCAATGTGTAAAAATGTGTGTGTTTATGAATTTTTATGGATTTGTGAGAAGCCAGTCAGAGATGAAAATGGTATTTATTCTTCTGCAAAGCAGCCCCGTGTGACGGAGCCAGGAGATACTGTGACCATTAGCAGTGTCGGCATGTCCACACTGCAAACGTACAGAGTTGCTAAGCAACATCCACAAATGCATTCATTTCTTGGCACATGGGCATTGATCCTGCAAAATTTTTCACGTGTACCCAAGCAGTTCAATTAGATTTGACCAGTCTATCCATGCAGTGCCAGACATCAACCCGTTTGCAGAAGCAGGGCCCTCTCTGCCGGACTAACTGGTGCTTTAGGGACAGGTGATGGGTCTTGTAGCCCATGTCCCCTAAGATGTTGTCCGGGTCTCCATCCCCATGGTGCTCCTAAGGCGCAGTTGCCCTCATCCTCCCTAAAATCCTGTCATCAACAAATGCTCTTAAGTGGCTCATTGGTTTTTGGTGTCCTCAGCTTGAGGGTAAAACGAGGGGTGCACAAGTAGAGGAAACCCAATTACATTTCAGCGATAGGTTCAGCAGTTCCCAATGTAATCAGTTTGTACTCTCTGATCTTCGGCCGAAAATTACTGACTAAACGTCAGTCTGTATCATTCTCTGCAGATCCTTGCAAATGCACAAATGTTACTGTTTAATATATTGCTTATTCTGAACTCTATTGTAAGTTTCTATTTTTAAGGCTATTGAAATCAAACTAGATTAGCTAAAATTTAGACTACTGAGACAACTAAAAGAACATTTTATTATCAGTTATTACTGTAGCATTGAGCTTTTAAGATTCAATTATTGTTTTACTTTGCTGCTGACAGCTCCTACACCCTTCACCCATTCTGATTTAACTTCTCACCAGTCCCTTTTGGTTTTCCTTGTCTGCCATGTATTGTTTCATAAATACTGAGGAGAGGAGCGAGCTTTCAGCAGATAGACAATAGGTGGAAGGAAACCCTTGGGAATCTATCAAGTTAAAAACACAGAAATGTAAGTGAATTATTAGCATTTTGAGTACATACTTGGAAGGATAGACATTGGCACATTAACAATTTGTTAATTAATGCAGGCAAAGCATATAGGTTGGAAAGGACTTCTGTGAAAATCCTAAGCTGGATTGACTACATTTTCCACCTAGCTCTTGGTCAAATCTATATACTAGTTATGAAACCAAGACCCCTGGTAGAGTTAATAACATGTCTGTGTCTGCATTCAGCACAGTAGCCGCACACCTGAATGTTATTATTGACTTGCCTGGGGCTCCCTGACCTTCCCTGAGCTTCTGCACCATGAAGGATAAATAGCTGGGTATATTTAAAACAACTGAAAGAGAAGAAATTCATAATATAGTTTGTTCCATGTTCTGCCTAGTTTGTTTGGCAATAATCAGGGTTACAAAAAGTTCTATACCAGCTATTCTGGTAACCATACTTTTTAGGTAAATAAGGAACAAAGAGATCACGGTCCAGAGGGTATTCAAATCTGCTTGACCTCATCCCTTAACTGTGCCAGGATTCATGCTGGGTTGCAGCAAGTACAAGAAAGGGAAGCACAGCCGATGATAACCATCACAGAAAATTCTCCAGGAACTCCTGGTAGCCAATTCATCATAACGGGTGAATTTCACCCCGGTACTGAGTGTCACTACAAGCCCTATTCATCATTTATGTCTCAAAACACTGTATTTGGAGGAGCTAAGTGGTGTGTAGGCATTTTGCTGGCTTCCTGCTCAGGATGAATTTTGACCTACATGCTCAGAGTTACTCTAAGTAAGCAGAGTAGAAAGTGAATGTATCCAGCCCCAAGAAAGAAGCACTCCTCCTCATGATAAGATTTTCAGAGGTGACAGTTCAAAATGATGAGCGGTGCATACTGCAAACAACCGAAGATTAATTAAAAAGAGAGAGTTAACATTCTGCAGTATTTCATAATGCTGACATTCTCCTTGAAATATATACAACATCTGTGTGCTGAAGTTCAGCCAGACACAAGACATCAATAAATACTCTGCTTTGAAAAATATAACTTCTTGATAAATATTGCATTAAAGGAGATGATGCTGGTGTCTGCTCAGTGTCTGTTGGGTAGCCTGGCAAGACAATATTGTAATTATGTGCTGTGCTCTCTGCATGTGTTGCATCAATTATGGGCTCAGTCCAACTCCTGCTGAAGTCACCGCTTCGTTATTACAGTGGCTGGAGTACCCTTTGCTTTATGCCATCTCCTTCTGCATGGTTCCCATCTTGAAAGGAGCCCAGAACAGCGTTCTAGAAAAGAATGCTTTCCGCCAATTCTGCAAGCGTTATTTCCATCAATATCAAACTAATTAAAAACTTGGTGATCAATATTCTAGCCTTTGTATTAGTTTCTCTTATCTATTTAAACACGTGTTCTTGCTCTGTCGCTTCCTTTTGCCCAAGAGGTCTTAATTAAAGATTAACAAATCAGCTGGAATCAAATAAGAGCAACTGAGCCAAAGTGAAAATATGATCTTGTAGCAACCAAAATGCGCGCTTGCAAAAATTATTTGGTTTTGGTTTTTTTTTTTTTAACCACTTACAAACCAGCTCTTCTTCATCTCCTCTTCATGGTGCCCTGCAGTGCAGGAAGCAGAAGCTCATCAGTGCTGTGAGAGAGGCCGCTCCTGTGCGTTTCTTGTAATGCAAATAATGGAATTGAGAGTGCTGTGGCTACCAGCATTCATACCAGGAAAATACTTCACTGTTTATTTCAGGGAAGTGGGTCTCTGAATGTAGGAAGTGATTTGTTTTGATTTAACGAGGTTGTCTAAAATGTAACAAATTCAAGTGTATCCATAGCGCCTGTCAGTACCATGCAGCGATGGGAAAAAGAACCAAACCCACTGCGTCGAGTACGGGAAGAGAGCAAAGACAGGGAGATTGTCAGAGGGGAGCTGCTGGTGTAGATTTCAGATTGAGATAAGTGTGTCATGCCAAGGGACTGCTAAATCATTAGTGCTAATTAGTGAATAGGAAACATGAATGTTTGCTTTTGCTGAAGTTTCTTAGCCTGACTCAGCAACACTTCCAAAGGTTTTTAAAAACTAGAAAAAACCCTTTTTGTATCTGTTGGATGACCTCAAGGCAAAGGCCAATGCTTCAAAACTGCCTACCAATAAAAGCTATTTGGGATTTGAACCTAATTCCATTTTTTTCCCCGTAGTCTTGGTGGTGTCTCATGCCACACAGATACTAGAGGTTTAAGCTGTAATGAGCATGAAGAAGAGTCTTCCTAAGGCTGGAAGTTGTTCTCTCTGAGCCATGCAAGATCTTGGTGGTTTCCCAAACCCTGACCTGGACCCTGAATTTACGCAGACCTCTGCCCTGCAGAACAGCCACTACCTTTGTAAAGGGGTGCGCAGCCAGCCCCAGCTGGAACCCATGCAGGCAAGAGAGGGGACAAATCTGATTCTCGGTTTCATCTCACCCCAGCATGATGAGCTGATCCACGCAAATGCTCTTATTTTATTTATCCCTTTATTTGAAGAATCAGATCACTTGGTAGGTGATAATGTCTCTTTCTTCAGCTACACAGATACAGTTCCAAAAAATGAAGTTTCTCCTCCTCCTGCTCCTTTTTTAACCTGTTTTTTTTTTTTTTTTTTTTTACTTCTTTGGCTGAAAGCAGCGAATGGATAAATGTGTTGACAAGCAGTAGCTCAGCAGAGAACAAAAGTGGGAAAGAACAGCTTGAAAGAGGTAATCTTCTCCTGTGTGAGAAGCAAATGCACATGGGAGTGAGAGATGAGCAGGTAATAAAGGTACTTTTGCTTTTAATGCATCCAGATCCTGGTATGCAAGCAGAAATGAAATGAGAGGGAAGCTATTTCTTACCCGGACAGAACAAACATCTGGCAGCATGGGCTACATATCTGCAGTGCTGCTGGGTCTGCCACGGACTTACTGCTGTCTCGGTATCAAGCTTGTTCAGAGTTATCAACAACAAGAGACAGATGGAAGTCTTAGGTTTTTTTCCTTTTTTAGTAGTGTGAAAAATTTGCAATAAAACTTTCAGCGATAAAGCAGAGAGAAGATGCAGACACTTGACAGAGGGGCTCGATAAAGAAATAATGGGAGGGGTTACACCACCAAGCGGTGTTTTCCACACACACTGTTTTTGTTGTTTTCATCATAATTGGTAGGTTATTTTCTCCGAGGTGGACTTTTGGGATATACAGATTGCAGTCATCCACCACCGTCATCAGTAACTTCCCTGCTATCTGCTCCTTCTCTTTTGCCCTCCTTCCCTCTCCACTTCCCCTTCACCCTTAGGAAAAAGGACATAGAAATTGTGTCTTACATGGATTTCTGCTTCAGTTTGTGCTGAGCTTTTGTCCTGCTTAAACTAGAACGCGTTTCCAGTTATGGTTGTGGGTGCAAGTAGAAATGCATACTAGCAGCCAAGCGAACCCAAACTCTCTGAGAGAAATACGAGCTGAAACATCAACATTAAAATAAAAATTCATATTAGATGTCTCTGCCCACTGAGGGTTGTGCCAATACACAAGCCAAATGTATTCGGAAGTGGCAAGATCTAGGTCTAGCCCTGTGTACCTCTGAGTGGTCTCTAAATCCAAATGCTTTTTGGTCCCATACCTGTCTTGCTGTGATCAGACCTGTTTCTCTTATTCAGAGTAGAAAAGCGGTAGGAATTTTTTTTCTGTTGAATCATGTTTATGAAAACTCATGCTTGCTTTCTAGCTGGCTGGGCCATGGTTAATAGTGCTTGTTTGGACCCTGAAAAGAAGAATATTCAGCTTGAACCCTTCTCAAAATGGAAATTAACTTGCAAAAACGAAAGCTCCGCTGACCAGTGTTTCCTAGACCCAGGGATTATGGAGATGGTTTGCTCCCTGCACCAACTGACCTTGTCACCCACTGTACCTCCATGCCAATTAAATGATCTGCATCCCTCTGGGCTGGCAGGTAAGAAAACCATTCTCACACATTACTTTTTTCTCCTTGATTTTGTTTGTTTTCTGAAGAGATTAAATTTCCCGCTCTAATATTTCCCGTTTCCATTGGCAATGTCTCTCTCAAACAACCTATAAACATAAATAACAATGCATAGAGAGCGGAAATGTATATAGAAACTCTAAGATGTACATGCAGAAAATGTAACAGAAGAGATTTTTTTAAAAAGCCCATAAAACATAACGTAATCTCACTATTGATTTAGGATTATGCCACCCCTTCTCCAAAGCCTATGAGGCAAAGTTTACATTTACAAATCTAATAAATTCCATGCAAATAAGTAATTGCTTGTAGACTTACCCATTTTGTGCCTGCCGCTTCTTTTCCATAGCACAAATGTAGCAGATAATTTTAATGGGTGCTCTCCTGTTGGCACTGAGCTGTCGTGAAAAACAAGTACGCCAAAATTTTGTTATTACTAAGACGCAACACGCAGTTGCTTAAAACTATCGTTCAGGTTTGGATAAACAGTTTGTGTTGTTACAGGTAAATATAACATTTCCAAAGAGTTTCAGCTGTCTTTCTGAAAAGCTGAAGAGTGGTCTGAGGGAGCCCAGGGGAGAAGAGAGCTGCGTCTCAGCCTGTAGCAGGGCTCTAGAGAAAGGGAGCAGCTCTGAAGAGGTCAGCAATATCTGCACAAGATCAAAGCCACAGCTCTTCTGATTTCAGGGGGACTGAAGTTCTGATGCAGTCCTGTGGGTGCAGGTCTCGACAGCTTTCCTAACCCCTATGGCAGAGGTGGACACCCACGGTGTTTCTGTCTGCACTTTGTTCAGGTCTTCGTTATCTCTCAAAGGGTTCTGCTACATGGGAGAGCCCAGTCTACAGCCTGTGTGTACGTCAGGTCTGCAAACTGAATGATTAACTCCCTGTGATTTTGAGGGGAATTCAGGCATCTACAAGTTTTCTGAAGATTTAGGTATCTCTTGCCCTCACACCAAATGGAAGCGTGACCTAGGAGGTCAGGCTGGATGAAGGCAGTCACTCACTATGATTTTCTCCCACTCACCCTATTTTGGAAAAAGCCCGTGGAGTGCCTTGTTCAGGAGGCCCTCGCAAAGCTTATGTGCTCTTTAAGTTTTCAAAATAGGGCATAAGTAGAAATTAAATAGTTCACGGACGTTGGCCCCAGGGGGAATGTCCCACCAGTAGCATTCAAATCTCCCTATCTTCTTGGCTGGACCCTTAACTTTTTTTCTGCTTAACAGTATTGGTGAAAAGCCAAAGAAATGGTAAAAAAGTATAACTGGGTACAGAATCAGCAAAAACTCACAGTAATGGATATAAGACTTCTTTCCCCCACCTCTAGACCTTGCATGAAAAAGAACCATCAGCTGTTCGCCTGTGCCGAGGACCAGAATCGAGTAGCGTGACCGAAGAGGTAGGTAGATCAGTTATCCTTTCTGCACTGTTATAATACTGATATGGGTTGTCACAGTGAGAATTATTTATTTAGGGGATTGAAATAAAAAAAAAAAGTATATAGCAAACAGATTTTTTTTTTTTTTTTAAATGTTTAGTAGGATGGTGGATTTAAGCCCTTAGTAATTGTCAGTGGCTTAAATCTTTTCCCTATTACACAACAGAGCAAAGCTCTTGGCTATATATAAAATTTGACAGCTGCTCTTGAGCCCATATACATTGACAGCAGATCTGTCTGTTACAGGTAGCTTCTCTGTTAGGAACTGATACAAATCTTAAACTGATAGAGAGAGGTTAAACCAGCAAATTTTGTAGAAAGGGTTTAACAAAAATCTTGAATGAAATCTGGAAATAATAAAAAAGTATTTATAAGCTTAAACAGGATCCTGTGAAAAGGTGATAAGTATTGTGCAGTTTCTGCTAGATTGAGGGGTTTTTTGTGCTGGCTTAGAAAGAGATACTATTCATCTTTATTTGTGCTACAGCTTCAATAGAATGGGCTTAAAAGGTAAGATATATATGAGCTGTGCTCAGTCTCCAGTAGCAATGACAGTTTGATTTTATCACTGCCAAATGCAATATGCAGTCTTGTGTTCAGTAACCCCTCCAGAAATCGAGATGCATTTTAAATGTAGGTGCAAAGGATTATATATATAATTTTTTTTTCATAAGAAGCAGCAAAGAGCCTGGCAAATGCTGTGCCTCTTACAGAACTTGATCATTACTTGGTGGCACAGCTGCAGATGGGATTTGTGTTTCTCTGTATATACGACTTCGGGAGATGCAGAAATATGTCTTCTACTCAGTGGGCTATGGTAGCTAAAATCTAACTTAGCAGAGCATGTATCCTTGGATTACTGTTGTGCAGCCTTTTGGTTATATCAAAGCAGCTGGCATACAGATAATAGTCACTGTCATGAGTTTGAATGGGGTTACTGAATTGGTGCAAGCTACTGTAAATTGAAGTGAGCACAGCTTTTCACAGAGCCTGAGAGTGAGGGGAATAGCCAGGCTGAATCTTCTTGCTGTAAGAACACATGCACGTACCTTTTGGGAGGAAATAAATATGTTCCCATCCAGTTCCCTTAAAACTAAAATCTTCCTCTTGCCAGCTCTGAAATAGGTAAAGGGACCATGTACTCCTGAGACAGAGACATTAGTGATCGGCAAGAGAACTGCTCTGAGATACAACGTGGTTGGTTTTGAAACCTAACATTGGAAATGAAGCAATTTGGATTCTATTCTTGACTCTGGCCCAAACATTCAATTATAGAAAAGTTATTGGAAACCCAGTAAAATTTCCTTTATTTCAGTTTCATGATATATAAAATGGGAATAAGTGCACAGGTTCTTTGATACTATGTTAAATATTAAGTGACAACATTATTATAGTTAGTCATTGATATTTGTGAAACGTGGAAATCTTTGAATATGTAGCTGTGTTTTACCAGGTAATGTTGATGTTGTAAAGCATAAGTAAATGAAGAAATAAATAAAGGGGAATAACAACTTTGTAAGATGTTGCTGGTATTTGCTTCCCATAGATATTTTAGGTAATGCAGCTCAGAGTTTAGATTTCTGGGTGTAAATATAGCCTAGCTGTGCAGCGCCTGATTTGTGTGGGTATTTTTGGGAAACTAACAAGATTTTGAATATACCCTGATAAAAATGAAAACTGCTGTATCACAAATATCTCCAGCAAGGCAACCACCATATGTAAGTGCATATATACACAATCTTGCAAAAGGAAATACTGATCAAACCCCTGTTGCTTTAATGAATTATGACATGGCAGGTGGTGTAATTTTTTACTTATTCTAGTAACACGAGAACTATATTTCACAACTTTTTCTACCAGGAAAGTATATTACATGCTTGAGTGAGTGAGAGGTTTTCTTTAGGGAAGGCCAGATATGGGGTCAATAATACATGCTGGAGTGTCTCTTGAACTATGCCTTTAGAGTAGAGTACAGTTTAGGCAGAAAAACTTATTCAGTGTCAAGGTCAAGGAAACCTCGTTTAAGTTGGATATGGTTAAATACTATTGAAATGGGTAGAAAGAACTTGAATTGAAGGAGCCCATAGAGATCACTCACTGCCAGAGTTAGAGAGAAATGCTTTCTGATGTTTTAGTTAAACAGAGTAAAAAATACTGGTTTTGTTAGTATGATTGCTCTTGGTGAATCTTCCTTCAGAAAAAGTGCAACCTTTTCAGCCTTTTCATTCCCTCCCATGCTGGGCCAATGTTGATGGTGAGCCCATGGAGTTTGCCTTTTTCCCTCGCTCTTCTGTGTGGTTATGTACGATGAACGTAAGATCCCAATCTCCGTAGCTGACTCCACACCCTCCTTCCTCTGCCTTCCTTCACCTCACTTCTAGATTTTACTCTTTTTGGGGAATCTCATTTGCAAAAATACGCTTTTCTTATGAAACATTATTTGCAGGCCTGCTATTAAACTCTTACTGCATTTATATTTTTGACAGTGTGAACAAAATTGCTCATAATTCCATTATGCTCCGTATATCACCGAGTTGGGAGAGTAATTCTGGCATATGCTAATGCCCGTTGGTTTACACACATAAAATGCTATTCTGGTAACAAAGTAGTGAGTATGTTTTATAATGGGATATATATCATTATAAATGGAACACTGGTTTTACAAAATATTTTAGGAGGAAGGTAAATTAGATCATGAAAAGTGCATAAGGGCTATAAATTATGCAGTAGCCTAAAGAATTATTATAAAGAGATTTGGTAGTGGCCTGATCCCATGAAACCTTTAACTGTGGCCATTAAAATAAACCATATCAACTGCTCACAGCCACAGAAGATTTATTACATCCCATGGAATGGTCACCTGAAACTTCAAAATTGCGTACAGCATGAAAATAATGGTCACCCCTAATTCTTGATGCAGATGTTTTTAATGAGTGATATTAAATGAGAAATGGTGGTAGTTTAAACTGGAGTTTTTATAGTTCTCTCTCTTGACACTCAAAACATTTTTCCCTTAAGAGGTGCCTAGACTTTCTAGATGGGAAAAGCTTTAATGTCTGACTTGGCTTGTGAAAGATGCTCGGGGTGACACACTGAAGTACCATGAGATGGCGAAGTGTATTTGAAGCCATCACTGTCATTGAAGTTCTTCCTTGGGTACTGCAAAAGAAACTTCAGTTTCCCCCCTGTCTAAAACAGGCACCTCTTCATCTTTCTCTCTGTTTTTTTTTCCTTCCTAATTTACCTATTCTTTCTTTACATCACATTGTTTGTGTTTCGGCCTTCTTCAAATTTATGCAGCCAAACCCTTCGCTCAGGAGGATTTCCTTTGGACACTGTTCATGGAAGTCCCCGAAAACTTCTTGGTTAGGTGTCAGATCACAGTAGCAGGACAGGAATACTCTTTACATGAAATTCCCGGAGAATTAGCAGCACTTTTGTGCCCTGCTCCCTGCTGGAATGGGGCAGCAGGTCAATCTCCCAGGTCCCACCAAGAGGTCTAAGTCCTCAGTAACTGAGCTGGGGCCGTGCAGGAGGGACTTGGGGGACTCATCACAGTGTGGTTCTGTGGTACTACAAACTTGCTTCATTTTTATGCTGATGAGAGATGAAATTGCACATTATAGTTAATGATTAGCTTTGTCATGGAAAATGCCCATCAGGAAATCTGAAGAAACTGCATTTATTTAATGTGTGAACTGTAGCAGTTTTGAATCATGGCTGTTTTTAAGACCTGAAAAACCCTTTGCTGCTTTAGATGAATGTAGTGATCGAGTCCGTTTTAGTGCTCTGGCACCTGGGCTGAAATTTGGACTAACTTCTCTAGATAGCACAGCGAGGAAGCGCTGCTTACGAGAAAGCAGAGGAAGGGAAAAATGAAGTATCTTTGAAAGAAAGGAAATTAGATAATGATTAGGCATTAACCAGGTCATTAATTTCTGGGCTATTTTAGGGAAGGAGAGACGCTGCAGAAATGTGTGGAGGAATTGTGCTCCTCCCCACAGTCCAGATCTCTCTGACATTCCCAAATTCTTTCGCCCCTATTCCCCAACCTGGGATCAGCAGTCATCATCCCTCTGGGAGGGTCAGGCTCCCTGTGTGTCTCTGAGACGTAGAATCCTTAAGTCCCTGCAACTTTCTATGAAGTCACTAAAAATTGCCACTTTTGTAACTCCACTGTGGCTTTTTGTCAACATAGAGCAGTTTTAATATTGCTTCTTGATCATCATCACAGCAGTAGATAACATTATTTTTTTAAAGATGTGTGTAATTTCAGTACAGCTGATTTAGTGCAGAAATGGGTCGCAAATGAGCAGAGATCCAGCAGCCAGCTGGGCTCATGAGGGGCATGTTCTCACCAGCATCCAGAGAAGGTCAACTATTTGGACATCCTGCTGAGAGACCAAACGTGGCCTCAGATGACACTCAGTGACTCCAGAACATGTCTGCAGACCCTGTCTCCAAGCAGGCTAATTCTTATGTCACGGTGAGATGTGTTGGGTACCGCTGAACGAGCTGCAGAGGACTATGAATGTTACCTTTGCAAGCAGCTTCTCCCCAGCCTGCCTGCCTTTAACTGCGGGACTGTGCCATTTTAGACATGACAGCCTGAAAGCTCTATTACCTCAATGAGGGAAACACTTCTCTTTATTTCTGTTATTATATTTCTTTTTTTTTTTTCTCCTAGGTACATGTAGTAAAATCGTATTAATTCCAACGATGTTGTTTATACTGCTACAAAATAGGAATGAGGGACAATTTGGCTTTATAGGTGGCCACTGTACTTAACCTCCTTCCTTGGACCCTCAGCCCTCAGAAATCTATGGGGAGAATGATGAAAAATTAATGCTACTGCCCATCTGCAGCTGTTCTTGGTGCATTAGTGTCAACAAGAAAGCAGTCCTGCGCCCTTATAAAAAAATTGTTTTCTGCATATTATATACCTGGTGACAGTCTGCACAAACTTTCATTTGAATGCGTTTTGTTGTTTCTGCTTAGTGACAGCATTGCCAGCTCTAGGGATTTTATCATTAGTCTCCTGACAGGTTTTTTGGTGGTAGGTTTTTTTTTCTTAATTTCTTCTGACAACAGTGCTACGTGGCTTTTGTCAGTTTAGCCTAGTTTGATGTTAGTTGATAATAATTATACTAGTATTTAACCATAGTTTTATAGGATGGCTATAATTTGTCTGTAATTATAGCTGGAATGATAGAAATACATCTCCATTTTTAAAGGAAGGTAAAATTCTAACCTTCATGGTGCTAGGGAAAAGAGCTTGAAAAGGTTATTTTTCAAAAGATTAAAAGCTGGAGGGCTAAAATTAAGCTTTCAATTATATTAAAGCCTAATCGTGTGATACTAAATCGTTTTTTATGTTTTGGGGATCTGACCTGTGATTTTTGTGTGTCTGGGGCTGACAGTATCAATTACATTACAGCAACCCATTAAGCCAGTGGCCATTGGGCATTGACCTTTTAATCTCTAATGTTAAAGGAATTTATGCAGCCAGAGTTTGAGACGAGTATATTTATTTTCTTATTTTTCACAAGTTGGCACTAGGGTAAATCGTTTGTAGTTTCTGGGTATTTTGTCTTGTGCTGATTGCATGCCATGGTTTCTACAAGCCCTTCTCTAATGTCCGTTTGCTGCTTTGCAATGCCACCATGCAGCATGCAGTAACTCTGGAGTTTATGTTTCACTCTAGAAACAAACTTGGTACGTACGAGGTGCCCATCGGGGAGCTGGAAAGGCTGGAAATGTTTCTGTATCGATAAAGCAGGTGCAGTGGCAGTGCCAGCTGTGCAAACACAATCCCACCATCTCACTGGCACAGAAGGTCCTACAAGACAGGGATGAGAAAATGATTTGGTGTCGTCTGTTCGCAACGCGGCCAAGTGGTGTTTTTGCCATACACCATCACTAAATGAAGTTCCTTAGAAGGTGAAAAGAGGCTGGTGAATTGCTTCCTAAAGGCTTTAATCAGGTTTTGAAGAATTAGGCTATTTTGTCCTCGAAATTTGTGCCCAGCTGTCTCAGCTCTGGTGATGCAGTACGCTGTCTGGTGGCTGGGCTGAATGGAAAGGTTCTGTATCAGCTCTGGTGATGGCTTAGCCCCTGGTTTTGTCGGTCTGTAAAGTGTCCTGAAGCCTGTGGAAGCTGCTGGATAAATAAATAAATGGTAATAATGTGAGGCAGCAAAAGAGATTAAGGCTTTCAGTGATTCTTTTTTGTGAATTGTATGAAAATGTCTGAACAAAATAAGGAAAAAATCCTTTGGTGATTTTTTTTTTTTTTTTTTTGTTTTTTTGGTTTTTTTTTTTTTTTTTTTTGGTGTGCCTGTCCTCCTGAACCCTTATAATCCAGAAATATTTCCTGGAAGTTTTTAAGCTTTACCCTTGGGTAGATTTAACTTTTAACTCTTTGCTTCAACCAGTGAGCCCTCTTGTGTTTTCAGACTGCTTATTTGATATCTACCCTATCTGAGCTGGAAAACGTGTTCCTTTTGTGGGTAATTTGTTTTAGCCTATCCGCATGACTAGAAAATCAGCTCAAATGCCTCAGAGGAGCCAATTCTTCCTAATGTATATATTGGATGTCATGTATTTCTTCTTTACTCTTTGGATATTTGCTATCCAGTCTTATATGGGGCAATGCCGTAAGTAGAAAAATGCTTATAAATGTGCCATTAAGCTGAAGAAAAGCCTCCAGCTAGTTTTAGTGGTGATTTAATTAATTATGAACAGCAGAAATACTATGTGCATTTAGTCATTCTTCTTACATAGCAATTATGTGTATTATGAGTCTATCCCTGCTTTCTGCACATGGACAGACAAATATCTGTATAATTTAACATTAATTATGTATGCATGAACCCTTAGTGTATTTGTAAGTATACATCAGCTAATTGGAGCTGTAGATTGAGTCCAGATACTCTTTGCTCCTTTTTTTTATCAGGACTGCCCTTTCGCTCACGTCTCCCTCCCAACAGCAATGTGGGAGGTTGAAGCTGGTCCACTCTCCAGCTTCCTGCTCCCCGGAATGGAGCATCATCACATCAGATTTTTGGCAGCCTGCCCTTCCTTCCTTACTGTCTCTGCCTTGCCATGTCCTGTGAAAACCTTGATACTCATTTCTTTGAAGTCCTGGTAATCCGGTGATGTGTGATCTGGCCATGTGTGATCAGATTGTACATTCATGCAGTTTTTAATTTTTTTTTTTTTTCTTCCTCCAGGTAGTGAATATATCTTTATTTAGAATCTCAGGGGACAGACATGTGACTGTAGGGTTAACAGGTAACCAAGTTAACTCTAGCTCAGCACACGTCTAACCAGCGAGCCTACCCTAACCCCAAATCTAACCCTACTCTAGAAATTCCTGTAGATATCAGAACAGTCCATGAAATCCCTGTTTTCCATAATGCAACCAGTGCAGAGACACTGGCCAGCCCCTGACTTAACTTTAGCAGCTGGTCAAGCAGACTGCAACACATCTTTATAAACTTCTGTGTCCAGTAATTCCAGGGAAATCGCAGTTGCTCTTTCAATTGCTGGTGGTGGAGGAGAAGCTGAGGAAGGCTGGAGTTGGGGAGTATGACGTGAGCCACTCCTGACACTTGTCAAATCTAATTTTCTCCAAGTAGTCATCCAGTATCTGTGGAGTAGGTCACATATCTGGAGGGAAAATGAATTATCTGGTTTCTGAGATCTGAGGGAGGCAGCAGCTCAACCATGACATCAAGATTGCTTTTCAGCCACCTTAAAAAAATCATGTATGAAAAGGCCCGAGGTAAAATACCAGAGCGGAGAGATAGTCTGTCACACCTGGAGGAGAAGACAGGGTTGTATCCCGGAAGCTGTAACTTAACCTCCCTTGATCTCCTCTAGCAAGGGAGAGGGAGCAGCTTGAATTGCAAGGGGAGGACAAGCAAAAGGTCACCTACACCTACAAGAGTCCGGCAGCTCTTGACTTGCCAGGGCCTTAGCCGGATTTTTACAACCCAGGGAGCAAAAACTGGTACTGTGATAGAAGAACGTGTGGAGCCATTTGCAGCTTTGGGGAGGGGATGGTGTCTCTGCAGGTGTTTTCGGTGTCACTCATGGGTTTCACGGATGCAACCCTGTCATTGAGTGAACATATTGCACACTTTTTATGACAAATGAGGGTGTTAGAGACCCAGCCAACCTGGGTCTTTTTGACCCAGGTACCCTAGACAAGAGGCAGCTCCAGACGGTCAGATGGCTTTAGGGAGCTCATTAAATGGACTGCGGCTTTTGGGAGTTTCATTTCCACACACATGAACTGGACTTGAGCAAAACTTCCAGTGAATTTGAGATCTTCGGTCAACATCTCAGCTTCAGCCCTCATGTTGGTATCTCCTCCTTCTGAGCAATCCAAAGGGTTACGATAAGGAAAATAAGGCTACCACGTGAGATGGGGGCTGCTTTCCTCGTTGTGGACCTTCCAACTCTGAGACTGTAACGTTACAGCTGATGTCAAGTAGGAACTCTCAAAAACGGCTTGTTAGAAAGGATTTGGGGCAGGACTCTGCCTCTGTCCATTTCTAGAACACTCTCTGTCTCTTAGACTTTTCCCTGTTTACAGTTGTTTCTAAATTCTTAAAGACTACTCTGAAAAGAAAATCATTGAGGAAAGGGGTAATTGAAATTTCCCAGAGGGAATGCTTTAAGGTGGCAATGACTCAATGGTTGGCCAACACTGCTATGAGGCTTCCCATCCCATTGTCAAAGCCGGTTAACTAAAAGGCTTTCTCCCATCACGGACTGTCAGGCTGAATTTGTCACGTAGCAGCATGAGGGTGAATCAATTAACTGATTAACAGTTGTTGAGCGGGGTATTTTTGGAATTAGGACTGGTATGAATTCCATGGCTTGCTTTGTGGTTTTGAATGTAAAGGACCATGATCAGGCCAAGTATAAATAGGAATAGCTCTTGTAATTTCAAGGCCTGGATTTATCCCAGGGGAGGTTTTGGCCCACCATGCAGCAGAGGAGACATTAGAGTAGAAGGCTTTGAAATAAAGTAAATCAATTGCCCTTCCTTCCTGTATTCCTTTCTCTTTTCTGTTTTAATATTATTGATGAAGTGACCAAAATGGTGTCTGGGCTATCTGAAAAATCAATGAAAAAGTAAATCTTAAAAAAAATCAATTGTCCTGCAGTGTGAATTTAAATGTGACCTGTTTTTGCCATACCGTGTATATACTACATAAAGTACCTGGCTGTCAAGAGATAGATTTTGCTTTATTTTTTTTAATTGGATTTTTGTAGGAGCTAATTTCTTAAGAGAAGAAAAGGCTGTTAATTTTAGTTTTTCCAGCAAAGGTCCCGAATCTAAGCTCCCCACAACAAAATTCTTCTGAACTTTTGAGTCCTCTGAGGACTTCAAAGAGCTTCCTAATTGCTTTCAGTTAGGTAATGGTTTAACCAGCTTTATTTAGATTTCCTTCCTGTCTGTTCTTCCTGAGCTTTGTTCTCCTTTTTGACTGCATCTCTTAGACCACTCTACAGTATCTTATGCTTTATGAGATCATTTTGTTTTGGCTTAATATTCCAGTTTCTATGTTTTTATTGTTAATGGACTGGTTCACCCCTGCTACACGCAATCACCCTCTGACTGCTGCCCAGGCTTGTTTCTGCTCATGGCTGTCTCCTCTGCCCATGCGTGGCTGCCAGCATTGCTCATCTTCTCCTGTCCTGCACTTGTCCTGTCTGCTGTTTCCACACTCTCTGGCTGTTGCCTCTGAGCTCAGGTCATGAGGATTTACACAAAACACAAAGGGGACGTTTCGTATAAAGTAGAACAAAATTAAAAAAACTGCTGTGACTACCGCTGCTGATGGAATTGCATCAGGGATGTCTCAGAGCCCATGTGGAAATATGTATTTTCCATATTTATTATTGATGATACAGATGTGCACAGAAGCACACTTGTAAATCCCTGCTTAGGCAGCACTGCTCAAAGAGCGTGTTCTTCAGAGGGTCTTTAAAGAACACATACTGCTTTGACCAAACCTTCACATTTTATGAGGAAGTAAAGGGTGCATAGCAGGTCTTGGTGGTAGGGAACTGGCCAACGATGGCTGGAAGGGTGCATTTTTAAATATACAGGGAATGTAGCCTCTGCTTGTCCAAAACAGGCTGTGTGCATGCAGAGAGGAGCTGTCTCAGCCTGGCGACTGTTAAAAGGGGTATATATTGGACTTTATAGAATGGCAAGTACATATGACAAGAGATTCTGATGCTGGCCGTGTGCAAGGGTGAGGTACATGCCAGTCATCATTTTCCCTTTGCCCACTCTTCCTGACAGGCAAAGCGAAGCACGGAAGGAGCTTGTCCAGAATTACCCAGTGCCAGGAGCCAAAGTCAGGTCTCTTGAGTGCAAGAGAAGTATTCAGTTCAACAGTCCCACTTTCTATAGGGATGTGACAGCATAATTTAGCTGTACTGTAATTTATTATGCCCTGCTACGTGTTCTACATTGCAGCGAGGCTGACCAAGTTTGTAATTTTAGTGTATATGATCAACATGCCGCTCATTTTTCCATTATCAGGGAAGTCTGTAATTCATCTCCCTCACTCGTTTCTCATACCGGAGCATTTCATTTCCATGACTGTGAATTATCAGCATCCAATCCTTGAAGGTATGATTGGAGATAATAGCCTAAATTTTCCCAGGTGAATAATTACTTCAGCTGTCCAACTTGTGACATCTTTGAGGGCCTTTTTTTCCCCTACAGTGAAAAGTGTTCAGCATTTTCTGAAGACCATGACCTTCTCCAGTGACTAAAACCTATTTCATCTGAACTCTTATTTGTGCAAAGTCTGTTATTATGTGTCCTCAGTTTAGTTCTCCCACTCAGCCTCCAAAACGTTAATAAATGTGTGGCAGAAAAATGAACAGCGTTTGTGCTACTAGCCATTTTTTCCAGGTTGCTGCCTGTAATGCGTATTTTGAAATAAGGTTTTGCAAAACTACCCAAATTACTCTGGAGCATAAGCTCCAGTGAAAGTGCTTGGGATCTGAGCTTCTTCATTTGGGTTTGTTTAAAAATCCTGTCCTTGTTGCCTGGCAATCACTATTTACAACAGTCAGAACAAAACTATCAGTTTGATATTCTGAAGGCATAAAGGCAATTAACTTCTCATTTTGCACTCAGAAGGAATCAGGTGCTGTTAATGAAGTCCCATTTCTATCTTTGAAACTCTCCTCTAGCATGGAAACATGGTATTTGGTGCAAATATTTGTCTCAATTCTACTATATATGTAGTGCAACTAATACCTGAGGCACTCTGTCCATGAATCCAGCCTCTCCAGGGCTTTTGACAGAGCAGCATCCCCTAAATATGTGGTCAGTCTTAATATCCTTGTCACAAATATGATTTATCCTGAGTGCAGATCCCCAGATGATGCCTGCAGGATATTTGGTGACATGCGTGTTGAAGTATAATGAACGTCGTTCTTGAATCAGCTGGTGGTTACCCCAGCTAGTCTTGGTCTGCCTTATGCAAAAGCTCCATTTTTGAATAGAAGAAATGTTTCGGAATTTGGTCCAGTGAAGCAGAAGGTCGGGCTAATTGCTAGCAAGCAGATGTTGTCAAGGGATTGCTTTATCTTCTCAGCCCGTGTGAGTTTCAAAAGAACAAGTTGTGAGTTTTAAGGATCCTATAATAGTACTCTGCGAGGCGTTAATGAAGAGCACATTGAAATGCTGAACACGTGGAGAGTGTGTGTTATTCTGATACACTTTCCATGTGGCTACTGTGTTTTCAGAGAGTTCATTTCTTACGTATGCAAGCCGTGAGCTGTTTGGCTGGCCAGTAGCGCACACAATTGCTAGGTACCTGTTGTTTCATATGCACAGCTCCACGTCTACAGTTAAAAAATTGGGCAGAGATTTAATATATCAACAAACATGATGAACTGTACTGAGCCATCCACAAGCTCTTCCTCCTGCTGGTAGAGATAGCAGCAAGCACAGTTATTTCCCTGAAAGGACAATTTGCATGGTCTCTCACCCGGGGAAGTGAGAAGATTTAAAATGCTCCATTGTAAATTATAGGAAAGCTCTGGAGTGGATGTTGTGGGATAGTCAGGACTTGTGCAGGGTGTAGTTGATCTCTCTACTGTTTCATTTATCTTCCCGGGTACATCTGTTCAAAATTCATTTTTTCTGACTGTGCATCTTTGTTCTGTGACTTGTCAGATTCTCTAATGTTGATCACTTACTTCCATTAATGTCAAGACAACATCTGTTGACATAACTGGACAGACATGTCACACTAGTTGGTCAAACCATCTCAGAAATGTAGGCATTTTTCTGAAAGTGGCTGTTACTTGTTCTAATGGCAAAATATTGTTCGGGTTTGTTTTAAGAAAGTGGAAACAAGAAAACCACTTACTTTGATCTTGCAGAGATTTTGACTATGGGATATCGTTAGGTTTAAGAAAAGTGGTTGACTACAAAGATTTACTCACATATAATTTATTAGAAGATCTTAAGGATTTTATTTTTATTATTTTTTTAAATACTTCAGCTTTTTATTGGCCTCCTGTAAGGTTCATTATTTGTGAGAGGCATATATTTCCTGGGTATTTTAAAATTTGAAAAAATGCATTTACTATGTCATAGCTACCTGTTTTTATTGCTACTTAAAAGAACATAGATGTTTTATTGGTCACAGGTCATGCTTTAGGAAGCATGGAGTAGCTCTGACCCCACAGAGCGTCACGGTTTGGATGAGAGGGTGCCGCTGGGTCTTAAGTATGGCTAAAGGTGCTGTGACAATCCTTTTCTGTTGGGGGCATGACTACAGCAGCTGGACGGAGCCCATAAACTTCTCTTAATGGTCATCAAATAGTCATTGCTTGTAATGGCTTTTTATTACTGACCTATGGAATAAAATTTTCAAAAGCAAGTCAGGCTCTTGAGCTTGTGCCCTAGCGAGTTGCTTGGATATAGCCTCCATAATTCTCAATGGTCATTGTTTTAGAGGTGTGAAGTCAGTGCAAATCTGGCACATAAATGCTTGTAAAGGTCTGCCCTAGCATCGGTTTCGAAAACACTCAAGTGCTGGAGTGAATTATACTGATACACTGACAAGCAACACAGCTCTCCCCTCCCTCCCATCCCCACCCACATAATAAACAGAACCATTAATTTTCATATGCCAATTTGTGAACTGTGGTCTCCTGGGAGCTGCTCCACGCTCATTTCGTGAGAGCAGAAAGCCATGGGGCGGGTAGGGTGGAGAGTGAGCAGCAGGAGTTGGCTCAGCCCTTGCAGTAAAATCAGCCACCATACCTGAACCCACACTAGAACATCGTGCCAGAGAAATGCTTAGCCTACATAGATACCATGGACTGTAAAAGAATGTGGGAGCTCTCTTATTGCATCCCAAAGCAGTTCATTCCTTGGCTAATTTTAATTCTTGATTTTTTTTTTTTATTATATCCTCGTAGTTTCCTTCTATCCCAAATAGCCACACCATCATTATTGCAATAAATGGAAACAAGCATCTCAAAAGTTGTACACTTTTTAATCGATATTTGGAGTCACGTCTGCTTAGAATTACAAGCAGAGTCACAAAAATGTATTAAAAAACCCTGTGTTTTGTCAAGAGCTAAGCCAGCAACGCATGATTATAATAGAATGACTAACTATTGTAACTGGGCATTGTATCACGTTGTATGGCTTTAATTTACGAAAACAAGCAGCAATTCAATAACATAGATGCTGGTATTGCTTTTGAAACCCTTTCATGCCTGAAGGATAAGTAAATATCTTAAAAGAATTATGGATTATTTCTCTTACAATACCTACAACAAAAGAAGAAGCAGAAATGGCTGGGACTTAAAAAACCATAGTACTTAGTCAGGGAAGGCCTCCTGCATCCAGCACCATCTGGAGAGAGTTGTGGTGTGATGCAGAAGGGGCAGACTGAGGCAAAATGCCTGTCCGTGACAATCACGTAGTAGCACGTATGATATTCTTCTATACCCAGCCTTTGAAAAAAAGCTTTTTTTAAAAGCTGCTTTGGAAAAGTAAACCATTGTGCGCAACACTACACCATTACCTTCCTAGGAAACTTGAATACTTGTGTTGGTATTCAGCATGGGCATTGGTATTTAAGCCACTTTGAGTTCAGGTTTTATATGGTGGATTGCCTTTGCACCATGTTTATCACCTCTGTGAAAGAACAGGTGGATAGCATGAAATTTAAGGCAGCTTTTTTTTCTTGGAGAGATGAATGTTGAGATCTGTGGAGCAGCCATTATGGCCCTGCAAAAGGACAACTTCTACTGGCACATTCCTTTCTTCTTAAATGATAAGACCCGTAATATTTGGTGAAGTGATGAAGTAAAAATCTAGCACATTTTCTAATGGTTGCTACACGCATAAGAACAGAGTGAAAGGGAAGTGTTTTATTTTTTTAAGGGAATTTATATACATGAGGGGTACCAACAGATCAAAATGGAGACCGAAGTCCAAAAAGGTACAGTTTAGCCAGCAGATTAACACAAACTTTTCTAACAAATGTGCCTCAGCCCCACTTGTGACATGCACTCACATCACTGTCACTGCCTGTTTCTGCTGCACTGCATCACTCCCCTCACCGCATGTTCATCACCTCCTGTGCGTCTATCAGCGGTATGCTCTCTCCTCTGCTGCTTCCTCCACGGGGCTGAAATGAAGATGATATAGGCTGTGAAGCTATAAGTGATGCATTGGATGAACAAAGCTTGGCATAACTAAATTAGCCCCTGTGTTGCTTAAATTAATGATGCTGTTGACGATGACAAGCCAAGGTAAACTGGGAAGGCTCACCTTTCCTGAACAGAAGCTCACATCATGCTTTTTAGGTCTATGAACTGGAAAATTAATATGAGGTTTTACAACCTCCTGTTGTAAATGCAGGACTGTGATATGCTTCTCAGAAATAAGTATTTTAAAAATTTTATTTAAAAATACTGATTTCTTCAAAAGAACTTTTTGTGTCATAATAATGATTTTTGCCATACGCTTTATTTAAGTGTGTAAATAATTTTTACAGAATGATATGATATATTATAATGTCACATTTAGGCCAGTACTCCCCCAAAGTATCTTCAGACTAGTGTGAAAACTGTTATTACTATATGAGCTATTCACTTGCACATATAAATCTACCTTCCAGGTTGCTTTTTGGTACCTGGTGGGCTACTGCAGCATTTAATTTCTTTTTCAGTCTCAGTGTACCTTAATTTTAATTGGGAAGAGTAAATTATCATGGTAATTTGAGATATTCTCAGGTAGAGATTTACAAATAACAGGAGGTGATCAACATCGTTTGTTACTCACTGCTGGGAAAGAGGCCTGGGAAGATGATGGTATGAGGAAAACTGAAGAAAAGCAAATTATATGTTGCGTGTGAATTAAAAATATGAAAGCTAGGAAAACAACTTATAAAGACACCTGCTTTCTGCAAGGAAGGGGAATGCAACACAGACACACGAAGTAGAGGGGAAAATAACAAGCACAAGCTTGCCCTCATTCTCCATTGAATACCAGTGCTTTCTGTAATGGCTTCCTGCGTGATTTCATTTCTTCTACCAGTGATTATTTCAGCGACTATCATGCCTAAATCTAAAGGCATTCATCTGTCTTAAGTGAGAAAAAAACTGTGAGTCTTGGTCCCAATTGTTTTTGATGTGTGCTTCACTCTGGATTTCTAAATTTATTAATCTTTTTTACCTGCAAAAATATCCACAGTTTATGGGCACAGTATGAAAAAGAATGGCCCAACAGCCTATTGTCAATGATACATAGTCTGTTATTCCACCATCTACCTGACTGGGTCATATTTCCACCTGCCTCTGCTATTGTTTTTTATTTCTTCTGCCGCTAGACCAGAAGGGGAGTTAAACCTTGCAGTGTTCTCCATTGACTTTTGAAAAACAGTTACATTGGGTTTGTTTGTCATTGTTACAGTTGTACATATCCTGTACTGTTTTCATGGAGACTTTTTTTCCACCTCTTTTCAGTCCTCCCCTATATCACCCAACGTTTGGAGTCCATCTGCTTCTTGTATGCAGAAAATGAGAAGTCTGCCTTGCTGTCTGCAAAATTGTGGGTTGTTGGTTTCCTTCTTCCAGTCATTTTCTAATGAACAAACGCATGGGCGCTGGAAAAGCTTTGCTTGACTCCAGTTGCTATTGTGAGTCCCTTGTAAGAGTCAGGATCTCCATAAAGGTTTGCTATTCCCGCTATCTCCTGAGATAATCCACATTTAGCCTTTATCTTCTGGAAGTGTTTTTGTCGAGGCTATCAAAGGCTTTCTCAAAGTCAATAAAGTTAATGATGATGGGTGCACAATTCTCCTCCAAAACCTTCTAGTTTTTCTCTTAGCTGCTTGTGTGTCTCTGATTTCATCTGCGATAAAATTATCCTCTTACGAAGTTTTGTCTGATGCTGACAGTAAGTCTATGCCGCGCCAATTGGTACAATCTGTCAGATCACAGTAATTTGGCAGTTTGGCAATTAAAGCCTTTTTCCAGTTGCTTTCTTGCTGCTCCAGGTTCACTTGCACCTGTTTAACAGCCACATGGTTTTTTTCTTACATCCTCCCTTTAAGCACTAGTTTGCCAGCCCCAGATGATTTCTGCCGCAGCCTCTGCCTTCCTGGAGAAGTTTCCTCCACGGCCCCCGGTGCTGCTGTTTGAGCTAAGGGTATTTCTGTGTGCACACCCTTATCTTCACCGTTAGTTCTTGGTTTTGGTCTGCGAAGACACTCTTGAAAATACTCTCCCTATTTTGCTAGTTCTTTATCCACAATGTTGGCATATACCACAGCAAATTCTTCACTGGTAGTTTTTTACCCATTCTTAACATTTTCTTTTTTTTTTTTTTCTTTTTCTTTTTTGTGCTCAGTTTATTTTCTTTGTCTTTTTACTTGTAGCTCACAGAGATCTCTGATCTCTGTGCTGCTGCAGAGAGGCAGTGGGCTGCCTTCTCAGCACAGCATGGGAGGACACCAGTCCCAACAGGATGCCCACTGCTGCGGCATCTTCCCAGACAAAATGGACTTTATTCTGCTGAACTAAGCCAGAACAGGCAATAATACTGGGGGTAGGGTAAAGAAGGAAATTTACTGCTTTTTTGCATCAATTCTTATTTGATTAAACTATAACAGGAGATATACAAATAGGGGAACGGTTTCCCGAGTATAGGGAGAAATACTGTCAGTGCAGCATTTTCATCCCACATCAAAAAGCACAAGGAAATGTTTCTCCCCTTTTGTCGCTAGGCATTTTGCTGTATTCACGTTTGCTTCACCCCTGGAATCCAAGCAAGCATGAGTTTTCCTCCTATTCCGTGGGTAAATTTTCTCCATCCCAAATAATGTCCATGCTGCCCAGGAGGCTGCTAAGAACTTTGGCTTTCTCCTTCTCCCTCTGCTCCCTGGCAGTGAGTGGCAGTTGTGGAGTCTCTCCTCTGGGTGGCTATGCTGCAGCACTCTTTCATTTCCCATTAATCTGAGATTTAGGCAAGTCATTATAGTCTTTCTCTCTCGGGTCAATGGTATAGATTCTTTTTGTGTGATTTTTTATTGATGTAAATAAACACTTGTAAGTAGGACCCACATTTATCTATTTGCTGACTATAAAACGGAGGCCAGGATCTTATCTCGTTTTGTGAATTCAGCACATGCCTGATGCTTCAAATGGTCAAAAGCCACTCATAAAAATCAAGTTGGAATTTCCTTCCTGTTTTAAGCTTGTACTAATAGTTCCTTGATTGCTGTTCTGGGTACCTGTGAATGCAAATGGGCAGTTAGACATTTTGATGCTTATTAGCATACACTGGTCTACTGATTTCATGCAAATTGTTAAACCTGCGTGGGAAGATTAGACAAATAGTAGCAGATGCATTTTTATATGCTGTGTGCTTGATTTTTTTAAAAACAAATATCTCTAGTGTGAGAACGGCAATACTTGAAATTCCTTTTTTGAATACTTGGGAAGTAAAGTTTTGGTACATCACTCACAGTAACTATGTCAAGGATGACCTAGGATCACTGCTAGGCAGAAATACAGGCTGGTTTGAATGCAGAAACTCCACGGGTTCCTATTTGAAAATATCCCCAGAATATATTTATTCTGGGATGAAAAGTGAGAAAAGAAGAAATGCATCTGAAAACTGCTTGGCATGGTAGAGAGAGCCATTTTGGAAACGCTAATGATGGGAACAACTTAGAAATCTGTGCAGAAGAGTTTAAATAAGAGAAGGGGGTGGTGGCAGGACTGTGCAGGGTATCCTGGTCCTGTGGAAGTCACTCTGCTTTTGGGCAATCTTTTGCCCTGTTCACTTACTGTTTTGTTCATTTTTAAAACAAGCTATTTTTCTTGTCATATTTTGATCTTGTATTAGTAAGGTGAGTTAGCTCCTGAGGAATTCCAAAGTTAATGGTAAACTTAAACAAGTTTCAAAGCTATAGATACAGACACAGTCACAAACCACATAAACATCACTTTTCCTACTGCTAAAGCATATCCTCAGAGCAAATTTCAGTAGTTTCATAAAAATGCTGGTGTAAATTGCTCAAAGCAAACAAACCCATCATTTTTCTTCTGAAAAACATGAAACTTGCTGGTGTCTGGGCAGATGCCTCTCTTGTTTAAAATAAGCCAACCAACCCAAAAATACGGCAAAGTCCTTAGAATATTTGAAGCCCTGTCTTGAGGCGGTTGATCTGCAAGCAGGGAGGGGAGCTGTTTGTTTGTCCTTTGATGCAAGGGCTTTCTGCTGAAAGTGATGAGGGCTTAAAAGTGACTGAGGATGAGATTTTGTCCAAAGTAGGTCAAGGGAAGAAAATCTTTACTGTCTGCCTACAGCCCGTCTCATCTCTGGAATAGGAGAGACCAATGAGAAACACCAGCTTGTGGCCCAACAAATACAATTATTGTGTACTGTGTCTTCATTTGGATGCCACGCTCAGTTAATAATCAGATCTCCACCATACTTCTTTATTGCTTAGGCTGAAGGAGAAAGTAATTAAGCTTAATAGGTACTGCCCTTGCTTTGAGGCCACTGTACATTTAAAGTTGCCAGCAAAAGTAATTAATACTAATAGAAGTCATGAGTCCTAAACAAAGACATCTGTATGCCAAGTAATCTACAACATGTACTTTTTGGAATAAATTATTTATAATCTTATACATCCTTATGAACATAAACTTCCTGCTTCATGGGGTTCATTCTCTCTGTCTCAAATTTGTAGTGACTTTTCTTTTCTTGTCTCTGGATGCCACTTCTCCCCCAGGATTTCTTAAGAAAAGCTATAAGTTCACCATAAATCTGATTTTTTAAAAATATTAACAACTTTTAATTTGAATGTAAGTAAGAATTTAAATTATATATTTCTGTGTTGCAAGTTGTAAAAATGCTGGGCAAGCACTGGGCACAGCTAATTGACCATATGGCTCTCTGATATTCACAGAGCTGGGAGATTTGTCTTATCATTAGAAATATGATGAAGTCAACATCTTAATGCAGCATCAACATCAGCTCAGCAGAGGCATGAGTACAGCTAGCTGAATTCCTCAAGAAAGCTATCAGTACCATGTTCAGATGTAGCTATATGATCTTTGAATCATGATAGACAAGGTTTTGCTTAGAATTAGTGTCATGTTTTCCCATCGTAAATCATTTTCCACTTACCTGCCAGTCAAGCTTGGCTTGGTTGGCTGCTGCATGGGAACAGATCAATTTCTGCATAGAAGTAAGACAGAAATTGCTTCTAATTGTTTTCTGGGGGAGCCATTAGATCATCCACGTGAAACCTAAGCCTCTACAACCTTGGTGTATTTCCATGAATAACCCGTTTCAATACTTCAGTGACCCAATTATTTTAGTTCTTGAAAAAATGAACGAGTAACTTCAACTCTCACCAACTTCCCAAGGACAAAAAGGCAAGTACCTACATGTATTCTCTCTCCTGTCAGAATGATGTCAAAAGACCAGTCTGCTAGGTGGAGAACTCCCTCCCCAACTTGGCTTGCTAGTGCTGAGCAAAAGAGAAACAGCACAAAGTCAAGTCATGCAGTCAGAGGAGAGGAAAACTCTTTGCAGCTCTGAAGCATGGCTTGAAAACTTTAAGCGGCAAAAAGTAAAACATCTGCCTTGCATTACAAAATTTAATCAGTGCTAGGAAGCTGTATGTTTTCTTCTGAGTTTGAGTGTGTCCAACTTTCAACGCTAAATTGTCATTATACCTTTTCATTAATGTCAAATGTTCCCTAATACCAAACATTCCTCTGTGTGAGTGCACTTGGTACTACTGTGTGTTGCCCTTAGGCCAACTCAACGAGCTCAGCTCAATGAGCTTTACATGTAAATAAGGTGTGTTTTATTTTTCAGCCACTGGGTACATTCTGGGTCCTTCTTTTAGTCTCTGGGTCCTTCTTGTAGTCTCTTCCTGATACTTCCATGTCCTTCTTGAAGTGTGAATCCAGAGACTAAACACAATATTTAACAGCAGTTTTGCTAATGTTGCTTTAGGAGGCAATATGACCAGTATGTGATGCTTCTCGCCTGTTGACGTTTTTGGGGAACTGGGTAAGGACAGTCAAGCCCACACTGGAGAAATCTTAGTGACAAATGCCCTTAATGTTATTTTAGGTAATATGTTCTCTCTGTACAGATATTGGCAAAAAGGCCATTAAAAATTACTAGGCATCAAGAAGGTTACTGAAGGAAAGCAAAGATCTATTGATTTCTTGCTTTACAAATATGCTATTTATCCTATTTAGCAGTTGCAGTTTTGCTGCGGTATGTCTTGTAAGGGCAATTATCAAACCAGTGGAATTAATTATGTGGTCAGGAAAATCCTATGGAGATTTGTATGAGGAGAGGGAAAGAAGGGAGGGAGCAGCCCTACAGCTGCTGAGGAGCATCTCTTCCTTTCTCCTCTGTGGAAGCGATTCATCAGCAGTGGGCTGGTGCTGGGCTCCATCACCTCCGTTTGATGTCCAGGTGCCCGATTCAGCCCTATTACTGTGAAAGCCCCTACTCGTAGGCACGCAACAGAGTGTTCTCATTTACCCGTGCACTGGCAAGTGGGTATGTGTACACACAGACGTGTACCCTCACTGTTCGTGAAAAGAAAGAACAAGACTTTCAAGAAATACCCTGCTGAGCAGGACAAGATATCATTTTTGTTTTCTGCTTTTCATTTGACAGTGCCACAGTAGAGTCTGTTCTCGTTTTTCTCTTCCATCTCTTTTCTCCCATAGCTTAACACTGAAGCTCACTTTAGGATTTTCTTTGCAGTATATTTTGTATTCTTTCTCTCATTTTGAAGAAGTTGATGATCTCCTATACCACTAGTTTTGTCCTTTGAACACTGAAATAGGCATGATAACGATTTAATATGACTTCTTGTTGCTCTTTTTTGTTTGTATTGAGCTAGCAGATGGAATCAGAACAGCTTCTCTGACATCACAAGTTAATGAAATATGCAAAGGAAACTCCCAGAGGATGCTCTAAGCACAGTCCTATCGAAAGCTCTCCGGATCTGTTTCCAGAAATTACACAGTAATGGAGATGGAAAGGATCTTGAACTACTGGCTACCAGGCTGCTGGGATATACATCAGCCTAAAACCAATGGAAATTCTTGGACATGATCTTGAATTGTTCAGGAGGCAAAATGTCTCAAGAGAAAGTAAATGAAACAGGAACCTCGATCTGCTGGCAGGGATCCACCGGCTCTGCCCCATGGCTGCTCCTGCCCTCTGTAACCCTTCTCCAGCTCTGTGGCAATCTGCCTTGCCGTTGCTCTTTTATAATTTGTTTTCTCCTTAGGTGACCAGTGTCTCAAGTTCCTTTGTAATGTAGTCTAAGCTTTTCATTTTTAAAGACTTCTCTCTTTATTAAGTTGCTAATTGGCTTTAATAATTCAGACCTTTGTTCTGTCGCTGTTCTGATGTCTGACAGGTTGTTTCATTGCCTCTTCTCCACTTTCATCCTCTTCTGGGGTCTTAATCTCTCTGCCCTCTCTCCTCTACTTTTCTTCATAGCCTGAAAAATTTGACCCTGCTTTTAATATCTCTGCTGGCATTTCACTTAATGATCCTATTACAGATTCTTGAAGCCCTTCTCACTCAAGATTCTCAGGGCTCTATCAATATCAATTAATTTCCAAACACCTCCATCAATTATTTTCCAAACACCTCATGCAGCTTTTACACTTTTATAAGAAAAAGCTTGGAAAAGTCAGGCAGTGCTCAGCATCACAGACAGAAGTAGCACAGCTTAAAAAGTGGTGTGGTCTTCAGTGCTGCCAAGCATCTCCGGCTTCTCTAGGCTTTGTTTGTAGCTCTAAGTTGTAAAAATCAAGCCAGAGTAAATTTAATACCCATGCAGTCATCCATTTCCTATGTGTTGATGTAAATGAAGCAGCTCTGTTGGTCTGTGCATTTACAAAATACATGGCTGAAGTTAGCACACTATTATACCGAGTACTTAAAAAATGAGCTAAAGAGTGCAGGATAATATTTAAGCTCCTGAGATAAATATCAGTGTCCCAAGCATCCAGTGACATAAACATTTAAGCATCAGGAAAGCCACTCTTATCGTACCATTTTGGTCTCCTCTGCTTTATCTTGTTCAAAGTAACTTGACCACATTTATCATGACTGTGCTGAAATTTGCCACTTCAGTACCAAATCCTTTAATGGCTTTTCATGTGACCAGCACTGCAAGGGTCTTGTTTTGATGTTCAGCAAGAAGGACACATAAGCGTAGATGTCTTGCTCCTGACTCTTACTTATTCTTTTAAATTGAATTCATGAGTTTCCATGTCAATACAAATTAGATGAACAGCTGGAAGAACTTGTTAGCCTGTTTCTGGTGGTTTGGTTTTTTTTTTTTTTAGTTTACTAGGCTTGATTATGCATTTGTTGACAAAGGGAAGGGAAAGAAAAAAATCCATCACAATTATGCACATTTTGCTGCAAGGCTTGAAAGAGCAATTTGGAAATCAGATGATAAAGTAGTTAAGCAGATAAAGAATGGCAAGGAAACAAAATTCCTGCTTTTAAACTGTCAGGCAAGTGCTTATGCACTTGCTCTGTGTATGTCATCAAATTAAACAGTAGAAGAATCTTCATCTCCTAAAATGTCCAGTTAATATCTGGAGATGACCATGAGGGATTTTCCTCCAATCTATACTGGACCAAACATGATGGAATATGGTGGGTTGGTAATTGCAAGAGGCTGGAGCAGAAGTCAGAGCTATTCCCTCTCTCCCTCCCTGCTTCAATGCAATGTCAAAGCTCGTGGTGGTTAATCATAGCAGGTCAGGGGCACTAAGAAGACCCGTGATGAAGTGATGGTGGTAAGCAAGAGGTGAGGAGGGAAAAGGCACACAGTTTGTGATTCTGGATGCTGCGGAGAAGCGAGAAACAGACAGTTTTTCCTTCTCAGTTAAAAGTAGAAAAATGTGGCCAGCCAGATTTATTCTCACACTTTCAGGTAACTACTTATTTGCAAATAGTCAGCACTTGCCTATTAAAAAGTAATATGCGGCAAATCTTGTCCTACTGTGGCACTCAGATAATGAGCTCATTCACCAGAGGTTTCATGTTGTGGTCAGGGAAAATGCTCCTCAATTAGGACTTTTCTGCCGAAGGAGAAGGAAGTTCATGAAAATTAATTTGTCTCTCTGATCGTTACCCCTTCTTGACCATTTATAGTGCATGGCACTCCTACTGACAGCAGATTTTTCTCCTGAGCTTTCTCTAGCTCCTTCAGTGGAACTTTTCCCCTTGTTTCAAAGCTTGTTTTCAAGGTCTATCGAGGAGGGTGGCAGTAGCTGAGCCAAACCCTAAGCTTGGAATCACTCAATGGAAAAGACATGTGCCCATTCATGCATATTTGATACATCACTTCTAAAAATAAAAGGACTTTTTTTATCTAAGAACAATGCATTTTCTGGTTTAAGTCAGAAATAAATCAGATGACACTGCTATTCTGAGCTGTCTTCGTGCACCTTTGACCACAGGGTATGTTTCCTAAGCAATACCTATGAAAAAGGAGGGCAAAAGCTGATTCTCAGCTTGTTGCAGGTTTTTTTTCAGTGATACCTTAGGACGCTGGGGGTAGCCTGAAGGGAACGATGGGTGTTGCAAGTCCTATAAGATAAAGTTGAAGGACACAGCAGAACCTTGGAAAATAAATATAAAAGGGCCTGCTTTCTCATTTTTCAGGAACGGAGCAGTGGCCTCCCCTGTAAGATCAGGTTTTCTTCCCCAGGCTGCTCGGAGCCTTTGTCTCTCAGAGCTTAAGGAAATGGCAGGGGGCAACTCTGCCGCATTTGCAGGCAGCGCCAGGCAGATGCCTTCATGTCTGCAAGTCGTAGCGCTGCCCCACCACGGCTCGCTGCTGAGCTACAGGATACACAATAATTAAAAGAATTTATCTCCTCTTCCCAGGATCCTGCCTACCATGGCAGAAAAACATGCCTAATAAAATGATCTCAATGAAATGGGGAGGAAAGGGAAGGCTTTGTGTGCTCAGTGTTACTCCACAGAGGCAGAGATTGCCATTTTTCGGAGTGAAAGTGAGCTTTGCTTGTCTGAACAGTGGAAGCTCGGATCCAGCACTTCCACCACGTAGGACACTCTGTGTCCCTGTGGTTTTTTCTCTCTCTGCATGTATGTGTGCCCTTGTATTTTTCTTGAAATTGTTGGGAGAGGCTTTCTCTCTCACTATTTTCCCTCAATTCGTAGAGATTTTGTAATCTATCTCAGACCCCATAAAGGCACTCTTTGAGGCTCACCATCCCCATAATGGTGGCTTCTGTTATGCAGGAGCTACTTTCTATCTGCTGCGGTATTCTACCTTTTGTAGAAGAATTGATATTGCTCATTTGTCTGTCGCACACTGCTATTAGGATATGCGATGGAAGGGTTTCCTTTCTGAGACAGAGCTCCTGCTTCTTAATAAGAGAGCAATAGATTCAAGGTCTTCGTGCATTAAGAGAAAGGGAAGAGAAAGCAGGAGCAGCATCCTTTTCCCCCGTGCCCTATCTGTTAGTGTGTCTACTAGTCCTGAATTCCCTTCGCTTGCACAAAGGCAAAGGGCTGAGCTGTGCCTTTGTGTGCACAAACAAGGAATGCAGATATTTCTGGGAACTGTAGCTGCTTTGTTTTTTCTTCTTCTTCTTTTTTTTAGCTATTTGGCATATTTTGTATGAAATCTTAGTGAAGCCACTGTTCTTGGTTATCCCACTGCAGATTTGTATAGACCAAAGAAAAAAAATTAGTTTATAGGAGCTAGCCAGAGTGGCAGAGTTGAGAGAGTGCGATCCTGGAATGACTGGTGTGCAGTTTAGAAGGTTGCTAGAGAGGGCTGTAAATTATGCCATGTGTGGTTCATCAATTATATAGATAAAACTGTGAAGGAGAGTGGTTTGTCAGAAAAGATAAGAAAAGAGGGACTGAACCTAGATATATATTCTGTGCTGATGATCTGGTCATTTTTAGAAGTGAGAGGAGTCGCTTGTAGGAGCCACTTAATAAATTTAATGACTATTGGAAGGGACAGGATAAAAGAGAGCAAGGATAAAATGTTAAGTATGCTTGCAATTGCAAAATCAGTCCTACTTTTCTTCAAGTTTGCTAATGACTGCAGGTGTTGTTTGGATATAAAGCACAGGTTGAAGAGGATGTGATTACCTTCCTCTGACCAAAAGTGGAAGGGGTCCTGTTTTGGGGCTGGATTTGGGCAGGGTTTGGGGCATCACTCGAAAGGCTCCCAGGCTCGTCATGTCTTTTCTCAGATGATTAGACTGAATATGTGACAAGGTCAAGCACCTCTCCCCCCACCCCAGGGTTATGTGTGCTTCCAGACGTGAAACAGCACAAGAAAAATGTTGGCATTTTTATCATTTCTTCTCTGTTCCAAATGGAAGTAGGAAGGAAGAAGGGAAGAACTATTTGCACATCCCCCCAAAATACACATAACCCTTCTTAGGTATAGAAATAAGCTTGGGCTGATTTACTGGCATTTCTCCTCTTCCTTTACCCAGATGTTCATTTTACCCTGTGCCCCTTCACCGTGGGGAGGTGTGGAGCAGAGCCCCTGCCCCTCAAAGGCAGTTGCAAAGAAAGTGAAAAACACCCCCCCCCACCCCCCAACTGTTGTCCCACAGACATTTTTCTAGAGCAGAAGACAAAATGACTTCCTATATGTCAATGACAGAAAGTCCTCTGAGCTGTATTGGAGAAGGACAGTGACAGGGGTAGTTTTTCTTCACTTGAGTTGCTCTGTGGCTTTTAGTGAGGGGAGGGTCCTTTGGGAAAAGAATAAAGGGGACCTCACCAAAAAAAAGGGGGGATTGGGAGGAGGAGAAGGGGAAGGCTGAAATGTGCAGTTGTCTTTTTGGTTTTAATAGGCTACCCATCCGGTCATTTAGTTGTCTCATTTCTGTGGGTAATGAATTATAATACTCAAAGCCCATGGATGGGATTGATGTGTTGTTTCATCAAGGCCCTCAGCATTAAAATAAAACAACCTTCTTCCAAAACCAGCCTTAACAACAGATGTTATCAATGCACAGTAGTTTGTGGCTTTATTTGCTAAAAGATGGCAATACCCAAATATTTAAAATTTTCCAACGGGTGGAAAAGTAGGGGTTGCCACTGTGCCGTGACCACTGTGACCTCTGTCCTGGCCAGAGGACGCTGTCATCATCCAGGGCTGAATTACATCATTGTCACCTCTTGATGATTATTGGTAGAGCTCATGAAGCTGAATACTTAACTACTCCAGGTGGATCACTGCATTTTAGACCAGATGTCGATGCGCTGTGCCACCTCTCAAACATCTGAGGTGACTTTACAGCAGACACTGGGGTGCTCACTGAGGCCGTCCAACACACAAAGCCCTGCCAGCTCGCAAGTCTCACGGAAGAATTCAACAGGCAGTTTTTCATTAACAGCAAATGTGTTTGAGAAAATTCACCTCTGCTACAAATCTGCATGACTCTGCTGAAATTATATCAAGTTACATCCTCAGTCAATTTGGGCTATTATTTGATTTTATAAATTGTATCAAGACAGTATTTTTTAAAAAATTAAATGAGATAATTTCCCTTTTCTGTACCTTATTGCTGACAGAAGGCTCTCACACAGCAAAGTTTACCTTTCATTTGTTCCTGTGTAATAACCCATTAGGTCTGCTGAGAAATACCATGTCTCTCATGCAATGTCAACACCTACTTCCATTTACTCTTTCTCTTCAGAAAACACAGCATGAATCCCAGATGCTGCAGCATGCTGGTGTCCTTGACCCATTGGAGTGCTAAAAGAAAGTAATTAAAGGAAACAAATTGATGAGGATTTAAGGCTGGTAGAACACACAGCTTTTTGTTTTCTTTTTCCCTGTTGCAGTGGTGAAGTTCACTAGGCAAAGTGAGGTTGAAGGGTTTCCAGCTGGGTCATAGATTCGGTAGTGGTACTTCCTGAAGGCCAGAGGTCTGAATAATTTCAGGAATGCTTAGTTTTATTTTTCAAATTTACTTTCTATCGTTTGTATCAAGCAGACCTCTGAGATTTCCTCTGTTACTAAATAATTTTCTCTTTAGGGTAAGGAGATAAGCAAGGTTAAATGGGAAGATCTCATCTAACATTTTTATCTAGGATGTTTACCAACAGAATCTACCAGCAATTTGTTTTCATCTCCAACTCCCATCTTCAGATAAAAATCTACTGTATTTTCTGTGGAATGTATCAAAGTCATGAGATGCATTTCAGATACCTGAATAATTCAAGTACTGACGTACACTACAGCTCATATTTCCTTGATGTAGTAACACAGACGTTATGCTGTTAGTTTTAAATGATTTATTCCCATGTGTTAATAAAAAAATGACTCTGAAAGACTCTTCCAGTTTCCTTTAGTTAAATCTTGAGTACTCTGCCAAGTTTTCACAGTGCCATCTGCAAATAAATCCAATGCAAACACATGCTTTTGGGGTTTCTTTAAAAAGATACTCTTGCTTGAAAGGTTTCTTAACCACTAAGACTGATGATTGGTGCAAGATAACTGCCAAAAGCTGCAAACCACATAGTTTCAGCTAGAATTAATGTTTCTGGTAGATATTTTGAGGTTTATCTTCCTTTATTCTATTTTTAGCTAAATAAATAAATAGAGCAGGGGCTCGACATCAACCGGCTCTTCTGAACTTTGAAATTGCTGTGTACATATTTACTGTATGAGATGTGGGGAGTCTTACTGGACCCAGAAAGCACAATAGATCCCCTGAAGCCCTTCCATAACACAAAGGTTACTCAAGACATATAGAAAAGTTTTAATAAGTTCTCCTTTTTTTACATGCTTAATTGGATTTATTCTTTTCAGGTTAATTTCTAATACCTGGGTCCTTTTGACTGCTGGTGCTCTGGCTTGATGGGCACTCAGCTGACTAGGCAGCTGATGGGTGGAGGGGCTTGGGACAGATGCTGCTGGGGAGGTCATCAGGGATATGAGCAGTGGGAAGGGATAAGCCTCCTTGATAAAAGGGGTGTTGCAAAGGTGGGAGGGTATAAGTGATTGCAGGGGCTTGTACTGGAGCTGAAAGCCTTTGTAGAAGTTAAGTGAGGGCAAAAAAGGATAGTTGTGATTTTGTCTTAGGCTGGAGCAGTTTGGTAGAGAGCTACAGTATGCCGTGCTGGGATGCTTGGGAAGCAGAGTAGGGGGAGTGATTTCTGGAGGCGGAGGAGTTAAGGTGAGTCCTGGGGGTTTTTATATAGTGAGAGAGGCTGCATGAATCAAATAAGCCCCGAGAGCTGCCAAACGCCAGGTAACTGTGAACAAAAGAAATAGGTGTGCAGTCAGAGAAACAGAAAAGCAAGGGCTGGGCTTGCAGCTGGAAAGCAGCCTGCTTCATTTGTGGGTTAGGGGTGGAGCAGATGATGCTCTGCTAATTCTTCTCTGACTTGCCGTGGTAGGGGCAGGAATAGTGTGCTGAGGTCTCCTTCGTGGCTGTTATCTTGCATGTCCTTGTCTGATGAAGGATTTTACCAGGCACGTGCGGCTCCTGGCAAAGACATGAACCCTGCTCCTGCTGCATATATGAGCTGACTTTTCTAGTCTTGATCTGTAATGCGCTGTTTCATTGGGGTGAGGTAGGCTGAGGCTTTGGAGATGGCTTGTTGACTGTTGACTTGGTGCAGAATGGCTCCCTCTTGCATGTTAGAGACTTCTTACTGCAACCCCCTAATTCTGCAGAAATGTAGCACTTCTGAAGCTGACCTCCTGCCACGTGTGTGCCAAGAGGGTCTTGGACCTGGATGAGAACCGAGATGAGTGATTTGCCAGCAGAAGTGATGGAATAAGGGTGGAGACTCTCAGTGGTAAATGTTTTGCTAGGGAATAAATATTGCAGACCTGCTTGTTATAAACATGCTTTATTGCCATTAGTAAGACTTAACTACACCTGTGGAGGAGCTGTTATAGCTAAATGATAGGTGTTCAAACTGACATAATACTGATCAAAGGGGGTTTTTAAATTTTGGAGCATAAAGTAAAGCAGTTGGTAGGTATGCACTTGAATAAGCGACACTTGTGTACCTTACTTAGGTTAACTTTTGATGTCGATGTTCAAGGGGGGTGGCCTGTGCAACTTGCTCCAAAGTCAATCCGTAAGTCAGTGAGGCAATTCAGAGCAGACCCCAGGAGTCTTCTCCACTTGGCCTGAGCAATGTCATCTCCAACCCGTTCGGGACTTGTTCTAAATTAAGTGTTAGAAATTTTATATTTATAATGTATAATTTATGTTTTTAATATGATTTAAAAGCTGAAATGTTACTTCCACTGAAGTCTGGGGTTGAAAAGTCCCTTGAGCACTTAAGCAGTTAACATTGAACAAAATGTATGTCGTGAAGAAGTACTGAATTGCGTCAATTTAATTCCCAGGTCACTGGATTTCTCCTGGTTCAACCAAAGTAGCACAGAGTGTGGTTTTAGAATTTTCTCCAGTTCATTTGTTCATTAGTTTGTTTTGGATTCGAGCCCACAAAAATCCCCGTAGAATGTGAACTTGGATTGTGCAGCTCTTTATATTGAATTTCTGTTCTTTTTAGGGCAGGTAAAATAAAGCCATTAATCACACGCCTTAAGACACATCAGTAAATGTAATATTTAATACGCACATCTTCCTATGTGATTATATTGGATATTACGTGTATTAAAGACCCTTATAAAATTGGTGGAGGAGCGAGTTGCTTTATGCCAGTAGGACATAGTAAGGCAAAAATATTTTGGAGTGAAAGCCTAAACAGACTACAAATGTAGCACAATGTACTTATTTCACTCGAGGACCAGTGGCCATTAACCCAAATTGCAGAGTTTGTTCTGTATCCCCAGGAGCTGTTGCATTAACTGGGGGAGTAGGTATTTTCCATTTCGTAAGAACCACTTATTTTCCACCATCTTTGGCCAGGACCGCTGGCCTGGCTGATGCAGCTTCAGTGCTGAAAGATGCAGCTTTTGGGTTGTCCCTTCATGTACTCATGGTGGTGGCTGGGAAGTGCAGGACTTGTCCTTCAGCTGCTTAATACTGTTTAAACAGTTGCTTCAGGCATAGCACACTTAAAGAAGTACTTGCCTATAAAGCACCATTACACATACACATGCATTTATTTATCTCCTCTTTCTTTCCATATGGCTCTACATTACCAAGTCCTCATATGAGTGGACCAAGGATAGTGAAGGATGCCTGCTTTAGAGACATGTATAAATGCACATTTGAAAGCCAGATGGGATTTTTCATCTCCTCCTTGCACTTGATACTACTTTCCTTTTTTTCTCTTTCCCTCTGTGTGACTAACAGAAATATTAGAGGAAGAAAAGACTCCCACTCATCCTGACCCCATGTAACCTGCTTGGATATATCCCCTACTGCTGTAGAAAATAGAAGCACATGAGGAATCAAAACCTGCACGCACTATGGTTATTTCCAGTGGGCAGTGATGCATTTCAGCCAGCCCTAATAAGGGTCTGGACCCTAGTGCGTGGGATGTCATTGCTACTTTTCCTGTCAATAGAAAACCTAGAGAGCTGTAGCTTACACTAAGTTTATCCTTATTTTCCTAACAAATACTGGAAATAATAACTGCAGGTTTTTGAAAGAAAAGCAGCTTGGGTTAACTGTTAAAGGAGAAAGCCTTTAGATACAATTCTGTTGCATCATTTTGGAAGAGTCTGAAGTCAAGGCTTTAGCCATTTTCCCAGCAGTGAAATCTTAGGAAGGCTGTGCCACTCTCTCTATTTTTTTTTTTTTTTTTTTACTTTCCTACTTAAACCCTAACACTGGAATGTTAACTAAAGTAATTATTAAATTTGCATGTTGGGACCCTGTCTGAGGTTTTTTTTGTGGTATTTTGGTAGTAACTCAGTAAATTGACCTGGGGGTTCACAGGTGTTGCCTGATGGAACAAATGATCAAAGGATCTGACAGTTGGATCTTCATGAATTTTACAGGATGTTCTTGTGGCCAAGGACAGACCTGATGAAGATAGGAAGGATGGTTGTAATCAAAGTCTCAAAGACGAACAGATAACCACAACTCTAAAAAGTATTAAAATTCCTTCTCTCTGTTTTCTCTGCAGGGTGTTCGATGTGTGTTTAGGTTAGAGCTTTTCACATGTGAATCTCAAAATAAACTATTTTTCAAATTTTGAAGATATTTGGGAGTAGCCAGACAACACTGAAATCCATGGGATGGCTTGCTACAGACCCAAATGTAGCAACGGAAGCCTATGAAAGGATGATTTAATAGAAGAGGCCTTGGATTAGGATTTGTAGATTAAATTTTTAGCTCAGCCACACACCTCGTGTCTGGTCAGCCTGTGCCCTTTTTGCTGAAACAGGATGGATATTTCCATTTGTCAGGGGTGGTATTAAGAGAACAAAATCTGATAACTGTGAGTGTCTCAGATACTGGTGACAAACTGTCCAGTTATTTGTGCAGAGGGTTGGGGTTAGTAAGATAGAAAAGTGGTCACCTTCTGCTGTTTGGCTTCCTTTCCTTTAATTTCACCATATGCAAAGAAAAGGAGTATTTGAATGACATCCTGAACAGGAAAACAATGATACTGCTTGTTTTTCTGCCTCTCCTTTAATTTTCTTTTACTTTCATCCTGCTTGTGGTTTGTTGTGTGTGCACATTCAAATTTTAGTAAGCATTTGTGCAAGACAATGTATGTGACAGGTTGGAGGAAAGAAGTAGAAAATGTTGAATGCTGAACCATTTTAAGAAATGTATTGACTTAGGAAGGTTTTCTGCTGCTGTTGTAGTGATGTTCATCTATGTTGGAAGAAAAATTTTACAGCTGTACCGAGGTTCAGATTGGGTGATTATCTCGATTTTTATACATTTATGTACATGCAACGTGTTGAATTGAAAAAGACTTCCGAAGAACTGACATGCTCATTTTAAAGTACAGGTTTTAACCATCTTGGTGGTTGGGAATAGCTCCAAACCAAGTAAATATTTATTGAAGTCTCTGAATCACAAAGATAAATAACCCAGAATTGAATATTTAAAGTCAGTCTTATGATTTTTGATGCAGTCTCGTGACTTCAGAAAGGGGATGGGGGGAGCTGATGCAGAATATTTTCACTTCTGATGCTCTCGGTATCGGCAGACAGAGACAATATATTCTCCTGGGCAGTAACATTTGTCACGGATGGGAGTTCAGATCCAGGCTCTCTGCCTGTGTCAGGCTGAGCTGCTTGCAGGCAGCAGTTCAGAAAGCCCCTTTCCCGGTGCTGAGACAGGTTTGCACACTGTGGACTTTGGTACATCCACAGGTTGGGAGTTAGAAGTAAGAAATTCTTCATTTAATACCTCAAGGGCTGCTGATGTACTGGGCACTTGCTGTGATGTTGGCAACCACATCCATGTGGATCCCCATAGCATAGAAAAACCAAACTGGACTATGCGATGTCTGTTATTCTTCTGTGGAAAGTACATCTTGTTTGGTAGGTGTGTGTAAAGACTTTAGTTTTGTTGAAGGTATAAAGACTACTCTGCCTGGGTTGGCTGATGTCCTATACCTGGCTGAGCCGCACTCAAGCGGCTGTGCTGAGGGAAGGAGGCAGCTGTATTCCCCTTTCTACTGGGGAGAAAACTGATGCCAAGAGAGGGAAACCCACTTCACTGGGTGGCTCCATATTGTTTAGTATTTGAGTTTTTTTTTCCATGAGGCTCTTATTTTTCATTGTTACTCTTAGTCCTTAAGAACTCTTCTTGCACGTTCAACTTTGCCACCTTATTTTCCATATGCTAATGAAATTTGGGCTGTTTGTTACAGTTCCCTAATCAAACTTTAAAACATCTGTGTATTTAATGAGTAGTACTGGCAGTCTGAACTATTCAGTATGGCTGGATGATGAAAACATTTAATTTTCTCAGTAAGATATATACAAGTCCAAGCTTCGCTTAAGAATGGTGCAATTAAATCCAAGTGGTCTATAGTTTTCCCAGACAACAAAAAACTTGCATTAGTTTTTGAATGTACATCTTCAACAGAGAAAGTTGAGGCAACCAAAACCTAATCACAGCTGAGGAACTGTCTTTAGAATTCACGATCAGCCTTGTACACAGAGTTTTTCACTATGGCAGATGATGAGAAGATGCAGGTTTAATGCAAGTGGAGGGTCTGCTGCTTGTGACCATCTTCCTGTTTCTTTTGTGCCATTTCAGACCCAGTCCTGCTATCCCCTAATTTTACCTGTTTCTATGGTAATGTTTTAACACGAGCATGCAGCAGCCAGTTGTGTTTGTCTTATCTGCGCAGTTAAGTTTTCCATGTAAGCTGATCAGTTTAGCTGAAATAACTGTTTTCTGTAGTTATTTTTGCTTTTCCTATACAAGGACATAATTGTGTTCTTAATTTTTTTTTTTCCTGCTTAATGTAGATTGTACACTTCTAGCAAGTACCATTTTACAACCCGCCACATAATTTTTGAGCTTGAGGTGCTCCAGATGGTCCTGACCTGGCATCCCAGCTATGGGTGGGGTTAGGTGCCTGACCTGGACTGCTGTCCCATTCTGGCCAGGAAAGCCAGGACTATAAAAGATGAGATAATCTAATAGTATAATTCCTGAGAAACCCCAGGAAGATAGAAGGGAGGAAAGATGAAAATAGAGGCGAGGGGCAATTCAGGAAAGCAGAAAAGAAAGGAGCAGGATGGACACTTTTTGCTTGGATTTTCTTTCTCCTGAAACATACTGCAGGCTTCAAGTTCATAAAATGGCACTTTAAAATATAATCTCTTCAGGCAAGAGAAGTAGATGGAGGGGGTTTCTCTGTGACTGTAAATCAGGCTGGTGGCAGGGGCAGTGGTGGGAGTTGGCAGGTCCTCAGGAGACCAGATCAGTTGGGTAGGAGCTGAATTTCCTTTTGGAGCCCAACTTCAAGCACCAAGGGATGTATTCAAAGGTAGAGATTGCAGCTATGCTTCTAACTGAGATTTGTGCCTTCGAAAATGTCCTTCCTAAATTTCAGTGCAATCTCCCCACTCCTGGTAGATCATGAGACAGTTTAATAGTCTCCTTTTATACTTACCCCCAGGTAAACACGGACAAGAAACACCTTTCATTTCTGGAGACTACTGTGAAATGAGGCCACAGGATACTCAAAGCTTATAACCAGGATGTCCTACCAATAGAGCTGAAAGAATTTCCTTAATGGTAACAGGCTATCACCATCAACTGATGAGGGACATGCACGGACTGAGCAGGTCAGCGTAGCATCCAGGTAGCCCCCAACTGTAGCATCCTGACCCACCTCCACCTGGGAGGCTGAATGGCTCTGGGAAACTTATGGATGTTATTGGGAAAGACAAATACTAGCTGGCAAAAGTTGGGATATATGAGTTTATTCCACCTAAATCTGAGTTTGTTTATTAATTCCTTCTAAATAGGAGTTTATTCCATCTAAATCATTAAATGTGCAATTAAACACTATTGAAATAAAACTGCTAAATTTAGGGATACTGTTTTTTTCCTTTTCTTTGCAAGATGAAACACTAGAGAAACTTTAAAGAGTGTATGCAGCATTTTTATATTATGAAAACATACTAAAATGTTTCAGCTCTCAAACAGGCAAAGTTCCAAGCCAAAGAAGATAAAACAGACCAAAAGTAATTATTAATAGCCAGCAAATATGTAGGTTTACCTGTCAGACAGTGAATATAGATGATAATGTTTTGACATGGATTTTTCCATATCAACTAATTGTATTGCTTCTATCATATGGTTGGACCTGATGAACTTGATAGTCTTTTCCAACCTAAATGATTCTATATAAAACTATAAAAAAACCAGAATATAAAAGAAACGGCAGACTAATTTCTGAAGAGAAAGTCAGTGTATTTTTATTAAAACTTGGAGTCTTCTAGATTGAAAGCAAAAAACCAAAACAAGCATCTTCTTGAGTCTCTTGTTTCCTCAGAGAAATCTGCATTTCCCCACACCCATGAACTGTTGCTCTCCTCAAAAAACTGAGTGTTGAGACTGATGCCAGAGTCACCTGACAGGCATGTTTTTGCCTCGGAGTACTTGCTAGCAGCACATTTTTTGGCTTTGATTTGATGATTTCCCTGTACTAGCCCAACACTGAGAAAAGAGCAATTAGCAAATGTTGCAGTTAAAGGAGTTTGAAGTCATGGAGGGTACCTGGCCAGCACAGCCCCAAACCCATGTATTTCATTGTCAAGAATGACGCCGTTCCCTCCACAATTGGTACAGCTCAGCCCTGCTGCCAACAGGAGGTAATTCCAGATTTGTAGGACTGTCCTAACTATAAAAGATGGAAGGTTACTGCAGGACTTCAATAGGTTTTAAATCAAGGAAGTTATATTTGCAAGAAAATCTGTCTTAGCAACTAGCATCAAGTAACATATGGTCTTGGAGTTGTCAATAAGAGGCATCCGAGCTCCCTTTTGGGAATATTCTGAGAAGCTACTAATTGTTGATGAGGACAAGTAGTAGGTCTTTTGATTAAAGTGATTAAAGTAATCTTTGATAGAGAAATTGCCCTTTTGATATGAGTCCTTCAGACTTTGTCCCACTTCTGCGATTACTGAAAGAGCAAGTATTTATTGTGCTGACAGGGGGTTTAGTGCTTTATGGGTCGCAGCGCTTGAACCAAAACCTCCCGTATAGCAGCAAGTGCTGTAATCACTGGGCAACAGTGTGGATATTTTCCCCTTTTCTGTCTCTATTCCTCCTTCTCCTGCTTCTCCTGAAGTGTCTTGCTTTCATTATAATGCAAATTAAAAACCATTTCCAAGACCTTGAAAAAATTTTGAAATGAATCTTTGTTTCCAGTCAGTCTTAATCAAAGCCCCAAGTCAGGCTGTATTTCTGTAGTTTTCTTTGGGGCCAATTTTACTTGTTTCTAAGGCAACTTGTTGCCATTGCAAAGACCTCTCAAAGTGCTGGATGTTTCAGATGCCATTTATACTTGCTGGAAGACCAGAGCATTTGAAAGGCTTTAGCAATTTTATCCGATCCTTCTGCTGTTTAACTATGTGCCCTTGATTTACAAACATTTACCATAGACCCTCACTAAAAATATGAGATGTTTCTTGGATTTCCTCCAGAGACTTCACTCACTAAGAATACTTGAAGTTTTGTGCGAATAGCTCTGCATTTTCTCTTCTGTCTTCCTTTAAGTTTGATCCTCTCCAGTTTTGCCATTATTCAAGTTTCTGTCAGCTGCTGACACCATGATTTTCCCAGGTTTGAGAAGACAAAAAGCTTCAGTCTCCCTCCTCAGTCCCACCATTTTGAAGTACAATTAAGCAGAGCTAAAACTGGAAGTTATTTCTCAGAAGCAGGTTAGAGAACACAGCAGAAGGAGGCAGCTCAGCCTCCCGGTTCCCTCCAGCCATGGAGTGACAGTTTCAACAGCGAACTTAATCCATGTTTAATCCAATCTTCCCAAGCTAAATATTTCTTTTGATGTTTAAAGAGAAAAATATGTCATTTTCTCTAATTCTTTTTGTCAGGGGAATATATCATCTGGAGATGAAGGCCTTTGTGTGTCAGAAGGCCTCCATCACCTATTATTGTAGCATTTCAAGTCTGTCTTCTGCAGCCACCTTTTCTCACCCTCTTCCTTGTGTCAGTGCCCAACTGGAAGAAGCTGCTTCGACAGCTCTGTGGTAAACTGGCATCAGGATGGCACATATAAAACTCTGTAAATTATTATATTTCTAAAATACTGCTGTTTGCCTACATCTTAAGGAAATTAACTGTTTATAATGTCGTCAGTGGCAATTAATTTTCCTGTCTAAGGAAGGTAGCTCACCTCTGGAGAATTGCTTCTACTTCCATTAACTCTTTTGAAAACTTGGATGTGGGTGCTACCTATAGCCAGAAGCAATGATGATGCATACTTATAGTTGACAATTATCATGTTTTCCTTCTGGAAAGACTATTAAACTATCTTTGTTTTACTGTTTCCATTCCTTTTGTTTTTTGGTTGGTTTTTTTTGTGTGTGTGTGGTTTTTGGTATTGTTGTTTATTGTTTGGTTTAGTTTTTTTTCTCTCTGTGGTGCTTTTCTGTTTTGCATTTTCTCGTCTATGTTGAACAGAAAGAGAAGGAGATTAAATATTTTCTCAGATTTCTCCAGCATATTGCAGTTGCTGATCTGTTCTCAGCTTGGATATTCACCAGGATTTCTAGCTATCCTGTTTAGATCAAATGCATAGAAGAAATAGCTGAATATATAGTATGGAAATGCTGAGAGTTAATCCATGGCAAATGGTAGTGCTGATGTATAGGCCAACAGCTGGGTGGGAAACTGTTCCCTCTCTGGGCAAGCAGAGATCCCCAGTGCTGCTGTGCCTGTGAACAGGGTGCAGAGGGAAGGTGAAAAGCAGCAGGAGTTTTCAGGGCTGGCCCCTTCCTGCTGGCAGAACTAGCTGGATGTTTGCTGTTTCAGAAACAGTTTCTGCTGAGAAGGCCAGCAGAAACTCAGGTAAGCAGCACAAAGGGAGCTGTGGAAGTGATGCTGGGTTGTTCACCAGTGGCTTCTTTCCACCCCCCCATTCCCCTTGCTGCTGTGGTTGTACAAGTTATACTGAGGAAGCAGTAATACTGTTTTCTGGTCATGAGAGGTTAGGTTTTCTCCTAAAAGCTGAAGAAAAAACAACTCCCTAGCAATTGCTAGTTCTATTATAGGTCTAAATTTAAATTAAACAGGAACCAGAATAATATATGCTGTTTTTTTTGCAGTCAAGCCTTTTGTTTCTTAAAAAAAACAACAAACCCCAAACCAAAAAACAAACCAACACCCATAATATGATGCTTAGGACTTTGGTAGGATTTGTTCACGCGTAATCTGCTCTCTACCCATAAGTAGCTATGTTTTGTATTGAACTTTTCCATATGCAATTGCACAAGTAAAAATGAACACCATATTTACCCCAACTAGCTGAACCATTTGTGTGTTCATGGCATTAATATGTTTTGACCTCAACCTGCAGTCAGGGTTCTGTTATTTAGAGGCATGTCAGTACAGTGACATTTAGATTTGACTTGCTTTGGTCACTGTTTGCTCTTTATTGATCAAATCTGCTGCACTGTGGATAGGTTAGTCTCCTAAGCTATATATTGTATTATTACTAGTGATAAGAGAGCATCTGTTGGTGCTATTACTGATATATATCTTTAGCCCATTAAAATGCAAATTTTAAGGTGTGCAGCAGATAGAAATCTCTGCACCTTAAAGCACTGAAAAGGCTGGCTAATTATGACTCCAACTATTTTTCAGATAAGTGAGCAGTAAGTCATTATAAAATTCGTAATGTGAATCCTTTTATTTCCCTTGTCCCCTGACTATTGAGCTGCAGATAATCTCATAAGGCAGTCTCCTGTTTCCAGAATTAGTACCCAAGAGTTTGTTCATTACTCTAAATTTGAAAGCAAATAGAGCTACGAAAACCAACCCAGAGTGCCTATTATTTGTCTAAAACTACTTAAATATATGCTGTCTAAAACTACTTAAATATATGCAGCCTAAAGATGCATAATTTATGTCAACAAGACCAAAGATCAAGGTTTTCCTTATAATGTAGATGCCTCTTCTCTTTGCAGAAACAATTTTTGCGTAGTCCTGTTTCTGGTATCTTCTATCTCAAGGCTCAGCAAGAACCTAGAGATTTATGCCATTAAATATGACCCCGGGACAGACCTGACATCTTTTCTAGCAGAGAGCTGCCCTCTGAGGACAGAACCTCTCAGATGTTGCCTAAAACCCTTCTGTACACCAGCACCGTGTGGTCTCCCATGCTGCAAAACTCCTTGGGAAATTGCTGCCCTGAGCACCTAGCTCTGCTGAACTATTACACCAGTGCCTGCAAACATATTGGCAGAAGAATACATTTTTATCATAATTCTGTAAGAAATTGCCAGGATCGTTTGTGCAATGGCATTTTTGTATGGTTGAGCCTGAACATCAATTTTTGTACGTGTGAATACTCAGTGGGCAAAGCGTACTATAGATTTCATTTCATCTGAATTTACTTTCCTACTGAAATGTCTCTTGATCTGGTTGGTCTGATATTTTTATAGTCATTTCTGTCTGAACATGGATGGCCCCATTGTGTTGCAGAATACAGCATGAATGCAGTTGCTGTGATTAAATAAAGATACAGGAGAAATCCGATCTACTTTGCCACTTATGATCTTCCAATTTAATATGACATTTATGATGATAATTTTTCTCTTTCCCAGGTTTTAACTTTTTGGCCAAGAGATTAATTGTGTATGTTTTAAGCCAGAAATAAGCCCTCAGCAATATGGCAGTCTCTTTGTAATAAAGCAGGTCTCAATATTTGTTCCAAACCAAAGAGGTAACTTTTCTTTGAGTTAAAGTTTAGTTAACTTTCCCCATGTCAATTTTTTTTCTTTGACTCTATTTGAAGAGTCTACCTCCAGCTGGCTTTTGAGACACAACCAAGATCTTTGAAAGATCAGCAGCTACATTAAAGGAAGAACAAAGAGCAGTTCCAATACAGCAGGTTAAATAGGAAAGTCTATGTCAGGGGCTTTAATTACAAAAATGACACTGATACACTTTGTGTTACTTGTATACAGAGCCAGAGAGAGGGAAACCAGATAACCTCTGGGTAGGGTACAAGCAGGGAGAGATTTATAAAAGGCCCTTCTTATTTTGGCTCCCACAGAATTTGGGGCACAGAGGGCAGCAGTCCCTCTTTTCTGTGGGGATTGGGTACCCCCTATCATCAAGGTAGGTTTGGGATCCTCTCCCACAAGAATATTGTCCCTGCCACTGGGATTCTGTGGGAGCTGGAAGGCAGCAGGAGAGTGCTCCTTGGCCACAAAATGTTTGAACTCATCTCATAAAGGCAAATTCAGTTCCATGGTCCAGGAGAAAGGCTCTTTACCTCATTTGAGGGAGGGAGGGCTGGAGGGGGAAGTAGAGTTTCTATGGTAAAAAAAAAAAAAAAGAAAAAAGAAAAAAAAAAAAGTCCTGGTTTTGAGGCATTTTCCAAATGTAATTGGACAAGTGCCACTCCCTCAGCGGCTGCTGCCAGAGACTTTACAAGCTGAGAACTAAATACTTTTATGCAAGATCCCCTATATGCGCATAGCTGCTGGCCTGCCTGCGGGGCTGTGTGTCCCAGCCTTCCAGGGTGCCTTATATAATGTGGATTTTTATTTTTAAGTTCTCTATCACATAATGGAATAAAAGTCTGAATGGCAAGGGGAAATAAATGCCTTTGCAGATTGAAAAATAAAGGTGTGGGGGGGGGGAACCCCATCCAGACCCCAGCTCCATTTATGCATGGATGAGTTGTTGCTCCCCAGTTTGCATATGGGTGTCACCCAGAGCCTCTGCCTGTGGGAGTGTATGGGCGGGTACCAGTTCAGGATCTCTCCCTCCTCTGGTTTTGGGAGCATTTGACTTTCAGATTTGAAGTGCCTGGCTTGAATCCTGCTTTCCGAGGCAAGCCTTTGGCACAGGTTCATTCTGGGGTGCGGGTGGCATTTCTCTTTGTGTTAAGCTATAGTGGAAGGGAGACAGGATAATGCGGTCAAAATTGGCTTTTTCTGCCCCTGGCCACTTCAGATCAATGAGAAGATCTATGGAAACCCTCAGCCTGGAGAAAATAAAGAAAAACAAAGGGAAAAAAGAAAACTCTTCCCCTGAGTGATCGTTTAAACCCCTCTGACAGCCCTGGAAATGGAATTTCACTTTCTCCTCCACAAGTCCAGCTCAGATTGTTTACTCTTATCTGGGGACTTGTCTTCACTAGTTTTTCACCTTGAGTTAATTGATTGATTGCCACAAGGTAGGTAGTTAACACAATTGCAAGCCTGCCTGGGTGGTCCCCAAACTTTTGGTGCAGTGCTGTTGCCCCGAGCCAAGTCCCACTATTAACACTTGGGGACATATTTGAATAGAAAAACCTGTAGCATCTTTCTACCTGTTGGTCTGCATCAGTACAATATCCACAAATGGGTTTTAGATATCACAAATATTAGGGCCAAATTTGTGGCAGGGGAAGTAAAGGTGACCTTTCCTATCAGATAAAGCCTTTGTCATTTTAGTAGCTGAGGTAAACCTTAACAGGATACGAGTAACGCATTAAAATACCGATTCCCATAGTGGAGATTGTTTGAGAGCGTACGATAACTGTGTACAGCACAGGCAACAGACTAGAGGAGCATCTCTAAATTAAAACTGTAAGTTTAACTATCTCTTAGCAGAAAGCAATTACCCAGGCTGAAACTTGACCCAGCCATAAGGATTAATATGACATCATTCTTGAAGAAAATGCCTTTGGATATTTAGATTTCATAAGCAGATAGAGGACTGGGTTTATATCTCAAGAGAAAGAGACAAATAGTAAATAGCAGTAGCTCTAGCAGTTGGCTTATTACAGAAAACTATTAAGATGTCATCCTTTGTGTGGCTAGTGCCACAATTCCCATCACCTCTCTGGCAGTTTAGAGCTCGATTGCAGATGTGGTTAACACCTTTGCCTGTACAGCTATGATGTTTGCATGCATAATATAAAACATCTTGCCCATAGACCATTTTTTTTCTCTTACATAATTTGTTGTGCCTGCATAATAGTATACATTTTTATTCAATCTTTTACATATAAATGAGTTTTATTGAATAAATGTTGCCATTGTCCATTCTCCACACCATATTTTAACTCTGTAACTTTAGTGAGTTTATGATTCCTCTTCGATTCTATTGCAGTAACAAGTTTGTTTATTGCTTTTTAAATCTCCTGCACTGACACTGCGTAAAATTAAGGACATGGTTAAATTCTTTATAGTTTCAGAGTGTTTCTAAAATTTCACATTTCCATAACCTTGGATGATCAGTGCCACAAATCAAACTGGAGATGTGGCTAGCTAGGTCTGAGCTCATGGCAAGCCACTGCAATCTGCTGGCAAAGTCACTGCAGAGCTTTTAAGGTTCCCCGTGCAAAGGCAATGCACTACTCGGCTTTAGTGAGAAGGCTTGAAATACTGTATAAGCATTTTCATCTCGTTTTATTGCTTCTCCTTTTTTTTTACAGGTCTGTGTAAATCCAAGCTGGGAATCAGTGGAGTCGTGTGGCTGGCTGTAGTTGAAGCTTTCCTGAGTAAGCCAACTTTTTTCTTCTTTTGGATGAGAGAGGACGTTTGTGTATATATGAAACTTTAAGACCAATGCAGTGTGGATTTGAACAGGTTCGTCAGCTACTATTATTGAGAGAAACTAATTACACAGCCAGTCTCAGGGCTAATACATGCACAAATATTGTAACTATAACAAGAGATGTCTGCAAACATTCAAAATAAAATGAAAAACCACAGGTCCTAATCCTGCTCTTCCTTAAGTCAACAGACATTTTGCCTTTCAGTGCAGTAGGTTGTGCCTGTCGTTGTGGTGTGCTGTAAGCCAGCATCAGCTCTGAAAGCTGTCAGCAGGGCAGGGGTAAAATTGGAAAAGCAACAGGGGTTACTCTGTTCTCTGGCTGGTGGTGCTCAGGATGGGACTGGTGTAAACTGGGGCAGAAAGGGGCTGGGCAGAGCCCTCGTGTGCTGTTGGGGTCGATCCAGCATCATGCTGGAGGCAAGGTCAGTTCTTTTTTGGAGAAGACAAGCGTTGCACCAGTTTCAGGTGTCCTATGCTGGAGGCTAACAGGCTTCATAGACCACTTCCAGGACCTTTGTGTCATCAAGTTCTAACATAAAGTTAATTAAAATGTGATTTACCACAAATTTTCCAATGCAGAAAGGGGTTTTTAAAAATAATGCTGTAGTGACTAAAATTGTACTTGTATGTGCAAGCACATTAATGGATTTGTGTTCTGTGTGTAGGTCAGGCTTTAACATGGAGTCTTTTAATAGCTGAAATGTTCATTAATAAAGGAAAATCAGAGAATTAGGCAAATGGAAGACTGTCAAACAGTCTTTTCAATAATGTAACAAACCCATTTTTGGCCTAGTAAATGGGGGATGTTGCTATCCCTTTGACTGCAACACTTGAAATTGGGGCTACTTTTCAGCTTATGAAAAGATCTTTGTGGCTATTTGGCTCTATTTTGTCTGTGCACTCTTCCAAGTGTAAAAACGCTCTTCCCTGTTAAAGGTGGTTATTGAACTCCTCTTGTACAGTATAGCCTTTGCTACAAAGCATTACATTACGGGGTCAAGAGAGAGGACATCAGATAAAAAATGAACCGCAGCCCCTACGTTCCCAGGCAATTCAGTGTATTAACGAAATAGGGGAACTTCCATGGGAGTGAAATGGCAACTAAATACCTGTTGAAACTAATGGCAGGACTCCCACAGCCTCAAACGGTGTGAGGGTCTGGCCGTAACTCAGTTGCCGCTAAATTACCGCTGCTGTTTCAGAGGAGGTTAGTGAGGTTAGTTTATTACAAGCACAGTAATAGGGAGGAATTCAGGGGAAGAGGGCGAGTTTCAGGGTGAGATGAAATAGCCGAATGAGTCGGTCCCTATCCCTCGGCCGGGGAGTGAATAAGCAACACGAGGGCTGGGACCAATTCCTGACTGCTGCGGTCTGCCAGAGAGGGGAAAACAAATTAACTCTAGCAACAAGGTGGAGGAGAGTTTCTTCCTCGGTCTCCCCAGAGCACAGGGGAACCAGGAGCCGTACTGCAGCTTGCCAGCAAGGCAGGCTTGCATCTGCTCCCTGGGTTGAATGCTAATTTTACCAAAGCAATCTAGGGAGTTTTTTGGATGCTCAGCTTGGTTTTGTTTTTTATGTGCCTTAGCTTCAAAAATGAGGGTACTGCATTATGCAGTTATACGTTGAATTCAGGTCTTCAAAATGAAACAAAGGACATTTAAAAGCCTTTTTTTCTTTTTTTTTTTTTTTTTTTTAAACCGGAAAACATAGATTCCAGTCTACCCTTCTTTTATATCACTTTCCTTGCTGCACTATCTGCATTTCTTCCAGTAGCGCTTTAAGTGTCATGGCTAACATCTGACACGTGTTTCATTCTTCCTATCATGCAGTATTTCAAAAAACCAACAGTAAATTCTTTGCATAATGTATGGGATGCTTTCCTTGGAGTAAAATTGTGCTATGCTTCAGGGAACAGCCTCTGCCTGCCGCTCGGTGATACAGCCCTGCTCACAAACCCAATCTGTCGCTCCCTGACGAAGTGTTTCATGTCTATAAATGTGGTGATGTTTTATGTGGTCCACACTGAGCCTATGATCTCGACTACTCCCCAGCTGCTTCTTTTGGTGTCTTTCCTAGAGATAAAGGTGTGACTGAAGCCCTTGCAGACGGATCCCAGTGAGCTCTGAGGTTGCTCAACTTGGCTTGTAGTGACTGCAGGGAGCCCAGTGCGGACTGGGAAATCTTCCCCAGGAAATCTGCTGGGAATATAATTAGGTGGCGAGTCCAGGGTGAGTTGCATGCTGCTACAGTCAGCCTAGTTTAACTAAGTAGGTTATCTTAAATGAGGGTAACCACAGCTTTGCTCCTGATGTAAGGATGCAACCGCACGTAGGGTGGGCAGGGAGCTGCAGTCAGGGTGTGGGGCTGCAGTAGCATCCCAGGGATTTTGGCATTGGCTGCATTAGAAGAGAAAAGAACAGCATTGAAATTAGTCCTACGGAGACTACAGCTGCTAGGAGGATACTTATTTGCAGTGTGGATGTAACCATATTTTGGAGCTGGCGAATGATGTTAAGTTGAATACTCCAGGGGTCAGGCCTAATTAAGATGTTGGTATCGGATTCTAAACTAATTATGCAGGGAAACTGAGCTCTACATCATTATGTGCAAGTTGTTGCACACAAAGGTAATGCACGCTGATTCGGGCAGCGGAAGGAGACATGATCCATAATGCGCACGTTGTGCTGAATTCAGACCAACCACCCAGCTTGAACTGAGCAGCAAGGAGCAAAGAGGCTGAGGCAGTCCCAGTCACTTAGAGTCGCAAAAGCTAATTGAAGTGTGACTTATTTTTGAGGACACAGTGGTCTGCTGGAGGTTATTCCTCAAGGGAAGAATGACGCCGAAGTTGCCGGATGCCTCATTCATTGTAAATAATTCACTCTGTTGTAGCTGTGCGGCGAGGGCACCCTGCAGCCATTCTGCTGAGCAGCCTCAGAGCGCAGCCGCTGCCTTCTGCATCGCACCAGCACCTCTCCCAGCACCACAAACACGGCAGAGTATTGAAATGCTTTGAAAGGTACCCCCTCTAACAGTCCTTCCTTCAGCTTACAACAGCTATTGACATTTCGGTGATGCTGCTCCCGTTGTACAAATGCACCAAATATCCTCTGTTGAGCCACAACAAAAATTTTCTGAGAAGCAGCACTTAATAGCTGTTCTTGCTCCCACCGACACCAGTGGCTGGTTCCACTGAACTGATGAGTAGGTCTCAACTGGCCAAAGGACAGAAAGCCAGGATAGAAATTATGAGTGTCTTCAAGGATGTAAAAGGCTGCTGCAGAAATGATGGGTATAATCTGCTTTCCCTCATGTCAAGAGGCAACAGGTTTATACTGAAGGAGAACTGGATTAGACATTAGGGAACAGCTTTTCTAATGTTAAAGACAGGAAAATCAGACATCACCTTCTCCATGCAATACATCTTAAAAGGCTTCAAAGCCAGGTTAGACAAACATCTGGGACTATAACCCTGTGACAGCCATGGAAACAGTCTTGCTACTGCATATCCTCCTCCTGCTCTGTGGCTTCACCTGTTCCACCCTCAAAAGCCCCATGTCCTTAAAAAAATTTCCCATAGATCATCTTCGTAAATAAGTAACAATGCTTTAAGAAGGGCAGTTTTGTATGGGTCTTGCCTGCAGGCTGTGGTACAGAATGATAACTTCTGGAACTGCCATTTTACAAGGGACTCTTCGCACCCTAATGACATTTCATTTAAGCCAACAAATTTCTTCTCAAACCAGTCAAATTTTGGAGTTACTGAATAACTTAATTGAACTGTCTGCTTCAGAGATTCCTGGTAGACAAGACAGCTATGTACAAATGGAGAGCAGGACACTGTGTCCTGGTTTCATAGAGGCAGCCCATGTCACTTGGTGCACTGTCCCTGTTGGTTTTCATCAGGGCATTAAAATGACCCAATTTTCTCCTGCTTCGCTATTATCGTTCCTGGGTTATAGGTATTGGTGATATTTAAAGTCATCCTTCTTCACAGAATGTCAACTGCTAAGACATCAGGACAGGTAATGGAAATTGCTGATAGAGAAAAGCACCCAAAAAAACCGGTTTCTGGACTCAGTGATGCAGATTTCTATAGTTAGCCTGCTTTGCTCGTGTCCATGCTGTGATGCACTGGGCTCGCTGCTTTCTAGGCAGAAACAGTGCATGAACAGGCAAATGGTTTGGGGAGGTGGCAGCTGAAATAAAGATGTGGGTGACAACAGAGGTTATCATCACATCTTTGGACCTCATCCAAGACAGGAAAAACCCCCTGATACTAGCACTGCATAATAAATACAATATAATCAGAACCCATTATAATCTAGTTCTGCTTGAAATTCAAGTGGTTTGGACTGGAGTTCATTTTATATATGCTTCTAAATAAAGTTAATGTGTTCTCTACTTCCCCTTCCCCCTTAGTCTATACTGCAACTTAATGAATAACAGGCTTAGTCACTCTGGTATCAAGATAGCCTTTTTACAGCCATGCAAATGTTCTTTGGTATATGATTTGTACATGCTTCACTCATCTATTATCATTGTTCTTTCTAAATGAGAAAATGCAAATGTTACACCAAGGGCCCCATCTACATAGCTTACAGAATATAATTCCTGACAGCAACATGAAGCTGTTTAGCATAATTTTCCTGTTAATAAACTGCCAATTACAGTAATTTAGTTCATAGCTTCCAAAGACCAAAAGGTATATGATGATTTCCAGTGCCCTCCCAATTAATGTCTCAGTTTATTATTTTTGTGTGTCTGAGAAAATAGAAAAATGGGAAGGACTCAGTTGTTTAAAGATAATATTAATGCAATTTCCTTTCACAAATTCAGAAGCTTTTCTCATCTGAGAAGCAAAATGCAATTTTGTGGGTATGCACTCCCCCTTGCACATGCACATTTGTACATGTAAAACACTAAGAACAACATCAGAGATATCTATATTACACATGAATGTGAGTCAGCTTGAAAAACTACCAAATTAAACATTGTAAAAGCTCTTAGAAACACCTGCCAGCAATGAAAAACTTTTTTTTTTTTCCTCCCATAACTTCTGTTTGTTGTTCAAATGCTTCCCAAACTCAGATGGTTATGCAGCACTTTAATAAAGTCAGTGGGAAATACTGCAAAAGATGGGGGGGGGGGGGGGG
>VYZV01010192.1:204870-248894 GCA_013401275.1 Pandion haliaetus
GGGGGGGTCGGGAAGACAATATTTAAGGAAATGTTTATAGTTGCTGGAAAAGATTCAGAAGTATTATATTTAGAAGCAATTATGTTTTGAGCATCTCCTCACATACAGTGTTTTCTCTTCTCAACCTTTCTTATTAAAGGGAATTTGCATGAAAAGAGAATCCTTGTTTCTTAAGAGTTTATCTGATCTTCCTGCTTATTTCCCATTCCCTGCTCCATCTGCTCCTGAAATCTTCATTCTCTGTGATACAACCAAACAATTTCTGAGGCAAGTCAGACAGATTTTAATTGAGGAGTAAGCAATAGAGGGGATCTCAGGGATTAAAGGTGCTATTTTCAATGCAGATATCTCAGTGGGTAAATGTAGTAGGAAACAAATGATTTTGGTTTGGGGAGAAGCTGAAGAGAATAACCTAGCTCGATGGAGCCTTTCAGATTGTTTGGGTAGGATACTGCGTTTTTTTCCCCTCCTATTTGGAAGTGGCTCAAGAACCTGTCCTGTGTTTTCTGATCCATTATTTCTTTCAAGAATATACCCACAGATGCTGTGAACAAATTTTGTCTTGGTTAAATACATATTAGTTAAAAAAACCCCAAACAACCAAAACCCAAGTGAGACTCCATCCTTCCCACAACCGTGTGCAAATGTAAGGAATTGGGCTAGGCCTCCCATTGCCTGCCAGAGGACAGAGGGAGGATGCCAGTGATTAGACCCCGACTGCAATATTTATTAGACATTCAGGAGTCAGCTTTGGCAGAGAAATTTCCATTCCCTGTATAAATACTCAAGCTAAAGCCTGCTCTGGCTTCTAAACACCTAGGGTGGGCTGTTTCAAAGGACTCACCATTGCTGTCACTGCTCTTCGTAATTAAAATGAATTGACTCCTGCGGAAGCACGGTTAGGTCAGTGCTAAACGATTCCTTAGATTCCACCTTCCCACAAGCTGTGTTTAGAGCACAAAAGCGCATGTAGTGCCATCACCACGTCTTATGTGCTGTCCTGGTTTCGGCTGGGGTAGAGTTAGTTTTCTTTCTAGTAGCTGGTACAGTGTTATGTTTTGGGTTCAGTACGAGGAGAATGTTGATAACACACTGATGTTTCCTTTCCCGTTGCTGCTCAGCACTGTTTATACCGAGTCAAGGAGTTTTCGGCTTCTCCTGCCCAGCCAGCAAGAAGGCTGGAGGGGCACAAGGAGTTGGGAGGGGACACAGCCAGGACAGCTGACCCAAACTGGCCAAAGGGGTATTGCATACCGTGCGACGTTGTGCCCAGTATATAAACTGGGGGAGTTGGCCCGGGGGGAATCACCGCTCAGGGACTAACTGGAGCATCAGCCAGTGGGTGGTGAGCAATTGCATTGTGCATCACTGTATATTCTAATCCTTTTATTGTTATTATTGTAATTTTATTAGTGTTATCATGATCATTATTATTTTCTTCCTTTCTGTTCTATTAAACTGTTATTATCTCAACCCCCAAGTTTTACTTTTTTTTTTTTTTTCCGATTCTCTCCCCCACCCCCCGCGGGTGGGGGGGGGAAGTGAGTGAGCAGCCGCGTGGTGCTTAGCTGCTGCCTGGGGTTAAACCACGACATGTGCCCAGTTGCCTCTCGGTGCTAATGCCTGCAACACCCAGGACCTCCAGCACCCATCAGCCCCTGTGCCTAAACAGCTGACCCTGCCTGCTTGCTTTTGGTAGCCAGCAGAGCATCTTGCTTGCCCAGCTGGTTCAGTGCAAGGCCAACAGAGGGAAGGGGTCCCTTTCATCCAGAGGCTATGGCCGGACCCCGGATCCACCTGCACGAGCACTGTGATTACCATTGGAGACAATCCCCTGTGAGCCAGGGGCAAGCCAGCAAGGCACGCTCTTGTAATAGCTTTGAGGAAAAAAAATCCAAGTGAGCTTGTTTGGGGACTTCATTCAAACCGAGAGTGCCCTGCTAAGCTGTTTGCCCGTCTTTGACGTTGTTGATGGTGTTTGCCTGCTCGGCCAACTCCTGCCCAGTGCAATGCCTCAGGCAAGGGCTCGAACCAGAGAGGTTCCTCCAAGGCTTTGAAAGCTAAATTGAAACAAAGTTATTGAACTTATTAAACTTTAAGAAGGTGCAAGTGTATGTGCCAGCTAGTTACTTCTTGATAAGTATATACTATTAATAGCGCTTTAAAAAACCCAAGTCAAGATCTGCAGTATAGCTATTCTTCAAGATACTTTTGACTATTATGAGATTAATGGATATGGGGCAGTTTGGAACTGATACATTAATTCTAATCACTTAGCTCAGTTTGTATTAATGAGAGAGAAGTGGGCGAATCCTATAGAAAGACATGAGAATATATACCTTAAAGGCATATGTGGCGATTATGCATTTTGTGTTAGAAAATTATTGCTAAGCACTGAAAAAACCTGACAACTGGATTTATCAGATGGACACATCCAATACACGGGGCAGTGCAGCAATATATATAACAGTGGCAATGCCACTTTTCTATGAGGTTAAGCAAATTCTGAAATAAATCTGGGGAGTGAAATAATTGTATTTTTTCCCACTGAAGACCTTCATATGTGCGTATTGGGAGCGTGCTGGGGTATATTTGTTTGTGCTTTTACCGTGAATACGGGCTTATGACCATGTTAATGATTTTTTTATACACTTGAGTGTTTGGTTGGAGCTGAATGACTCAGATTAATCATATCACTTTTCAAGCGCCTTTGGTATAATTTTTTTTGGTGTTGTTTTATTTATAGACTAGAGACTTAGGGCTCTGTAGCATTTCCTTGCTGGCCTCAAAGCTAGCAAGTACTCTTCTTTTCTAGCCTGACCTCTGTCCCCTGCTCTTGCTGTAAGGCTCAGGGCCGTAGCCTGAGGCTGGAAAAGCCTGACAAGGGGCTGCCCTGGAACTGGTGTCAGGTTATTAAATGGAGCAAGGGAAGAGCTTTATATGGGAGTGACACCCTGTGAATCTGCCCAGGGGCACCACCTCTCTGCCTACACGCATTACATCTATACGCTGTCAGCCTGAGGACTGGGAGCCCCACGTTAGAGGCTGCTAACCTTGCACCTTGCATAGGGCAGGCTGAAGTGCCGCTGCCACCCCATTGGGTTTGCACTTCACTCATTAGGCAGCCCGGAGGTGATTTAACATGATGGGATGGGATGTACTTTCATCACTAGGAAGCCCACAAATGTTTGTAGTTATAATTAGGAAATGTGCTAACACTCCTATTAACCTGACTGATGTGGAGTCTTGGTTAGGCAGAAAACTGATTTTTCCCCAAGTGACTGCAACAGGAGATCCATTTAGTCTGAAATGGGAGTTATAAGGAGTGTAAATTTCTGATGATCCCTTTAACCAATGAACAAATGGTTAGGTGCATCTTCAAAGGTTTGTTGTAGTGATGGAAGAAACCCCAAGATGAGGATGTGTGTTATAGGAGGGCAACATTTTTTTTATCCTATAGGTAGGACCACAGCACAGAGTCTGGATGCAACCACCATGCTCTGTCCCAACGCCAGGCTGTGTCATTGACCCAAAGCAAAGCTTGCTGACACTGCGCCATCCTTACTAGCTATCAAATTTAGGACATGTCTGTCCTTCCAAAAGGACAAGACAATTTTAAAACTGGGAGCAGAAGAACCACATAAAAAAGCTAGGCTGATTATATCAGTGCACCAATACAGGCATATAATTCGGGACCCAGGCTGATATTTGCACAGTGTCAAGCTGTCCTTGCCACCTTGGGTCAGTGGTATTTCTGACACCTCTGTGCTGTCTTCCATGGCACCATGAAGATGTGCCCTCACTGACCTAACACAGCGATAAAGAAAGCTGCTCTCTTTTTTAATGCAATTCTGGGAGAAAATGGCCGCTTTTCAGAAATAAAATGGTTTCTGCTAAAGGCTTACTCAGTACAAATGCACTAGTGATGCAGCTGTAGCTGTGCTGTGCTGCTTTCCACAATGCAAAGTTTCTGACCTAAAGAAGAGCTTGTGTGTCCAAAAGCTTTTTTGATCTCCAACTGCATTCACTGGTTTAATAAAAGATCGTAGCTCTCCATGCAAACCTCAGTGTCTATATAATGAATTGAACTCCTATGTCCAAAAGGACTTCATGTTGACCTTAAAAACCTTGAAAACCTGTTAATATTAGGCAAACTGAAGAAGAGGTATAGGACCAGGGTGGATCATGTTTTACTCGTACACAGGCAAAGTTTTGTGATATAATCAAAGGCCAAAAATTAGCTCTAGTTAGATGCAATAGAGCCACAATGACAGTTATTGGACAGCGTTCTGTCCCATTATTATTTATGTATTAGTTGAAGTCACAATAATATTAAAGTCACCCTCACTAAACATACACTATTTTGTATTTTGACAGCACTTCATAAACATTAATGATTTAAGCTGAAGTAAGCATTTCTTTAATATCAACCTTTCCTGAACTGACCTGCAAAGGCAGATTAAAGGCAATGAGGAGCACACTGCAGTTCAAGCACATAAAACCCCCCCATTGCTTGTCCAGGGCTTGAGGAGAAAAAAATGTGGACCTTCCATCTGCTGCAGATCCATTAACAAAGTATCGCAAGCGGCTTTTATGTGCCCTGTCATTTGGACATTATACTAATGTGGGAGAAGGAGAAGGGGCAACATAAAAGTACAGTTCAAAAGGACCTTGCAAAGCTCAATGAATTTGGACTTACAGTGATAGAGAAGATCCATGCTTATGTGTTGAAAAAAAAAAAGAAAATTGTACCCCAAGCTAATCTCATGTCTCGCTGGTTAGTTGCCAAAATTCAGGTGATGCCACTTTCAGAGATTATATTCGTGTAAAAATAACCTAAACTGTAAGCTGATACACAACAGCATCAGAATAATGTGGTGGTGGTCAGCAAAGACAGTGTGCGCTGAAACGTGGGGGTTGTTTTGATGTCTGTAAGGAAAGTGCATAGAACCACTTGCTGGTCGTGCACTTTTTGACAGCAACTGGTTTTCGGGTGAGCCGTGCTGTCACCCCGCTTTTAGTGGGAGCAAGGTGGGTTGCTCCTGGCTGCAGACTGAGCAAGGCGGCACTGGGCTGGCTTTAGGATGAGGGGCAAAGTACTTACGGGCCAGTTTTTTAAAGCGTCCTTCACACAAAAGGACTTGTCTGCGGACTGTGCTACTTGTCTGAGTTTTGGACAAGGAAAACTCAAATATCTGAGTTTTTTTGCTGAACTGGCAGGAAGTCCTGAATGCAGACTTAATTCCCCAAAAAATACAGGCAAAAAAACCTCCTTAGCATCTTAATGGTCCCTTTGGAAAAGCTGGCCAAGTCAGACAGTAACATCCAGTAAATCCTTGTTATCTATGCTTGCTTTACTAATGAGCCTGAGTATCATATTTAAATCCCTGTAACTGCATCTCATATATTGGCTGGCATGAAAATAAAATATTTCCGTTTGGCATTTGGTGTATATCACGGGCAGCTCCGCTGTGCACCCAAAATGCCTTTCCTGTTATTAGCGTGTTGCAGGCCTTTGAAGGGTCACCGTGATGAATAGGACGGTGGAGGCCATCGGTAAGGCAACATTTCAAACCGAAAATGTTGCAGCTATTGGAAGGTAATTGAGATACTGTATATTTACACAGGTCTGTCTCGGAAATACTCCTTTAGCAAAGGCTAAGTTTGATTAAGGGCTTTCCTCCTTGGATCAGGGCAAAGACAAATTCAAAGAGCAAGAAGAAAGAAAAAGAAAGGGAGGCTGGAAAATAAAATGGGACATTTCTCGTGTAGCCTGCCTAATGGCTGTGGATGTCAGTTGGGAGCAGATGGATGCGACTCCATTTTGGAGGGGGGATTTTTTAGTGATACGACCCATTTTATTTTGATCAAATTTGTGCTGTATTATGCAGAATATTTTAAACAACATTTTCCTGAAGGGTTATTTACAGTAGGATCAAACTTCAGGAATGAGCGTTTGTTGGGTAAGGCTCTCTTTCTTCTATGTGTTTTGCTGCTTTTCCCAGCTGAATTAAGAGGAGCAAATTATTATTTGTACATTTATGGAGGCCTGTATCCCCTTAGGTCATTACTAAAATCAACAGGCTCAAACCTATACTGAGGTTCTGTTTGGGGAGCTGTGTTTGGTGCCCCTGTCCTGAGTAGGGGCTGGGATTGCTGTGGAGAAGGCAATAGGATTTTAGAGGAAAAACACCCAGACAGGTTAGAGGATAATCGTATTTTTCACTCCCAATCTCTGGGAATACTCCTAAATGAGATGGAGGAAATGGCACGAGTGGTTATGAAGAGCTGCTCCCCAGTGCTCGCAGGGAAGGTGTGCTTCGAAGTGAATTGTTGGTTCTGAAAACACGGGCTCTCTTTGTATGCAGGAGTTTTTATGTCCTGCTGCCTCATTATCTCAGTAACTTATTATAGTTTTATGTCTGTGTTGTGCCGCAAATGGACTGTCCATAATCCTCTTTTTATAGACTTAATCTGGCTGGTAATAAACGTCTACAGGGTCAGCATAGCATCTTCCCTTTGGTTGTGAAGGCACAGTGGGAGCCATTCTGGGGCAAGCGGAGAACACCCCTCCTGTCTGTGTTTTAAAATCCTTTCTATTCCAATCTGAGTTTAAAGAGGTGTTGGTGTTGACATTTCGGCGTGAAATACAGCTGTGTGTTTACTTCGGGAAAGATCACCGCCAGCTGTCACAGCTGCAGCCTTCTGTATGCGCACAGCGATGATCTAATTAACATCCCCTTTGGTACGGGGAAGTTAACATTGGACAAGTCTCTAAAGCTGGTTTTTGGAGATTTTGGTAGCTTAGGTACTTACTGAGATAGGCTGGATGAATTTTAGAAACTGCCTTCTCAAACATTCTGCAAAATAACTATTACGATTTCACATCACCTGTACACACAAGCCAGTTAATTTGTTTTCAGTGAACATTTGTATGAGTGAATTATTCACCCATCTGCAATATTTATCTTTAAAATGACTAGACAATTCAGCTCTGTGTGGAGATGTGCCTCCGTATGAATTCATAAATCCACGATCACTGGCAGGACATTTTCTGCAGGGGCTGATGATCTATTTATTCTCCCTTTTCTTCTCTCCGAGGGTTAGCCCAGGCCCTCTTGCTTTGACATGAACTGCAAGCAAACAACTTGTATAGCATTTTACTACTTCCTAGTTTGAATATAAAGCTCCAACAACGCTCTCCGCAACTGCAGCTTGTCAGGTTAGCAGCTCTCTCAGACGATTATACGGGTAGCAATTTTGTGCGGATTTTTTTTCCTTGCACACAGCAGACATAATGAGCAGAAGGGATTATGTGATGAGCTGAAATAACTGAGCTAAATAAGGAATTGCAAATGCAAATTTTGAGCCTTTGCAACTATTAGTGGTGAGCTCTGAGCCTACTAACAGAGGGCTAACTTTTGGGGGGATTGTCCCTTTTTCTGTTCAGAGATGCTTGGAGCTCCCACACGCCGGGGCAGCACAAAGAGAACATAGAGGGTCTGGATATTGAAAATCATCCTACCAAAATTGGCCTTACTTGCCCCAGTGGCTGGGGTTGCCCCAGGACTGGGATTGCCCCTGGGGTGGTACTCCCCCTGGCAGGGAAGCAACTGGAATTGCTCTGTATTTCAATGGCCAATGCTTTTCCTGGAGGAGAATGGGAAGAGTGTTGCTGGCAATTCATAGTTGCCTAAACTAATGAATCGGAAAATTATTCCAACTGCTTCATCTTAAGAGAGTCTGAGTTTTAAAGAACAGCGAGGATCTTAAATGGCATTCCGCTGTAGTCATTAATAAAGCCATTCTTTGTCAGGGAAGATCCAATATGGTGAGCATGAGGAACTCCATCTTACTGGTCTGGAGATTCGGGGCTTGATCTCAGCTTGTATGAACTAGAGCAGTTCTAGTCAACTGAGCAGTAATTTCCATAACGTTAGGAGGTAATCCTGAATATCCATGGTTTTGAAGAGCAAATTTGCTGAAGCATTTACTTAAGAAAATGCATTCTTTGCATAGACCAACATTTACTGAAGTGCACTGAAATATGCTGTGTGAGGGATAGCTTTTACTAGCAGTTACTAAATGTTACAGTCGCTGTTTTGTCTAATTGCTGATACGTGGCATACAAAGAACTATACCTGAATTTCTCTCCTAAGAGTCTCTTTCTTCACATGCTTTCTTCAACCCTTTCCTGAAAATGAAAGGCATGCTTCTCTGTGACAAGAGAGCTTTCTTCATCTGCAAAGGAAAGGTTGCATTTGCCTCAGCTTTACATTATTCAGAAGTGACTCACAAATCTTGCCTTGAAAGTGAAGTGGCTCGCTACATTAAAGAGTCTTGTGAAGAAAGCAGCTAAACTACTGTAACCTATTTCCAACGATTTCAGGTTTTAAGTTCTGCTAATGCATCTGTACCCTTTGTTAATGTCTACATGGAGAATAGAGTGGTTTACACTTGAACTTTAGTACCTGAAAGTGAGAACAGTGCCGCTGTGGTTGTAGTCACAGAGCAGAAATGGTCATACCCACCCTGGCTCTAACTGTTAAGTACCCAAAAAATAACCTGATATAGAGTAGATAAGTCTTCTCCTGGTACAGGAAGAATTCGCCTAGTAAAGGAAGAGTCTAAATCAAAGTTGTTCTGGATCAGCTAGACACCAGCTCTCTAACCTACGCAGTTTTGTTATCTGAGCTATTATCTGTGGTGTGTCCCCGTCCACGCTGTTCTAATTAGAAGGATAACTAATGGAGCAGCGTGACACTGCTAACAGGGAGACTGAAGTTTTAGTTGAATGCACAAATTAGCTTTGAAGTTTCCTGCAGTCCTAAAGATTTTATGGTAATTTTCCATTTCTGCATAGGCGTATTTGCATTTTGCAAGACAGTTTCGCTCTAATCATTTGTCACATATTGCCAACCCGTTGTCAGCAGGGTAGAGCCACCAGCCTAGAGAGCTTTTAATATTACTGTGCCCGTTGCCTTTAATGGGCATCTGGGAGCTGGCTCCTGGGGACTGAGCGTGGATATTCCAGAGCAGAAAAGGCGTTAAGGCATCGGTCTGACCCAGTGAACTGCCCAGACCAAGTCTGCAAAACGCTGTGGGCAACCAATCGGGCATATAGTATCTGACCAAGAATGTATTGCTGAGCATTTCTTACCTCTCACTCTTGTTTTTCCGTTTCCCTTTGCTGCACAGAATATGCTGATCTGTTCAAGCATGAGGGATTGCGTAACCCCCGGTTTTGGCAACAGTTAGAGACATCTATAGGTACTTACCAGAAATATCAGTTGTATGAACAGCTCTTCCTTTGCTTACTGCTATTGGAAAATGAAGGAGCAAATTGAGAATAACTTTGGAGCATAAATTCTCTGGATGTCTCCTCTCCTCAGCCAGGTCCTGTTTTCATTACAGAGGCTGGCAGAAGGCTCTTGCTCCTTGGTTCTTCTGCTGTGTTGAAATGCAGGTTCTATCATCAAGCGATTAAAAATATGGTGCCTCTGTGACCTTTTATTTATTTGTCAGACTGGCGGGGGTTTTGTGCTGTGCAGCGTCCCTCCTCCCCTGAGCTGTCGCCTCCTTATCATCATGTCTCAAACTTCCTTTGCTTTTCCAAGCTATCCCAGTTGACTCAGTCCCACCTCTTGGTCTGCTTGCGCATCACCTCACCCAGCGAGCGGAGACGGAGGTTCACTTTCACAAGGCAGCGGCAGACTTTGATCCCAGTGCCCTGCTCCAACACTACAGCTCTGCCACTGGCATAACACAACACGTGCCTGTGGCTCAAGGCATGCCTTGTGTGTCCCCCCTGCCCAGCAGCTTCACTTTTACCTCCTCCAGCTCTCTGCTGTTGCTTCCTTTGAAAGCTCGTTCACTCCAGCTGGGACTTCTCTTTCTGCCCAAGCCCTCTCCGGTCTCACAATGCAAAAGTCTCTTTCTAGATCTCGGGTCACAACGTGCACCTCTCCAGACCACACGCAGTCAAGCTGTTTCCTTGCCTTGCAATGCCTCTTCCTCGTCCCTCCTCCGCTGGCCTCGTCTCTGCTGCTGCAGCAGCAAAGTGTCTCCTGGCCCCTTCTTGCAGCTGTAGCCCTGTTTGTCAGCTGCACGTTTTCCTGCCCCGCTGTGCAGTGTGTTTTCAGATCACAAAAAAATTCACACAAACTGGCAGTTCCACCTTCCACAGCCCTAACTGAACTTTAACCAGCTGCTGTCACAGCCCGGGCCTCATTTGTTAGCCAGTTCCTTGTCCAATTGATTATTTCACTAGCCTTGCTGTTTTAACAGCCTTATTGAAGTTCATGTAAATCATATCTCCAATCTCACTCCTGTTCTCTCTTGCTGTCCCTTTCCCAGAGATATGAATCAAACATTAATATTGATCAGCATTTAATGCCAGACACAAAGGAAAATCTGCTTTCATGTAATATGAAATATTAATAAAATATTAATGAGGGCAAAAGAGAAGGTTGCAAACATGACGGCCATCTCATCTCTTTCTTCCTGTTCCAACACGGTACTGAGACATGCCTGCGTTATGCAGTGGTCTGGGCTTTCAGCTGCATTGAAATTTGGATTTGATTTCTAAGTCCAGATTTGGAAAAGTCAAGGGACTTATCACTTGAAAGGATTGACTGAGAGACCTTAGGAGCTTTTATCCTGGGTATACACAGGATGGTTCCTCAAATACTAGTGCTCTGAATTTTAACATCAATCATTTTATCAAAGTTGGACATGTTAATCACTTTCAAATGCTGTGCCTCATTTAGCTGGACAGCTACTCACGTTCTGCTATGCGTTCCCCATGAAGTACGGTCATATTTCTAATGGTGTAGACTGGCGCTCAGAAAGCAGCAACTGATCTCAACTTGTCAAAGAGACTTTGACAGGTGAGTCCCCGTTTTGGTTTCGGATAGGTGTGGGCTTGCTTGAGGTTGCTCATCAGGAAACTTTGAGGTATAACTTGAATGCCCAAAGGGCCTTCTCGTTATTCTCCTATTAGTTTGAGACCATGGTGAGGGAGAAAATAATGAATTCAGCTGTAAAGAAAAGAACCAGAAATTTAAAGGCAGTTAAATCTGTTTGGAGTATTTGGAAATAAGGAAGCCAAAGTGATCTGTAAAGTTATACTTTGATCTGATTTATAACCACGGCAGAGAGATCACATCTCAGCTGCAGCAAGACAGGCGGTCTCACTCTCTTCTGTGTAATCAGGGATATGGCTAAGAGAAAATAGAAAGGTAGGAAAAAAAAGAAAAATAGAAGAGGCATATAGGATGAGAAGAACAGAGGACCCAAAGAGACAATGTAGAACACAAGCATAATGTAAATTGCATCTATAAAGGAAAAAGACCTCAGAGTACTATGTCTGTTGTGAAATTAGTTTGTTCAGTGTAGATTGCGGAGCAACTCTACCAGATGGATCCAGCTACTTTGGATATACAAAAGCATTGCTGAATGTATTTTTGGTGTGTTGGGTTTGATGCTCTCCTGGGTTACACCTGACTTTGATGTGGTTTATGCAGGTGTGTGTGAAGGAAGAAGCTGTACTCTGAGAGCAATTGTCAACTAATAGCAGGATATAAGAAAAATAGGGCTAAAAAAATTATGAGAGCTGCCTAATCTGGAGATCTATCATTATACTTCAAACATCAGATCTTGCTAGGGAAAAAAGCCACTCTTAGCCCAGGTTGGTTTTTTATCATGGACTTTGAAGATGCTTCAGTGTTTACCAGTATCTGGTGATTGTTTGATCTTCAAGTTAAGTGTAGCCCTGCTAGATTTATGAGCTGGTGAAAGAAGGAGAGGCAGAGTTATATTTCTACCACACTACAGAGTAACTAGAGATGCCGCAGTCTTCTAAATCATTATTGCTTATTAGGAAAACTTTCATTTTCACTGCTGCTGGATGACAGTTCATTTTAATTTTGCTTTCTGAGGATCCTCTCCGTCAATGACCTGCAGTCTGTATAAGTGGGAATATAAAGCAATTGACATGAAATCAATATTAATTCAGGAGTGTGTCGGGTTTTTTCCTCCTTTTGTAACAGATACTTACCAGGGTGTTACGACCTGGCAGTCTGAAGCCATTGAGCTTCCAAATGCAGGACTTGGAGGGATGCTCCTGAATGAGCACAGGCAGTGTCCTTCAGGCCATGGTTGTGTTGTGTGCTCAGCTACATACCGAGATTAAATGTCAGTTTTGTGTTCTTGCCTTTTATCAGAAAGAGTCACTGCAGTTATTTCCAAGACTTAGAGAAACCGGTCAAAACTTCACAGCTGTTTTGCTCAGGAATCTGTTGAGCAACTGCTTGGTTTGGTCAGTGTTTGAGCAGCATCGGTCTGGTCTGGGTTTGTTTTGTTTCATTTTAGGTGGAAGTGAAGGTAAAGAAAAATATAGGGGGGCTTTTTGTTGGTGGTTTTTAAATAGGTCTAAAGCAGAGTTTGTCACTTGTGAACCTATGATCAGGACTAGACTTTCCAAGCATCATAGCAGAAATATTAGAGCAAATTTTAAAGGAAGATCAAGCAGATATTGCTGGGATTTTACTGAGGTTTCTCCCCACATCTAGAGGTTAAGTGCAAAGAATCCTAGAGACATGGGAGAGAAAAGCTGATGCCTCTGGATCAGTTTGGCGCTGGAGTCACTGCAGGGTGCTGTGTATGTTGGCTGTGCTGAAGACTAAGTTATGAAGAGTTTCCTATTTAAAGACAAGAATATGGTATTTAATGTAGGTTTGAAGCAGGTAACACTGGAAGGACTCCAAGAGGAATGTGCTGTGCAAAGAGCAATAAGACAAGATGATTTTAGGGGCAACGTCTCAGGAGACTGAAGGGAAAAAAGGCTGCAGTGCAGATGACAGGGGAAAACCTGTCAGTCTTTTATCAAGCACTAATCTAAACAGTTAGCCTTGTCAACAAAGGATTGAGCTCAGGAAATTTGGGGTTTATTTCTGGCTTTGCAACTTTTTTTTTAACCTTGAGCAAGTCATCTTATTGCTCTCAGCCTCAGTTTCCCATGCTGCCAAAAGGCAATGGCACTATCTCCCTTTATAGCGTACTTTGCTACGTATTTCATAAAAGCGTGTAATAAAAGTTTAGCACTATTTGTCGCACCCAGAAAAAGCTTTTCCAGTAGCTATGACCAGTGGGGAAGAAGGTCCATCATCCAAGGAGGCTGGCCACTGAGCATCTCTCTTGTCAGTGCGAGGAGAGTTGCAAGCTGAAAGGCTGCTGTGCAGATCTGCCGTTTGCATGCCATACCTCTGAGAGGGATGGAGAGTTTTAGTTGCTAGGGCTGTTAATCTGGCACCTTTAACCAGGTACCTATAAAAAGTGGGGAAAACAATGAATCATCAGTCTAAGGTGCTTGTTAAGTGTTCTTGTTAGAGACCACAGTCCGTAGCTTTAGTCTGCTAAGAGTAATTTCATCCTCCTGGCTGCCCAGCAGATGAGCAAAATGACTGACAGCGGAAATATTCCAAAACAGGGGATATTAAGCAAGCACACTGATGACTGATGTCTGCTGTTCTCCCAGCGGAGTTATCACTCATGTGATTTAAGTTGACTTCAGTGACATTTTTGCCCTTGAGGATTTCTCTCCTCCTTTGCAGAAGTGTGTGCACTTTACTTGAAGTTTTGCAAAGAGCCATGCAGGGAGGATCTTCCCACTGCAGGGCTACATTTCCATCAGTGTCACAGGCATCAGTCAAGCAGGACTTTTCCAGAGACAGCAAATGTTATGACTGTCCCAAGACATGAGCTAGTTCTCTGCTGGCCGCTTGATCAAAGCTAAGATCCTGATGTCAAGCTGTAGAGTCCTCAGCTCAGCGGTTGCCCTGTCTGAGTATCCACAACGTTGTCCCATGCTGAACGAGCAGTTTTTGACAAAGGGGAGGCAGACTGACTTCCTAGATTAAGGCAATGGTAGAGACTGGGGAGGATCTTCAGCTCTGAAATAGGTTTTCCCTCAAAAACCTTGCTGGCTTTCAGGGCACGCTGGCCGGAGTGGCATTTGTGGAGGTTGCCTATAGCATGGCTGATGGGAACACTCACAAAAGGCAGGGGAACTATTCCTGCTATATCAGCCAAGGCAAGGAATAAATGCATCTTCCTACATCGACATATGCATCAAAGTATATAAACAGATGAGTAAAGTAAGTTCATAAAGCATCAAACTAGAAAGATGTGAAGTAACAGCTTCATTCTCATATTTATGTCTTCCTAATTGCACTCCACTGAGATCACTTGCAAGCCTATGATGTATTTCTGTATAGTAGGAACAAGTTGTATTTGATCTCAAGCCTTTTTCAACAAGAAGCCGAAATGAAAGGTGAGATTCAGAAAAGATCATGAAAATTATTGCCTAAATTTAATACCAGAAGTATTTTCTCTTAATGGAACTTTCTTCCTGGAAGCGCACAACCCATTTTCTAGAGTCCATCTGTGTATTTATAACATGCAGTGGGAGCAGGAACTGCACACCAAGGACTTCACAGGTTGGGTTGGCTGTGTGCTAAGCAAAGTAGTGGTTATACGTAGGGAAGCAGTTTGTGGCAGGGTGCAAGAGGAAGATATATGCCTCCTTCATAGATTATAATATTGACTTAAATCGTATTAAGATATGGTCTCAGAGGTCATCTCCAACCTTGAAGTACTTTTGGCTTCTGTGCTTAATGTTGGGTTTAGTCAGTGGTTCTTCTGAGTGACAGTTGTCAGAAAAAAATATGTAGAATTCTTTATTTGGAGATGATCAGCTGTTGTAGCAAACAGCCAAGGAAAAGGAGCTGGTCTTTATCATAACATGGTAAACTGCGACACAGAGTTCTGGAAAGGACTGTTTTAAACTTCTTCTTGCCCTACTGTGCTTGTCAGAGACTGACGGGCAAGTCTTGCTGGCTCCAAGTGCTGCTGACAAGTTTGAAGGTGTATTAGGAAAACTGCTTTCTCTGGGGCATGAAATTATTCTGACAGTTGCTAAGGAAATGTATTCCAGTAATCTACTGCCACTTCATGCATACTGCAGAAAACTGGAGATTGCTTCAGCAAAAAATAACATCTGCATTAATCCTGTGTATAATCATCAAAAATCAACTACTTGCTTTATTCAGCAGTCAGAAGACTGAATTGCTGTAATTAATGGACATACTATTTTTTTTGTATGTGTACATACTACTATTCTACCCATTTCACAGATGCAGACATTGAGTTCACGGAAAAAGGCATCTTAAAAAATCCTGATTTCAGTTGTATGCTCATCCTCTGGTTTGCACTGTGGGGTCTCACACCAGCAGAAACGAACATGGCTGACTCTCAGGCCCTCGACCGCCAGCCTTAGGTGACCCTCCCTCCTTGTGAAGAAGTTGTTGGCTGGTGTAGAGGACTGTGGCCCAACTGTGTGATATAGTTCCACATTAGAAGAGTTCCATCTAGATGCACAGGATAGCTGCTCCGAGAGGTCCTTGCCAAAGAGGTTTGTTTCTGGGACAGTGAGTGATGACTGAAGAAAACGAACAGGAAAAGTTAGAGGAACCGTACTGAAGAGTCTTACTGAAGGATTTTTTATTCAATATTAGTTTTATCCATAGCTGCAGTAAGTATGATAATTGCCAGAAAGATATGCAGAGTTCCTGCTTTGGGAACCATCACTCAAAGTTAGTAAATAGTCCATCGGCTGGATCGATTGCTGCCCACTCCAGCTTTGCTGCAGGCAGCCCAGGGCTGCGTCTGCGAGGTCTACCCGGGGTGCTGAAGGACTTACAGCTGAACTGTGCACTCTGCGCTCCCAGTGCAGCATCTCAAAGTGCTTCCAGGGTGGCTAGCAAAGTTAAAAACGCCTTGGCATAAAACCGTCAAGCTTTATCCTCCCCATAAATTTGCCCAAGGACTAGGAGTGTTTTAAGGCACATCAACCTAAAGAAGTTTTAGAGTGTGCTGGAAAAGAGCTATAGTGCTGCGATTTACAGCCAGGAACATTCACCTGGACAATAAGAATCCTGGTGCATTGAGCTGAAAAATATGCTGCAGTGTATGGTATTGGCTTGTTTGTAATAAAACACTAGCCTAGTACATTTTATTGGTTTTACAGCCATTTATTGTTTTGTTTTCAGAAATACAGTATGTAAGCAAACCCAATAAAATAGTTTATTACATAGTAATTGTTCAAGAAGAGAAAGACCTATCAGAAGAGGTATCTCTTAAAAAGTATTCAGTTGGTCTCATGGATTAGGAGAGAAAATGGAGGAGATGGTTGAAGACCATCCCGAGTTCTCCGCTGTCTTTAGTGGGGCTGGACAGAGAGCTTTTCACAAGGCCTCGGACAATCGCTCGTGAGCTTTATCAGAGGGAGCCCAAAAGAGCCAAGAATGCAAAGCAGAAGAACCATATTTGCTATTGGCTATTTATCAAGCTTTTATTAAGAGGTTTCAGCTACCCAGTGAGCGAGCAGAGCGAATCAGAGCACACCTCTGAGACCACACAGAGAGAGCAGCGATTTGACTAAGAAGTATTGCATTCAGGTGGGCAGCTGTGGTTCTCCTACCCCTTCTTTTGGATTTTTCTCTCATAATATTAGATTAGATATGCTTGCTTAAATTCAAGTCTAGGCTCTGCAAAAACTTATCGGCTTGCTCACTTTTTCTTACCCGGGCAGTCATGTTACCATGGTGCATACGATAAAGGAACAAGTCCATGTGTATGTTTGTAAGATGTGGGCCCTGGATTTCAGTATTTGTACAGTGAAACTTGTTAATGAGAAATGAGTGATTAGTGTCAGGCTCGCAGGACCAAGTCCAAGGAGATGCCATTGAAGGAAAATCACCAGAGTACTGATATTTAGGTGATGATTTAGGAAAGAGCTGAGTTTACTGTGGTTTATGCTGGGAATTTTACCAGAAATCTCAAGAAATGGACAAAATAAAAGGCAAAATGCTGCATCAGAACACTTAAAGACCAGATAGTCTTGGAACGATTTTTCTCTCCTTTGTCCATGATTAAATAATTTATGTCAGTCTTCAAGTCCCCTGGAGTAGCTCAGCACTAGTGTCTGGTGTATCTGGAAGAGCAATGTCACCACTCTCCCTTTTCCTGCTCAGTTTCTGTACACACGAGCACCCAGTAAGCAGCAGCCTTTCCAGGGGACAAAGCAGTTTTATGGTACAGTGTTCATCTTTCCAGCCCCATTGAAGAAGGCTCTCCTCCTTTCCATTTCCATGTAGGTAAGAACAAACGAACAAACAAAACCCCAACCAAACAAAAAGCCCCACCACTTTTCCTGAACTTCCAAAGGTGCAGGGGATTTAATTTGCAGAGGTACAGAATAGTCATGGACCATGATCCCTAGCTTTGGACATGTGAGTTTGGACTATCAGCCATAGAAGGACTACTTCTCCCCAAAGGATGCCTTTGGGAAGTGAAATTCCTTCGACACATGTCAAGTATCCTAACTTTCATCCTGACCTGAATCTGTAAGGAGGAGGGTTTTGTGCATACTTGGTTCCACCTGCAGCATTTCAGCAGCTTGAAATGTTTGCTGTATCCCGTGTCCTATTTAGCCTTTCCATTCAGCTGTCTGTAATTGAGCGGCTCTTTCCAGCACACCCGCTACAGCTTCATCCTTATACCGCAGGAACCAATTCCAAGCTATTATTACACTGGTTAATGATCCCGTTCAGGCTGTTTTGGAAGAGTAGTCCTTAGCGTCTCACCCCAGGGATTTAAATAGGCTCGTACATCAAGGCCAAGCCTTGATAATTCCTTTATTTCTGGTGGCATTTTAAATCACATGGAAACGAGGAGCTTCTTCTGAGCAGGGAAATGACTTCCTGTCATTAGGCAGCACCTATCACCGACCAAGAACACTCTTGAAATTTATATTCTTAACTCTAGCACTTGCTCAGATCTAATGAATTGGGCTGAGACAAACAAATCACTGTTTCAAACGTTAAATTTCTCATCAAGGGATTTGCTTTCAACGATGTGTTTTAGTAGTAAGAGGTTGGTTTTTTTCTTTTCTGTGTTTTTTCTTAGTTTACAAGCCCATACGAAATTCCATATTGATATTTCAAACTCTATCTCTGAGAGATATCACACCAAATCCATGCTTTAGTATACTCTTTTCTACATTCCCATATACTCTTGTTTCTTCCTTCTCCCTTTAATTTCTTTAGCCTGTGAGTTAAGGACTTGTGATAGCGTGGAGGGAGCAAAACACTTTAAATCTTTCAAATCAAAATGAGAACTCTTCTTTTGAAAAAATAATCTGCATTATGGCAATAATGAGTAATTATAAGAAGTTGGTAGCATTTCAGTAATTGTACTCCTATTGCTTTGTTCAATAGACGTTAGTTCACATTTTTGAGAACTTTATATACTACTGAGATCTTCCTTGTAAAATGACAGATTCCCTGACCTTTTTCCTCTTCAAAGGATTTTCACTGAGCATGCTTGTTCTACAGAATAATTGTTGGTAGCACTCCTGAACTCCAGATACTTTCAGTTGAACCTCTAGCAGTGTGAAGTTCTTCATTTCCAGAATGTGAAATTCTCTTGACCCTTGTTGAGTGCTGTCAGAAATTATTATAGATGGATTTCTTTGTAAATATTGTTGCATAAATAGAAGTTCATTGGAAAGGCAGGAGAGGATGATAGAGTCCTTTCCTTGGAGACATCTTTATGGGATTCGGAGCTTTCCTTGTATAAGGGCAGGAGGATTGTGCCTGGAGGATAAAATTATCTTCTAAGAAAAAACAGAGGTTGAAAGCAATAGAAAGAAGAAATAATGTCCAATAATTCTTATTCAATCAAAAAATCAGATCTAGATTTTATTTAGGATGCAACCAAAAGCTGACAACAGTCTAAATATGTGTGGAATTTTAACATGAGATCCTGAAATGAGAACACAAAACAGTTTCCCTATGAGCGCTGGTGCAAGCGGAATAGCAAGTTACAGAGCCCAATCCTGCACTGCTGAGAGCATCAACCGTATGTGGCTACCATAGCTGATGAACCCCATGGTGTCTACCTCTCCTTACAAATCTTTCTCTGACATTTTCTCTATGAAGTTCTCAAAATCTCTCCTGATGCCACCTACTATTCCTCTGCAGCCTTGTTCTGTGACCCACAGTTTCTCCATTGTAGCTCTTTCCTCCTGGCCAGCAAAGAGGTGGTCAGGATTGCTGTGTGTTCCTGCGGGTGTTTGTCACATGGACATACGGTGATGAATAATGCACTGAACTCATTTAACTGCTTCCATTTCTGATGCTAGCTCTTGAATTCAAGTACGTCTTTGGTCTTTCTTTGTGTTCAAGTTGATTGAGAGGGTTTAACCATATACAGTATTCAAATTGCTTTTATGCATGAAGAGATTTTCAAGAAATCAATGCACTCTTCGGGTGACATAATTAATACATGAACTGACTGCCCTTTAAAGGCAGTAGTAATGCTCCTTACTAAGACCGATGCACTAATATTACATTCAGTAATGTACTTTTAAAAAGTTAAATTCTTCATCATTGGTATTTGAGTAGGACACAGAATTAGGCATGCTGAGCTGTATTTATTAGCAGAAAACTGATTATTATTACTGACCAATCTGCTTTTTAATGATTCAGCGAGCATGTTGGTTTTTATAGTAATGAATACAGGGCTCTTAATCAGGTGATCTGACAAGTGTGCAATTTGCCTGGAAAATTATGCTGGACTGAAAGTGTTTTTGTGAAGAATAAAAAAGGGAAAAGAGCCTATAAAATGTTGGCATTTAGAGGAGAAAGAGACAGGAAAAGCTGAAGGAACAACATTGCAATCCTTTGTGTCTATTGTCTTTATGCAGATATTTGGCCAAAATTCCCAGTTACTATCAGGGTTATATTTGCCCAACTCAAGGCAAATTTCAGGTCCGTTTTTGCAGTTTTCCACTGGAGTTCAAAGGAGCAGAAGCGTAATGCTCTTTATGAGCAGGAGAGTAGTGTTGGTGCTATGAAAGGCCACTGCTAAATCAGATGGCTGCAGTTCCCTTGTGCTCTGGTGGCGTGTTTACCCTCCTTCAATTAAAAGTGAAATGTTTCTTTTCACTTTGAGTGCATATTTGTCTCATGCTTTACCCACTCACGTGCATCTAAGGCCTCTTAGTCTTTCTACCAATTGGATCTGTTTTCTGATACTTGTCTTCTCTTGCTTCACACTCCTGACAGATGCCTTCTCATACATCCAAGAGCCTGGGCTGAAGGAATGATGATGGGTCTTGTGGGCTGCTATTCACACTCACCACAGGCTAAGCAGTTTCTCACACTGAGGAAGTCTACGGAATGAAATAGCTGACATACATCTGGCAACAAAGATCGAATGAGGCTCCTTGGAGACTTCTTCTATTGACTTTAATGGCCTTTGATCAGTCAATAGTCACTGTCACCAGTGACACTTATCAATGTACAGCCTGAAAAATGAATATCCTACTAAAAAATACACCAAACCTTTATTTTTTTTCATGTGCCTTTATCTAGCGATCTCTCTCCCTATTCTGTTCTTTATGATTGACTAGATGGTACTATTGTATTTCGTTCTGTTGATCCAGTTGTAAGTGGACATACAGTTCTGAGGTTCATCTTAAGAGGTATTGGACACTTTCCATTCCAAATTGACTTTATAAAGAAAGTAAATAAAATCTGTTTTTAAAAGAATGATCCCAATAATTTATTCATGGAGGACTCAACGTGGTAAGCAGGTAGATAGGAAACTCCCCAGGGAGCTACTTTTAGGATTATATACTACTGTTTTTCAAATTCTGGCGTAGCATCAGAATTAATATGCCAGCTTTTGTCATGTGTTCTGTGTCCCCTGTAGCATTTGAATAATGAATATCAGTCTGCAGCTGCTCTCTCCTGGGTCACTCACGTGCTAAAGGCTGATCAAAGGCTCACTGGACTCAGTGTAAAAGAGCCCCATCGATGTCAGTGTGCTTTGTATCAGGTCTAACTCACAGCACTGGGGTCCTTCATGCTGTGCACAACTTAACATGAGGCAGTGTGAGCTGCCTAGAGGAGCCACCTTTGTCGGTATAAACTTCCCGAGTCTTAGGTATCAGAATTTATGCTTCAATAGCATTTCCACTGAAGCCACTGGAAATTGTACGTAAATAAAAATGTTGGAAATTATAGTTGCCTATTACATTGGAGGACCAGGTATACCTATGTTTTTTTCTCCTTCCCTCCATTTTCTCCTCTTCCCCAGCCAATATGCAAAATACTTGATTAGAATTTGATAACATGTGTGTTGTCTCTATTTGGGAAAAAAGTCATCAAATATGACAAACAATGGAAACAAGGCCTGAAAGAATTCTGCTTTCTTGTCCTTAAAGGACTAAATGGAGTAAGGAGGCAATTTGAACTCTAGTCTCATAAACACCCTTACTTTTTTCCTCCTAGGTTTAGTATTATTTTTATATTGTGCACTGACCTCATACAAAAAAGGGTGCGTGAAGCTGATAGAGAATAAGCACCAGCAGTGAATCAATATAGGTGAACTAACTCCAGAAGTAAATGTGCATTGGAGAGAAGCAATATTGCATTGTTTTTGTATTGTCTGCAACACCTGAGCCTTGAGTATCATTTGGACATACAAAAATGTCCTTTTTTTCTACATTGTTAAACTGAAAGGTTTCCCTGTCTATTTGCTCTTTGTCATCAAAAGCTGTTGTCCATGATTGCACAGTATTTTGTATTGTCTTCTGTAAAACTCTAAAATGACTATTTAGATTGAATGCCTGAAGTGAGCACTAGGTAAGTCAAAGCACATTGTATTTCCTTTCCAGACCTGGGAGACAGATGCGTCACTCAATAGCATCCTTTCTCTACATTACAATCACAAGGTGCTTTAGTGCTTTTGTTCCACAATGATGAAAATTACTCTTTTTTTAACCTGTCTTCAAAGCCACTTGGTGGTGTGAAATTTGGTGTTGAGAAACTGTGAAGTTTAATCTTATAGTTAAGTACGAGTTGGTCACTGATGTCACCCACAGTTGACCTTCCCAATAAGTAAATAGCTGAGAAACATTCACCATAACCTCCACCCTCACAGAATAAACTCCCACTGCTGCTGGAGTTATTCATTATTTTCATTATGAGAAAACTTGGGTTACTATCAAAAACTGGGCTGTGTTATACCAGGAACTACATAAATTCCAAGTAGTAGATGCTCTATGCTCTGATGAGCTCACAGTCTAAAAAGACAAGACAGCCTTGGGCTGGGGTTAGAAGTATAACTGTGTTTTTCAATAATCTCACATCAACCTATGGGTTTTTTTTTAAGAATGATGGAATGCAGTCTTCAAATGTTATGATTCCCTGTACAACTTAATATCTTCTTAGTCTTCAAAACTCTATTTTCTTGACAAAAATAAATCAGTGATGCAGTGAGCATTCCTACATACACAGCCTAGCCAGCAAAAAAGCAACTCAACTTCTCCTCTAAGCTTTCAAGGCTGAACACCACAGCCATGGGTCCTCAGATTGCCGCTGCCCCTACGGTGAGAAACTGTGTCTTTCTAGCACAGGTTTAAATCACACCACAAAGTACTACCATAACTGACTGGCCTTTTCATGAAACGTTCCCAATATTTACGCTTGCAGAAGGTATATGCTTTTATTGCAATATTTGTTAGGTGTTATCTGACTCGACCAAGATTTCAGCAGGGACTTAGCTTGCGACTGGCCACGGAGGGATGTCAGACGAACTTACACCTGACTTTGATGCCGGTGCAGTCCTCTTCAAGTTGAGTCATTTCTGAGTATTTCTCACCTTAATAGCTGTAGACAGACTGTAATTCTGGAAGTTTAGTTCAGTAGAAGCAACAAGAAGAATGGGACCAGCAAAACCAAGCATCTGTCAAAACGCATTGCTCAGGTAACAAATTTAAATATCTGAAAGTACCTTCAATATTATAAAACATTAAAAAAAATGCATGTTACCTAAAGTTAGAACACTTTTGGCCTTGGACAGCGCGTGGCGGGGGGAGATTCAAAATTAATCATCATCTAGGGTAGGCCAAATGAGCTCATGCTTTGCATTATGTGTTATGAAGATCAGCTATCACTCTTTCCAGTGTCACAGTTTCAGACATACATTGTTTTGACATGTCCTCAACGGAATAGCTTTCCAGTAATGACAAATTGGGAACCAGTAGAGAGTCTCACCAGCAAAGGTGTCTTGTTTTTATATAACAGTGTGTTGATAATCTGGAAGTTTCGTAGTAAACTAGCAAAAATCAATAGGAACCACAAGAAGGGGAATTGGAGATCTAATAATTCTATTTATGTAGAGTTGGTAACCAGGAAGATTATGGGAATGAATAGATTTTAACAAGATGTTTGTGTTGCTTTCACTGCAGAAGACATGGATGACTGAGAACACCGCATGTACCATTCTTGGAAATGCTGAGCAGCTGTCTGTATTTTGTTCCATGTTTCAGTTGTACTTTGAAATCATTTCTCTGTAGTTAATGGTTTTGTCACAAAGTACATACTCACTGCACTTTGCAAACCTAACAACTTCTCCCTGAATAAGAGCCTATTATGGCAATTAAGAGTTGCTGGTAACCATGGAAATAATCACTTTTCTTGACCTAACAAAGGTGGTGTTCTGCTTTCCTGCACGAATTGCATACCTTAGCTTTTTGGATAATGTACATGTTTCTGATTTGAATGATGCAATGCGGTTATTGCACTTTTTAAAATATAGGGCATAAATCAGTGAGAGTGGTTGTTCCATATAGAACAAAACATAGTCCTTGGATGTACACATACATCACTCACTGACTGAAATCAATGCCATTTTGCTCACCTAAGGACAGAATTTGTCCCGTGCACCAACTGGGAAAACTGAGCTGATCAAGAAATGATGGGACTTGAGCAGAGAAAAAGGTTGATATCCCCTGCCATAAAAATCAAATGTGAAAAGTTCATAATTTAAAGCTGCCCCAGGTCATAATAAATAATTCAGTCCTCAATTATATGCAGTTTCTCCTTAACATAGAACTATCTCCCCAGTTTTTTGTAAAAAATCAGTCCATAGACCCTTATCATATATGCATGCGTATATAGATAGATAGATAAATATATGTACATAAAATCTCATGTCATGGTGGTAATTTACTCAGATTTATCAAGATATACTTTTTGTCCATGGATGGTTATCTTGTTGGGTTCTTTGCACTATATGATCTACAGTAACCCAAGCAGTAAAATAAGGGTTTTCAAGTGTGACTTCATTGGATTTACTCCCATATTCTGTATGTATCGTGCAGATGCATGAAGCAGTGCCAACATGAGATTTAACTAAAACAATAAAGCTGAATGTGTCCTTTGCCAGTAGCCTTAATTCACCCTCACTTTCAGTTCCTAGGATTGTCACTAATAGGTAATGACTACTTCTTAATTATTATTTAAGTTTAATAGCTGATTATTATTGCTTAATGATATGAATACTTTTAGCTGCGGTTGGTCAGAGAAATCACTTCACATTTCAGGTTCCTGAATGGATACGTTTGCAAACATTTTGCCTGGCACATTTATTTAGGAAGAGTTGAAAACGACATTTCATGTACATGCTTTCTGAGTCCTTTAAATTCCTTTTCTACAAACACGTCAATTGCTCCAGGAAAGGCAGTGAACATTTCTCAGATATGAGCAAGAATAATTTAAAATTTGGATGAATATAGGCTTATTTCTTTGCTTCATTGCTTCTTCAGTTTTATTTGAAATAGAAAAATGTATATTGAATTAGGTAATAGGAGCTGTATTGGAAAGTCTTTGTCATGCAGCAGATGCAGAAGAGCAAGCTGAGTCAATGTGGCTTGGCTCATCCCACCTAATTTGGGGATTTAACTGAGGCATTCAACTAAACCTCGGTTTTGGCATTTGCCAGAATTGCCCTATGACGTGTGTCTCCCTCCTAGGACAGAAAAGGGCATATTACTGTACGAAGAAAATCATCTCCTTCCCAAGTGGTCGTGACATAAAATGCTCATTTTCCTTTTCCACAAACTGGAAAACTGAGCTCTGTGGAACAAAAATCATACATTAGCCAGCCAGCAGCCTTTTCTGAGGAAGTAGGTAAATTTTGCTCCTACAGGGAGGCTCAAGCAATTAAATTTGTGAGGTCTTCCACAGAAGCGTTACAATGCTCATAGATTTGCCTCTGGTTTTTTTCCCCCACCCCACCTTGGCTTGTCTCAGACCCAGGCAGGCAGGATTGACTTCCACCACTCCGTGGTGCCTCTGGGACTGCCAATGGACTTGTTAAATTGTGATAATAATTTTTAGGCTGTTGGCCACGCATTTGTTATGAAATGAAGTAGCTCTCTTCACAGGAGCTGTCAGACAGAAATTACTTTTAGTCACAATCAATCTAAATTTCAACTGGAGACTTCAAGGTGAAGGCTGTGAACTTTGTTACCTATTAAAGGCCCATGAAGCCATCCAAGCTTTTTCATTTTTAGCTAGAGAAGTATTTCTATACTCCTGTGCTGCAGAAAGTATTGTTTATATGCCCAAACTCCACAGCATTAAATGCAATAAATCCTGTATTTCAGGAAACTACCTCCATCAAAGTTGAGATCTAAGTTCTTCAGGCCAAATTCTGCTCTCCCGTCCTTCTCCTGTTCAAAGCAATAAATGCTTTAAATAAATTGTGGGGGAAGTTTCTGGCCCAATGGCAGTAAAACCCCCAAAAGTGATCAAAAAATGATGTATTTCATTAGGCTTAAAATTACCTCTGTTCTTCTCATGCGAATGTTTAGGATTTGTCAAGCAAATGGCAGTCTCGTTACACTCGCTGTAACTTATTCACCCTTAAATCATTGGAGCATGGAGCCCACTAACTGAGGTTTTGTGAACTTTAAAGATTTCTTGCGGAAGGAGTTTGAGTAAGAGACAGTGAGCGTCCGTAAGCGCTATATAGTTACATACACGAGAATCTGCACTGTACTTTGCATTTGAATATTTCTCTTGAATGCCTTTTGCTTACACTTCATTTTTAATCAAGCGAGTTGAATGCAACCCAAAACAAGACCTTTACCTAATGCTGAGTTTAATGACCCCTTTAATACCAGTAGAGTTGGCCGCCTTCTCTCTCTCTGCTGTTCCCTCGTAGCTTTGGAGCGTTAAACATGTTATAAAAATGACTTTTTGGTACGGTCCACAAATTAACCAAAAGGCGCACAGAAGCAGTATACCCATCCAGCATGAAATCAAAATCTAATCAATGCAGATTATGTTAGATTAGCTAAGCAAGTAAACAATTAGTCAAGTTAATGTTACCTACCCTGTCCTTCAGCACCAAACAGTTAAGGAATTTGTCTTCCCAGACATGCTTAGTTCCAGCACACTTTGGTGACATTGTGGGTTATTGGATGAATTTTTCAAGCTAGTAACTCCCATCAGCCTGTTATTTTCATTTTGTTGTGAGTCTTGAACAAAAATGAAGGAAATGTTGGTAGGAAGAGGGGAGTCAGCTGCTTAGGAATGAATTGGGGGCTTTGATGTGAACTCACGACGCAGACCAAGGAAGTATCCTCAGGCTCGAGTTGTCACAAACAGCAGCCTCTCACCAGGATGGATTGCATGGTATTACGCAGGATTATGCTGCTCCTTGCTCCCAGCAGGGCCAAGGAGCTGGGTCCCCATACACCACCACCCCATGGGCTCAGAGACTCGGGAAGGCAAAGCTCTTCTAACCTAATATTAGAGGGTTTTGGCAAACATGAAAACTAAGTAAGCAGTTGGGTTTGTTTTTAATTTAGTTGGGGGGGGGGGGGGTNATGGATGCATACAAGTGTCTGATTCCTCCCTCTGAAGTCTCCATACTGTTCCGAGCGACTTTTTGCTCATTAAGGTCACAGTGAAAATGAAATTAGCAGCTGGAATTCTGGGACAGAAAAACCTGCTTCACGGCTCTGCCCTTTGCTTCAGGTCTTGTAAAACTCACAACTCAACTTCTGTGCACCGATGGTCTTTGAAACATATGTTGGGTATGCACAGGTCGTTCTACAATATTGCATTTCACTTTTGATTTACTCTGCCTTGCTTTCATTTCTCTTTGGATTAAGACAAGCACACCAACAAAACCAATTAATTTAGCAATATTAAACCAGTTTCAGAGCATCTGTTTGCTAATATCCCTGTTACCAAGGTACAGAAAACCCGTGAGTCTCACTTTAAAGTTCTCACAGTAATGTAGGAATTAAATTGAGTTTATTTGCACAGTTAATTCCCTAAAAACAAACATAATCCATTTTTAGCTGCTTTTTCTACAGAATTGTTGATGAAATGGAATTCATCCAGTGGTCATATCTAAAATATTACATCTTCTATCATTAACCCAAGCTGTTTCAACTTCTTTCATTCTAAATAAGTCTTGCCAGCATGATGGACCCATCTATATTTCAGTTGTCTCCATTACTTACAAAATTTCAGATCACCTCAGGTTTTTTCATGTTATTATGTGCTTTGTAAAGCTTTGCATCCCATGTTACAGAATATTATAGCCACTAAAAATCTTAATTCACATAATGTATTAATATTTAACTTTAATCAGTGACTGCCATACCTGGGCACCTTATCATACTTTTTCAGTGGGGTGGAAGGGAAATCACGGAACTTTTCAGATGTTTGTCATGGGAGCTGCAGTTGTAGTTTGGTTAAACCAGCCCTAACTGCTTTTTACGATCCTGTAAACTGCTGAAAATGTGGTTTTTCCTGTTAAATTAAACTTAACTAGGACATGACTGCTCAGAACCAGCCAGCATCAGCCATTTCTTTGGTTTGGATTTCCCCAGAGCATCCAGCAGCAGAATTTACTGAGATTGGTTTTGTTGGGTATTTTTTCTGGTGTTGGGGGCAGATGATGGGTATCTTTGCATCACGGATGGGCGGTACCTTCACCCTCCTGATATTCCCATCCCTGAACAGCCTTGTGTGCCTGGAACATTGAGCAAGACGATCCCCTGCCTTATGTATTTATGGCGGTCGTTAGTACCTTTGCCATTAAATGAGATCTGGTGAGTAAGTGGCAGGGGCAAGCACAGGTATATGTGCGTTACCTTATATAGTGCCATAAAACACAGTCTCATAAACTCCATGTTGTGGGGTTTTCACTTCTCTCAGCGGGAAGGATCCTGCTGGCATAAAGTAAAAAGTTTGTCTTCTCAGCAGAAAAATGCAGAAGGTCAAACACAGTTTTGTTAACAGATATTTGGGGTATTTTTCCACTTTAACAAATTAATTCTATTTCTTTTTGATCTTCAAAGGCTTTGCTGAATCATTGTTTGTTCCTTTTTTTGGCAGGGAAACTTATTAGCAATTCTGAGAAATAAATTGCAAACATTTTCTAACCTGAGGCCAAAACCTGCTGGCGTTTAGGTGTTTCCAGATGGCAAATATATGAGGGATTGGAAAAAGTAAGCTAACACCAACATCTACAGAATATTTTTTGGTTAGTCAAAAACAAAAAAGAGAAATGCGTACAGAAATTCTTAATCCATCAGATACTAGCTATGATTTGTAAAGATAGTTTCTTAACATTGAAATTAAGGGCTTTGTGGCTGGATGGCTGCGTATAAAAAAAAAAAAAGAACGAGAGCAGTGATTTCCATTGTGAAATTACAAGGTGCGGGATTCCCATGCGGAGCTGAAAGAGCCATGGGAGGAAGAGGGGCATGAGCAGAGATGGGCATTCTTGGGGCTCAGCACCAGCTGCCTGCTGTGTTTTACCTCTCCTGCCGTTGTGCCACGTTCAAGGGTGCTGGCTGAGCCCCTCTGGGCTCTACTCCAGTGAAAATATCAAGAACGGGTGCTGGCTTGTGGGCAGGGGTAGAAAAAGCAGTGAGGGGTCCTCATGAGCCGTATCAGTGATGCTCTGAGACCTTCTCTTCACAGCCCTGGGGAATGACCATGGATTCATCAAGGATTGCACAAGGATATTTTTTTCCCTTCACATTGCAACTCATGTACATAATGTGCTGTCTCAGAAAAACTATAGAAACTTTCCAGTCTACAGACTCTTTTTCCCATATTTTATCATTTGCTTCCAGATTTTTTCTAAGGGATATTTTGTTGAAAACCATAACGCCTCCAAAGCAGTCTACTCTCTCTCTCTTTAGGTGGAGCAGAGGAGGAGCTATCCCTGGAGTGCCCCAGCCCCATCCCGCACAGCACCTGCAGCTCCCGGGATGCTTCTCGTCCCCTCTCCGGCCCACTGCGTGCCTGGTGCCTTTGGTCCCGATTCTGCTATCTTTAATCACACTGGGAGATCTTATTCAGCGAACAGTCTGTTTGAAATATGAGTCTAATCCCAGGGTAATGTACTATTCCTCTTAGATTTAACTTTAGCTGATCCCTACAGTATGAATTTTTTAGTAGGCCAGTGTAATCTGTCTGTGAGATCTTGACAACGGGGTCCATAAGGAAAATGGAAACTTCTCAAACTTGCGATTTAAATGCAAACCCCTGAGAACGTGTTGTGGTCGTAGGTGCTGTGCAGAGAGGACCAAATCCTGCCAAGCACCAGTGACTTTTGCTCCCAAGAAAGGAAAATGCTTAGCATCATCTAGACACTTACCATCACCGCCCAGCTCCTTGTAGACCTTCTGCAGGGGCTGTGTCCGGCTCCCGGCCCCACTGCTCAGCCATGGCCGCCATACCAATGCGGGGACCGAGAAACAGGAATGGGTCTGTAACACTAAAGGAAAAATGTGATTTTTGTTGTTGTTGCCAAGTCTACAGCTGGATCCTTGCCAAGCAGATCATTGTGGCAACATGGATTTCCATTTATCTGCCTGCTTGACAACATCTGGGGATCGTTGCAACTGATTGTTATATTAGAGATACTGGGAGCATTCATCCTGTGATGTGGGTCTCTGGAGGCCACGACGGCCTAAATAGTCCAAGGAACAACATAGCAAAATGTCACATGTCGTAGCCCAATGCAAGAATATTTCTAAGGCAAAAGAGCCTAAATATGAAGGCAATCTTTGATTGATACCAGTTTTACTTGATTCATAAATAAAAGTTATTCGTATAAAAGGATTAAACTTTATCAAGTAATAGTCATAGGCTGATTTCAGTTACCTGAAAGTCTGAATTGACTCAAGCGTTACATACTGTTGCCTTTTAAGTTTGAATTTAAAAAGAAAGCATCTTTGAACAACTGAACTTGTAAGGAAATTGTACCGTGGTTCATTAAGGAAATTCTGTATTCCCAGCATGTTTTTAAAAAGAAAAAAAAATCAAAAATTTTGCAGTGTGTTTTAACTTTAAAGCTTTAGATTTTTTAAATGCTTTACTAATGTAAAGAATTCTCCATTAGAAAAAGGCAGCAAATTAATTTCTTGGTGGTTTTCCAAAATTTCCTCAAACACACATTTTGTTATTTCGCTCTGGACAAGGAATGCAGATTAGGAGATCAGTTCAAATTTAACAAATACTGAAGCCATAGAAGTGTAACTCAAAGCATGCAAATGAAGAGAGTGGTTACCAGGCTCAAGGGAGGTGGGATTAGGGGGAATTGCATGCTGTTTTGGCAAGGTTTTGCACCATTTTGAGACTTTGACATTTTCAATGGAAATTTATTTATTTGTAATTTTTGTCAAGTTTCTGTACTTCTACGGCTTGATCCTGGTCTTAGTGCCTCATTCATGCTCATTTATTTCAATCGAGTCCATTTTGATTTATGGAGTTATTGAGGTAGAATGCTAAACTACTCCAAATTAGCTGGGTTTGTGTATACATGTGGATTAATGGACAAAAGATCTGAGATTCACAGATGCTTCGTTTCTCCAGAACATTCTTATGACATTTTCTGACAAATATTATGGAACAAAAAGGATCAGATTAGCTTCTGATCTAGAGCAGATGCTTTTTGCATCCTGAAAGTCAGAGGACTTCTGCCGGCTGGTTGCCATGACCCATCCAAACTCCGGTAAGTAATTGTGAAAGTTTGTGCACTCTGATTCACTTCAAACAATGTGTTGTGCAATGACAGTAAAGAACAAAAGCCTATCAATAATCAAGGGGCTGTGGTTAAAAAAAATTAATGGCTCTCAATATAAAATTGGATCTCCGGGTCTTCACTCATCCACTTCAGAACTAGTTCAAAGCTATCCAAGGTAATAAAAGACCTTGCTAAAATAAAAGACCTATCAAGCTAATAAAAAACTTGACAGAGTTACTGTGTGTCATTTTCCAGGGAGCTGTAACTACTGCGTTATAGCCAGTTCATTGAGAACTAAGTACAGAGCCCAAACACTGACGAAGCTTTGGAAGAAAAATGAATCATGGCTGGATCAGATACAGACACAAAAGTGCTGTGTTAGAGGTTAAAACCATTCCAGGAGCTGAATGCCTTTGCTGCATAGAAAAGGATGTGACAATGAGTTTCATTTAAAGACTGAATTCATTTGCCACGGGAACAATGAGGTTTTGCTTTTTTAATCAAAATGCAGACAAGTAATTTCTTAGGCAAGCAAAGCTCTGAATTATGCTAGGGAAGATACAACGTGAGTAAACAGTCTTTTCTGTAATACAGCTATAAAATATTATAATATACATATACATGAAATAAAGAAGTGATTGAACTTGTCATTTAATTGTATTAACAGATTTGTAGCTTGTGAAAATGTCAGGGAAAATAACACAGTATGTAGGATGGGTCAATTTATTAATTGTGGATAATTTTTGAGCCAACTCCAGTCAGTGCTATTGTATTTCTTATTTATAAGTATTCACCAAGTTGCTTGGATAAATAATTCTCAGCCAGCAGGTTAGTTTTTTATAGTCTTCCCATTTTGATTACTTCCTGGTAGTCTGCCAGGAGCAGTGACTGGTCTCCGAGGTCACACAGCATCACTTCTACCTGGATGCCTGTAGCTTTTCCAGTGGGAGAGCAACGTTTAGCACTCGGCCAATTTGAGCTCTCTGATGATCACCCTAAACATCTGTAACCTTCCAAATAACAGGAGAAAAGGGTTAATTTATTTGTGCATATCTTTGTAGTTCTTGCCCACTTTCCCTTTCTCCATACCAGGTCTATTAAAGCTGGCTTCACTCGCTTCTTAAAATTGAAACACATAAAAACTCCAGTTAGACCAGTCCAACTAGGGGCCAAATCTTGGTCTAGTTATTAATTTTCACTCCAACAAAAATTGGGACTTTTATCAGAAAAAGCATTTAGGACTCAAATCTATTAACTAACAAAGCAAAAATACCAATTAGAGATTGAAATGATCTGTCAATGTGTGCTTGAACTGTACAACACTGTTATTATTTTCATCAGAAAAGGCACAGTGACTTGAAGGTTTCTACTTACGCGAGGAGCAATGCTCACGTCCCTGCTCTCAGCAGGAGTTCAGAGGAACTGCTCCCAGAGCAGCACCAATAGAACCAGCTGCCCCAAATAAAGCCTCACCCATGCAAGCTGTCCTGGTCAGGCTGTTTCTTTGCTTTCTCGGCGGTGCAGGAAGGGTACAAATGTCTAGAAATGATATGGAGAGAATTTGGCCACCTGAGATGTAGAGGTCGAACGCTGCTGGCACGGGGGGGGCACATAATCTCCAGTGGGATTTTCAAAACTAGATTCAAGGTAGGCTTTAGAGCACAGAAGTTGCTGGATTTTCAAAATATGTCAAGGCCAGCTCTACTTTTGGTAATGTTGTCACTTCTTTAAGGGAATGAGAGCAAAACGGGGCAGCTAATCTAAAGCTCTTCCTTCCTTCCCAGGAGTGCAGCCCTCCACATAGCGCTAACACAGCTCCCCATAAAGCTCACTTATATCCAGTATGGAGCAAATAATCTCTTATGTGAGGTGAAAAGACATTTGGGGGCATGGAGAGTGGGGCAGGAGGAAAATGGGATATTTTCTCCACTTCCCATGGGAATGCTGCTGTAAAAATAGGTTTTGTCCTGGTTGAAGAAATCTTTTATTTCAAGTTTCATCAGGTTCATGCCTTGACTCCAGCAACCCTAGAAGCGTAAAGACCTCTAAGCTTGGCTGTATTTCCTCTTTATGCTGTGGATCTTTTTAGGTTTAAAGCTCTACTTATTTGCAGAGGCTTGTTTGTATGTTGCTCAGGAAGCCTGGAACAAACTATTTCCTTGTTTTCAGATTTCAGTTTGCAGTTTGAGGCAGGGAGAGAATATTTAAATGCAGATACTAGATGGTACTCATGTGCCCCTGAGGAGACAGGATTGCAAAATCTTCATTAAGGCCACGTGAGCAGCAAAAAAATGAAGAAAAAAGGATTCAGCTTTTCATATTATTCATAGACAGGAATACATTGTCTTGAATATTAGCTGTGGGTCTTGTCCCTTGAGGTCTGAACACACTGACAATGAGGAGTTTTGAACAGGTTCCCAGACATTAGGGAATTACACAATACATGAAGAAGGTGAGATGAGAATAGGGACTAGAGATGTCCCCATTCTCTATTTCTTCCTGTTTAAAATGCATCAATATTGAAAAGAAAGAAAGAAAGAAAAACAGAATAGCAGCAGATTTTGTAACCCTGTCAAAGAAAAAGGAGAAACAAGATATATATACAGCCTGCAGTTGACACTAACTTTTTCCTTCCTTTTCCACCTGAATCTGAGCTAATAGGAATAATAACTATTCTGCCGGCCCACTGACCCCAGAGATGTGTGTTATTGCACTAATCCACTTCTTCTGGTATTGATTGCTGGTCTCTATGGGTTTGCCTTGCCGACTCAGAAATAAATTACCCATCAGAATCAATGAAACTCATGACTGTGGTTTACACAGACGTAGCTCTGTCACCCATACCTGCGAGTGGTAAGTGCTTGCAGGTTACTTCCATACTTCATCTTTTGAGTGTGTCAGGACATGCAAGCCACCCTCAGGAGAAACCCACTCATCAGCATATGGTCACTTTTGGATCGTTGCTGTTGCTCTGCCGTACCACTGGGCAAGACAAATTAAAGTATCTTCAAAATCAGCATTGCTTTTGCTCCTTGGTATGGAAACAAAATACTAAGTTAATTGAGGGTCGTGATGCTGATGTTTCAGTGACACTGAGGTTATTGCACTCCCCCCCCAAAGCTCAAATTAAACTGCAAAAGCACAACTACTTCACAGCCCATGTTGTGCCTGCTACACCTTGATTTTTAGTTAGTTCAGTTCATTAGTTATAAGCTGCCAGATGTAGATCTCTCACTGACTGCAGGACCGGTGTTGTGAGTGAAAGAACTAAGTCACCTAATGAGCAACTGCCTCGTGACTTTGAGAGACCCTCTGGTATCACTGAAATCCACAGAGGAGGGATGTATATACTGAGAGCGTGCCATTAAGTTGTGGAAGGGATTCAAGAACTCACAGCAGCACTAGTGATATTTAAAGCCAAGTCAAATAACCTCAAGCTGAGGAGAGCTTCGTGTTCAAGAGAGAAAACTCTTGAAGACACTGGGTTGGTACTTTGGAAATCTGTCCCGAAGCAGCAGCAATCACATGGAGCAGTGTCACCCAAAACATGCATAACCGCAACAGACATTGGTGTAAGCGAAAGATCTCAGTTCAGACCTCACCAGGAATTTTCACAAGGGTGAAAATGAAATAATTGCTATATAATATTACAGCAGCAACTGTTCATCATAATACCCTATATGTAATTTTCAACAGAACTTCTGCTTCTAGACAGAAAATAAAACTTTCTACATGAGTTTTCACTATTGATTTGGAGTCTGAGCCTCTCTTTGTTGTTTTAGTTAGAAGTCAGCTGGATACTTGTTACTTCCAATAGCACTGAAACACACATACACTAGCCTGATTGCCTGAAAGTGATCATAGGATTAGCTGTTTACATTCACTAAGTGATGCTCCTTTTTCTAGAGGCTGATGTCAAAAGCTATTTCTAAAACCACAGAAGGAGGTCACTGAGCCCAACCACCCGCTCAAGGCAGGGTCTGCTAGAGCAGGCTGCTCAGAGCCTCGTCCAGTCAAATTTTAAATATCTAGAAGGAAAGATCCCACAACGTCTCTGGGCCCTTGTTCCAATGTTTAACTGCTCTCAGGGTGATTTCCCCCCCCCCCACCTTCTACCTAACCAGAGCATCCCCTGTTGCACCCTTGGCCGTGCACGTTCCCTGCGTGCCCATAAGGAGCAGGGAACCATCTCGCTGCCCTCCCTCTCTGCAGCTGCAAGTGCAGTAAGGTCCCCTCCTGAGCCTTTTCCTCTTAAGGCTGAACAAACTCATTTAGATAAGCCTTTTTTTTCTTTCATTTATGGAGCTACAGCATAGCAAGTGTCATTAGCACGGCGTAACTATGGAGAGATTTGGTTTTTTTCATTCATTGTAATATTTTCTCCATCTGTGTTTGTAAATAGCTATGATAGGAAGCCGTAATTGTGCCATTTCTTTTCATACAAAACTTCTGCTGGCTTCTGCGCAAGCTGTACACTTACAATTAAGGTGGCCCATCATGTTTTGGCTTTGTGACCCGTTTTGATTCCTTCTAATGCAGAGTAACGCCCAGCAGTGTGACTCTGCCTCTCCTAAAGACAGAAGAAGCTGAAACCGAAGTTTTTCCCGAGGACATGATTAAAGGCAGGCGAAAGCCGCTCTCAGCTGAAAGGATGCTGAAGGAAGTGATCTTTGTCTCAGTATTTCCCCACGGGATGTGAAGCACCCGCTGCTTCGGGTGGTGCATCCAGGAGGCACGTGGGACTCTGCAGCATCCTCAGGTGAGCTTGCACGGGTGTCCCCATGACACTGCGGGTGCTAATGGCACTGTGGGTGTGACAGCACACAGCTACGCTCAAGTTCACGGTGCAACTAAATACTCGGGGCCGGGGTGGGTTTCGCAGCCCCCTGCTCTGTTCTGCAGTGCTGTGGCTGTCGGTGCCTCCTTTAAAGCAGCTGAAGTGCCTCCCTGTGAGTTGTAGGGGCATATATGCATTGCGGCACAGCTGTACCCAGTGTAACACCACATATAACTCTGTAAAGCCAACATCTGGTCCCATTAAATGCGATGGAAATATTGTTATTGGTTCCAGTGGGCCTGGTAGCTCATTTCTTTATTTTGCATTTTTTTCTACAGAAAATAAAAGTCACTCATATGATTGAGTAACCTGTCTGAACTAGTCAAAGCTCTGACCCAAAGGTTTGGTCAGTATGAGCAATTACATGGATGCTCGTGTGACTTTCACAGATTTTATGTTTTCTACCAGGTCACTATCTACTATTTTCAGAATGGAAAATTCAAAGATCTGAAAGCACCTAATAGGTTGAGAGAGACAATGCCTTATAAAAATGTTATTGCTATTGACTTTGTGGAAGATTTGATTACAATGAATTGGCAGGGAAATGATTTAATACTAAACATTGATGACTGTAATATCCAAGAGTAATTCTGGACAATAGGAGACAAGAGAAAAAATGCATTTCCTTTTACTGTGGGAGAGACTGTTGCTAAAGGGATAACAGAGACTCACTATAGTAATGTTGTGGTTTAATCCCAGCCAGTGACTAAGCACCACCCAGCCGCTCGCTCACTCCCCCCCCGCCCACGGGGGGTGGGAGAGAGAATCGGAAAAAAGTAACACTCATGATCTGAGATAAAGACAGTTTTAAGGACAGAAAGGAAGAAAATAATAATAATAATAATAATAATTATAAAATGACAATAATAATAATGAAAGAATTGGAATATAGAAAACAAATGATGCACAATGCAATTGTTCGCCACTTGCCGACCAAGGCCAGTTAGTTCCTGTGCAGTGATCCATCCCTCTGGCAAACTCCCCCCAGTTTATATACTGGGCACAACGTCCCACGGTGTGGAATACCCCTTTGGCCAGTTTGGGTCAGCTGTCCTGGCTGTGTCCCCTCCCAACTCCTTGTGCCCCTCCAGCCTTCTTGCTGGCTGGGCAGGAGAAGCCAAAAACTCCTTGACTCGGTATAAACACTGCTGAGCAGCAACGGGAAAGGAAACATCAGTGTGTTATCAACATTCTCCTCCTACCGAACCCCAAAAATAACACTGTACCAGCTACTAGAAAGAAAACTATCTCAGCCAAAACCAGGACAAGCAACTACTAGGAGTGATACACTTCTAATAGCAACACAAAAGCAATCAAAACTGTTTGTGTTGCACAGAGTGACAGTAGAAATTTGACCAAACAAGAAAAATATATAAGGAAAAATAATTCCATACGCAGCTGAAACAAATGGAAAATTAAATTCTTACTTCTTTAAACATTTTATCAACAACTGTTACAAATGAATGGCCATAAATAAGGCAAAGCAACCAAAAATCAATGTCTGCACAAGGTCCCAAGACAGATTTGTTGAAGCCATTCAACACCTTGCTTTTGCATTTGTGTGTGTTTGAGCCTTAAGCATGAGAAATTTTGACTACTGCCTCAAACTACGGTCCCCAAAATTCTCTGTCAAGCTCCATTATTTCCCCACTTTCTCCGTTCTGCCGTGTACATCTCCCTGCGTGTTGTCCCAGCCAGGATTTTATAACCCGTTGTTTCAGTTCAGCTCAAGATTGTGTTACAGCGCAGCCAAATAGCTGTCCGCGAGAAAGTAAAAATCTTAGCACGATTCCAACCAGAGACTCTTTATCTTTAAAATACAGCATTACGAAGCCCAGTGTCCTCCGGTTTTATTAGCTATTCTTGAGGGGTGCTTAGCTGGCAAGTGCAGCATCTGCCACCAGCTCGTCACAGCTTTAACAGCCGGAGTGCAAACTTCCCAGCCTGTGCACAAATAACATTTTACGGGGCCTGACGGCTGGTGGTGGTGGCGGGTTTTGCTCTTCCCAGGCTGCCGGTTCCTCCGGGACCCAAGCACTGCAGCGGTGTGCAGGATGCGACCCTTTCCTGAGCCGGGGGGGGGGGGAATGGGACCTCAGTCCCTGTGGAGAGCAGTGGTCGCTGCCCCTCTCCGGTAACTTGTCCTTTGTCAAGGTAAACCATCCTTTTTACCCTCTTCTAGCTCACTATGGGCAAGGGAAAAGGAGGGGCTGCTGTGGTGCTGCAGAGACAATGCTTCCCGTGTGTCCAGCAGGTGTAAAACCCACATCGGAGCCTGCTCGCGCGGAGGGGCCTGTACATAGCCAGGGACATTAATTCACCAGGAGGGGAAAATTCCAGCTTAAGTGGTCTCTACTGTGTATAAAACACTCGGTACCAGTGACACTTGCCTCTTCTCTTAGTGATAAAATACATTTATTTGTGAAGTAGATCTTAATCTATCTCAGAAAAGTGTTTTTAGTTTTTCACAGTAGCATTTATAATGATTGAAAGTGTAGGCTAGAGAGGACATCTTTCTGTAGCAACGAACAAAAATAAGAATAACTTTTCAGCATTACCGTATATCAATAGCCAATTATTTTTGTATGGATGGGTTCTGCCTGGCTGGTAATGGACTGACAATGAGATAAGTCTTCCAGGAGAGAAACCATCATTTTAAAGATGGAGTAGCTGGCCTTTTAATTTTAAGGTATTACCAAAATCACACCTTTCACCTTTAAAAATTGTAAATGATCAGAGTCTTGTTCTAAATCATTTAATTGCTGTTTGAACTGAGCCCGGCTCATGCTTTGCAGGGGTTTCTCTTTCTTAGCACTGATGGTGTCATTTACGTTTCTTAATTTTTCTTGAAGAACGATGTCCTCCTTGCTTGTACTCTCCCTCCCAGCCTGCTCACTGGCCATCTGTCTGCAGAGGCAATTTAAGGAATCTGTAGCTAATTCACCCCTGTTCATATGTATTTCTTGAACTTGATATACAGCATATATATGCACAGGCGTGAAGTAAAACATATTAAGCGATGAGATAAAACACAAAGACGCTTTAGGAAAACTTTTTCAAATGTTTCAGATGAGGCAGGCTCACATTTCTTGCTGGGTTTTCTTCTGCTTTGGTGCATGTTCTTGCATCGTCACCTGTTCCATTCATCTGCCTCTTTCCCTCTGACACGGGGAGTTTTGACGACATGGATCAGGAGTCCCGTACCTCTGACCGACTGCCTACTTGTCTGCTGTGCAGCCTGCGTCGTAGGAGCTCTGCTAAAGCTCCTCACTTTAAACTTCCTCTTGAAAACGAGCTTGAAAGAAAGATCACCATATGCTCCAGAATGCGCACCAAGACTTTCCCATGACTCGACTGTACGTGCAAATAGCCGAGGAGCCTGGGATAAAATCCAAACACCTTATTATTATCCGTGCCTGTGGATCAAAGTGCTTTCTTGTCTTCAGATAAACACTGTCTGCTGTCTTTGATGATCTCTCCTGTGCAGCTGGGAGAAGAGACCAGCAAAATATTCAGAAATGGGTGAATTGAAGAAAATAAGTGCCATTCCCAAAGCCTCAAGTTCGGTCAACGGTCATGGGACCTGTTCATGCTGGTCCCGCCGTTAGCCCTACAGTCAGCCTCGCGCATCTGGTTTCCCAGGGCAATGGAGGTGGAGGGAGCTGCTGAAAGTTGCCACATCTATTTTAATTCAGGTATCTGGGGCTATTTATTTGAACCCTCTGCATATCCCCTACACAGCAACAAGCCAGCTGCTCTGACAACTCCTAAGAAATAAGAAATGTGCCTTGAGTTCCTGTGACATTTTATATTCCCAACTTTGCCCAGTGGCTGATGGTTCCTTCCTCAAAGTGACATATTGATTGTGGGTACACGTAGGGCGAGTATGATTGTGTTCAGTATTTTGAGCTCATCATCTGTTATCCCATTCTCATTGTCATCTGAGGCCCAGACAGTATCAAATTGGAAGCAGTAGTGTAGAAAATTACGAACAAATCAAAAAAGACTACAGCTGTGAAATGAATCAAACCACTGTTCCTACGTTTAGTATTTCCTTTGGTATAAAACATCTTTTACAATTTATTTTTTTATTATTTGGGGCTTACAGCTATGAAGGCAGGGATGAAGCACTGCAATCCAGCATCCAGCATTTGCGGGCACTTCCCAAACAGAGCAATCGTTTACTAAAACATGATGAAGACAGAGAAGGATGGGTCACCATGGCAGCACCTACCTAGATGTAGGCCTCGACCCATTTTGACCACCCAAAGGACTTGCCGCTGCTGCGGAGGCTCGTCCATAGACACCCCAGCTGGTCACGACATGGGAGCACAGCACCCGCCAAAAACTCCTGCGTGTCTGCAGCTCTTGACCTTGGCCCTCTCCATTTGCTGCATCTTAAATGGAGTGATGCCGTTAGAAGAGTTCAAGTCTGAGCTCCATGTCAGCTTTTCAGAGCAGCCCCTCGGTGTGCTAATGCTGTACCCTGAGAGCAGGCTTTAAATATGTGTGTGTTTGTATGAAGATGACCACATTAAATTTAAGCAGAAATAAATGGTAATTTAACTGGCACAGATATACAAGGCTGACATAATCTCTGAAGGTTTGAGGCTGCTATTAAATTTGTTCCTCCTTATTAATTTGTGACCAAGAGGATAATGAAAAACTGGCAACTCTAAAGTTGACATAAAAAGTAAGAGATATACAGTTGGCATGGATAATTTTATGCACTGTCAAAGTAAAAAGGCTTTGCTAAATGTATGTAGACAAAGATACACACTGTCATCTTAATGAGCAATTAAAAGATGGACTCCTAATAATTGAATCATGACTCTTGTCACATTTGTATTTGTTTAATATCTCTAGTTTTGGTTGAATCTGGTTTTGAGTCCCTATTTTAATCAGGTCTGATTTAGGCTTCTGGTTCAAAAAACTAGAAGTGATGAGCATGAATCTTGTTGTCCTATTACCTCCTCAGCTTCTTGTTTCAAGTGAATACAATGTTCTTTTAAAAACTCATGTTTAATTACCGCATTTAGCTAGCAAGACTGGACAAGGGGGGGTAGGTGGGTGATTTGCTGTTGTTCAAAGTTTGAATTTTCAAAGAGGAAACCTTATCTTCCTCTTCTGAACATCAGTTACTGGATTTTGGAAGTACTTCACATGGCTCAGATGGTTATCTGTTAATTCCTTTGCTGGTAGAAATCGGGGAGTCTTGGCTATGTGCATTGCTCTGTTGTGGCTTTTTTTTTTTTTTTTTTTAATTAAAAAAAAAAAGCCCAATAAGAGAAGACCATCTGTTCTTCAAAACTCTTTCCCTTAAACTAACTGCCGTGGTCACCCTTGAATGCTATCGTATCTTCAGTGACACGGAGCTCTGCCTCGCCAATCTGTTGTTTAAAATTTCTCATCAAATTCCTGAAGTCACATCAGTCAAAGCTGACAACAGGTTGCACATTTCCAGCTCCTCTCACCGAAGTACGTGAGACCAGGACTGGCCCAGGTCTCTCCTTCTTCACAGTCCTCGGATTTGCCCACATTATATTAAACATACTGTCACTTGCAGCTTCAACTCCACTAAACTTCCAGAGTGCTTTTTCTTGCTCGTTTTCTGGTTTTGACTTTTCCTTTTTTTTTTAACCCGAGTGGAGGGGAGGATGCTTAATTCTCATTTCAGTGAACTGGTTCTCTGTATTTTAAGAAAAAAAAAAAAACCCTAAAATTGCAAACTTGGTTTTCCCCTTTCTCTGCATAGGAATCTTCCCCCTCTCAGGCCTGTCTTTAAAATCATCCGTTTTTTCTTTTCCTTCTAACTCCAATCACTGTTTTTTGGGCCTCTCCAATTCCCTGTTCAAAGGAAAGCAACAATTCTTTTGCTTCAAACTCAACCAGCCCTGAAGATGAGGAATTTATCAGTTTTTCATTGCCAACTCACTCCGGAGCAAGCAGCAGTTTATTTCTCCCATTCTAGAAGAGAGCTGTTTGCTTTGCCCAGCCTTCATGGGCGGGTGAAGCAGCGCGGGGGGACAGCAGAATCCCCCCCCACCCCGCGCCAGCAAAGCTCCCACAGCATCCTTTCAAAAAAGCCCCTTGGGATGCAGCCAGGCTTCCAAGGGGCTCTTAAAAGGTCTCAGGATAGATTGAAAGTGTTTGAAATGGAGGCGGATGGAGCTGGCCAGAGGATGAGGGTGCGAAGAGGGGTGCCTGCTAGTTGCTTGTTATAAATAGTATTTTCAAAAGGTTGGGAAACATCAAAAGATTTTGAACCAAAATATCAGAGAATTGCATAGGACCCAAGTGTGCAAGAGAAGACACTAAAAATGGCTGTTGGTGCCTCGCTGTGCCAGCGGTGGGACAGAGATATCTGGGCATCCTGAGATACCTGCGTTAGGAAGACGGTCACCTTTGGCACCCGATAATTGATGGAAGAGCAGACAGGCACTTTACATGAGCCTAATTGCCCAAGGCACCCAGCGCACAGGGTAAATGAGCTCCTTATTCAGCTGTCGAGAGCGAGGTGCTCGGGTTCAGGGGGGTCGTGGAGGGAAGGTGTCCCCGGCCAACAGCACGGCGAGGTGGCCGCAGCCTTATGGCACGGCCACTCCACGCTCTCCCGGTCGTCTCGGCTACCAGGGTCACGCAGAGACACGGCAGCTCCAGCCTGCGCGGTTAAAACCGCATCAGACGGTGCAAAATGTGTCTACTGCTACTAACGTGTGGTGGCAGGTATCACCCAGGCAAGCTGTTGGTGGTGAAGAAATGCGATTGCCTCCCTGCTCTGTGTCCGCCAGCATGTGTGGGTATAAATAAATAGGGGCTGCGCGGGTACTTCAGATGTCTGCTAATGCACCTCGCGTTTACGTCCGTCTTTAAGAGATACAGAGAGTTTACTAAACACTTCAGATTGACAGCACAGGCATATTTTCACAGAATAGATGTTGTTGGTAAGCAGCAAGACTTTCCTTGCTTCCCTTCTGGGAGTGGGGAAGACTCGTCTCCACCGATATTATTTCTGTTTTTTTTTTTTCCCTCGAAAAGGATCTCCCTAAAGATAACGTGTCTCCGATTAGATTTCAGCTTTATTTTTTAAAAACCTCAGACCTGTTAAACCTATAGGCCAAGTGCGAAACACGCACTCATTTCTCCTTTTAGGACACTCTGCAAAGACCTCCTTTATATTGCCCATGCACAATTCACAGTGGATACTCCTCATTTTATTACATTTGTGATTTCTTTTTTAATCCAAACCTCAAATCAGCAATTTCAGATAATTTCCTTCCTAAAGAACGAAACCAGAAAAAAGCAAGCGTCCCTACAAGCCTTTGTGCACGGTTTGGGTAGAATAAGCTCATTTTTTTTTGTAAACACTGAAAATATTTCAGAGGTGCTGCATTTAACAGGCCAGAACTAAAGGTGTGAATAATTCCGGAAAACCGACCTGTCTGATCACTTGGTATTTCCTGCAAAGAAAATAAAAAATAGCTTACTCCCATGAGATAGCCTCTTCTGCAACCTCATGCCTAATTTTGCGGAATGACTTTTTTAATAAGCAGATTTTCTTCCAGACTAGACCCAGTTTCCAAGAGTAGCCCGTGTCTTTTGAAACATCTGAACTAGGGGGTCCTGCCTTTTCACACCAAAGCCAATGCCAAATCCAATTTAATCCAGCAGGGTCCAGCCGTAAGATTCTTTCTGGGAAGAAACACAAAATTTGGCATGTTTTATCAGGTCTTTTAGACTGCTCATCTCCTTCTCGTGGGCGTTACGTCGCCTTTGTGATGTGTCCAGTTTGCGCCCAATCCTCCTCGCAGCCTTCGAAGCCAAACACCTTAAATCCCCTTTGCTTCTGCAGTCCCGTCGTGCCTTCCTCTCCTGTAAACACCCAACCCCTTTTAAAAAATAAATGAGAAATGCCTTTATTGATTTTTATTTAATTTTTTTTTTTTTTCCGGTGGCGAAGAGGAGAATGAACGAATTTCAATGCTTGCCTTTCCGTACGACCACGGATATGTGGAAAAAGAAGGAGCGCTTCACAAAACAGCCTGCTTCCATGGCGTGCAGCGCAAGCTCCCGCCGCTTACCCACTCCCACCGGGGAAAATCCGCTGCCCCGCCGGGACCCCCCCCCCTTTTACCGACACGTCCCAAGGGCTCAGCCGTCTCCTCTCGCCCGCCCCCAGACCAGCCAGGCTCCCGCATTGCCCCGCAGC
>VYZV01010192.1:253973-342225 GCA_013401275.1 Pandion haliaetus
TGGCTGTATCTGCTTGAGGCAGTGTCATCCTCTGAATCAGAGGGGCATAATGGTATTTTCTGTCACGTTGCTGGAAGCCTCCAGTGGTCCAAGTGAACCATAGAATCATAGAATGGTTTGGGTTGGAAGGGACCTTAAAGACCATTTAGTTCCAACCCACCCTGCCATGGGCAGGGACACCTTCCACCAGACCAGCTTGCTCCAAGCCCCACCCAACCTGGCCTTGAACACTTCCAGGGATGGGGTATCCACAACCTCTCTGGGCAACCTGTCCCAGTGCCTTAGCACCCTCACAGGGAAGAACTTCTTCCTTACATCTGATCTAAGTTGACCCTCTTTCAGTTTAAAGCCATTACCCCTTGTCCTGTCACCACATGCCCTTGTACAAAGTCCCTCCCCATCTTTCCTGTAGGTCCCCTTCAGGTACTGGAAGGCTGCTCTAAGGTCTGCCTGGAGCATTCTCTTCTCCAGGCTGAACAACCCCAACTCTCTCAGCCTGTCGTTGTCGGAGAGATGCTCCAGCCCTCTGATCATCTTTGTGGCCCTCCTCTGGATGCGCTCCAACAGGTCCATGTCCTTCTTATGTTAGGGGCCCCAGAGCTGAACGCAGGACTGCAGGTGGGGTCTCGTGAGAGCAGAGAGGCAGAATCGCCTCCCTCGACCTGCCGGTCATGCTTCTTTTGTTGTGGCCTGGGATATGGTTGGCTTTCTGGGCTGCAAATGCACATTGCCAGGTCATGTTGAGCTTCTTGTGAACCAACACCCCCAAGTCCTTCTCCTCAGGGCTGCTCTCAATCCACTCCTTACCCAGCCTGTATCTGTGCTTGGGATTGCCCCGACCCATGGGCAGGACCTTGCACTTGGCCTTGTTGAACTTCATGAGGTTTGCACAGGCTCACCTCTCAAGCCTGTCAAGGTCCCTCTGGATGGCATCCCTTCCCTCCAACTTGTCGGTGGCACCGCACAGGTTGGTGTTGTCGGAGAACTTGCTGAGGGTGCGCTCAATCCCACTGTCCATGTTGCCGACAAAGATGTTAAACAGCACCAGTCCCAGTACTGACCCCTGAATGTGGGTGTCTGGGGCTTTCCTGAAGATCTCCTGAAGGTGCAAGTGTGAGTCCCTGACTGAGTGACCGTGTGCTGGTAGGGGTTCTGGAGGTGGGATGAAGTCACCCTTTGGCTTCCACAGTACCATAATGTCATGTTTTGATGTGGTTTGCTTTTGGATGCAGTAGTTAGATTTAGAGATCCCAGGGCTCCAGTTCTGCAGGTGCTGTGTGGGAACAGACTGGGAACAGCAAGTCCTGTGGAGGATAGTTTTGGGGTAAACGTTTCGCCAAATTGCTATAATGTGGAATTTCATTGCCAATACACTGATGGGTACAAAACAGGAAAATCAATGTTTTGCTGCACGTGTTGTGGGAGTCTGCAAAGCTCCATCGACACTGAGTGTGGATGGGTGCTGTCAGCTGAAGCCTCTACCATGTTACTGAATCTGAGCTGGGTTTTGTTATGAGATGATTGTTTTATGAGTGTTCTTTTGTTTTCAACAGACGTGAAACAATGAAATCAAGAAGCTTTTGGTTGTCTCTCGTATTGCTTGGGGTTTTCCCATCTGTCACGAGGGGATGGATGGACATGGACAGGAGCAGGAGGCTGTATTCGGATGCAGGGAGGTTGCATCAAGAGGTACTGTACACCAGCTGTTGCTGCAGCTGCAACTCTTGTCTTTTTATTTTTGTGCTATGTTCAGGCTCTCCATACTGTGAAAACAGAAAACAAGTGAGGGCTTACCCATGTATATTTGTATTAAACATTTGCTGAGGAGGTCAGTGAAGAACCAGTGAAGCAGAAGCTCTTACACTTTTTGAGTATACTGCCATCGTTCTGGGAGTGAAATTGTGTATCTGGCCATTGTGGAGATGCTGTCTTTGCCCCAGAGTGTTTACACCTGGGGCTGCTGGCACCAGTGAAACTAAATATAATAAGCAAACTTTGTCCTGGCTCTTCATTTGGGTCACTGGACCTTCAGGTGAAACCTGAAAAAAATCCCTTTTGCTGCTTAAAAAAAGGAAAACTGAGCCGTAGGTGATTCTGAGAGAACCAGCGAAGTTACCGCCCAGAGCATGTCCCTCCTCACTTTCTGATGTCAAAACCCTGCAAAGCGCGAAGTAATCAGAAAGGGACCATGGGAGCATGGTGGCCATAGTGAGGGATGGTGATCTTCATCCAGCTGGAGGGGACCCCGAATGCCTGCCTGGGTGGGACTTGTGGTGCATTAATGCAGGACGGTAATGCCTTCTTCAGCATTCAATCCCTGGGCTTGTGGGAGTGGAGAAGCAACTGAACCTCTTTTCAGTGCTGAAGGTGACAGTGTTGGCTTTCGCTGCAGTGGATTAAGGTCCCCGTTCTGACAGGCGTCTGGTGCATGCTGTCCCAGCAGGGACAGTGGCTTTCTGGACCAGAGCTCACCATGTGGCTTGTTGCACAGTGTCAGAGTCACGGGAATAAGGCCATAAAAATCTAGAAATGTGACTTTCGTGAAAAGAAAATGAAGAATGCTGAAACAATTTAAGTTATTTAATTAGTTCCTGATTATCATAGGTTTGCTAAATGATTACTCAAACGCCTGAAAGTGGGAGATGGTGATGGGGGCAAGGGAAAGGAGACTTTGGTATTTTTTAACTGCCATTGCCCAGAACACTTACGTACTGGCAGACACATTAGTGCCAGGCTAATGATGGCCCCTTGATGGATTCATGCTGCAATTGGATCTTATATTTAAACCTTGGGATTTTGTTCTAGTCGGAGAATCCCATTTCTCCCAGTCACATCCCATCTACAAGTACCCACAGTTGTGTACGTTATTTCAATAAAGCAGTTTAAGCCAATTAAAAAGATGCCTTTTGGTACTTAGCAGCACTCAAAAAGCATTACAGTGGAGTTGGAGATTCTGCAGTTCTGAGTTCTGTCTCGGGTGTACTTTTTCCTTGAGGTATCCATCCTCTGTTCTGCAAAAGTGAAGAAAAACAGTTCCCCTCCACGCGTCCAGTGTTATTTTGTTGCTGTGTAGGCTTGAGTAGTACACTGGCACTCTGTTAAACATGTTTTTGTATTGTCTCAGATCACTTTTGCTTTATTATTAAAAATAATTAAATATTTTGCGTGCTTTTGCATTTAAAAATCTCATTCTTCACTAATGCGTATTAGTTTTTTTGAAAAAGTTACTCGGAGGAATTAAATTCATTACTCAAATGATTTACTTTAACATAAATTGTAGAACTATTATAGTACTTGAGAGACATTAATTCATTTGATCTTCCTCTAAAACCCATGAAGTTATTGTACCAATTACTTGATCTTGCTTGAGGTGAAACGATCTAAGCTAGAAATATATTTGTTCATATTTGCACAGAATTTAACAGGTGTGAATATTAAAATTTTTAATGTATGAAGAATGCAGTTAAAATAGCTTCAAGGGATGTAAGTTACAATGCAGATTTTTTTAAAAAGTAACTGTACAGAAGGCTTGTTCCATAAGAAATAGGTTTATACAGTGTGGCACCAAACACCAAGGTGAATCTGGAAGCCCTGAACATAGCTTTCAGGTAGGTCAGTGAAATTGAGATAACTGCTGTTTTCTCTCAAAAGGTGTTTATTCTGCCTTTCAGAAAATAGTTTAGCCGTAATACCTTTTCAATAGTAAAAAATCACTTGAAATCCTTTTGCAGTGATATTGGGCTTTGTTCAATTTGGGGCTCCTTATTCATGAGAAGGTTGTTAGTTACCAAATTCGTGGTTTGATTAATATGTAATTCCATTAACACGCGTTTAAAACATTGAATCACAAATAGTAAAGCTCCTAGCAATTTGCTAAAATTGCTTTAAAAATGTGTAAAGGGTTAATTTACAGGTCAAATAATTTGAAGTGTGCTCTGATATAAAATTCCTATGAACTTCATCAAAGCAAATACTTGGGTATGGGTCACTGACCTTCACTAATGGTTGTTCCGATCTACATAGGAACAAGTTTACTGAATCAAAAACATTGCTTAATTTATGTTCAGATTGCCAAATCGATTTCTTCATGGTCTGTGGTAGAATTATTGCAGTTGTGCTTTGCATTTATAAAGGAAAAGTAAGTCTTGAGGCCATAGACAGCAATATACAGCCCTTCTGCATGAGAAATTAACTCTCTAACATAGCAACGGTGTATGTTTTCTTGATGCTCAGCCTTCCACCTCTTAAATTTCTGGGGTGTTCCTGAGAAGAGGTTTGTTTTCTGAAGTATTTTTAGTCCTGATTAGAATAGTTAATAAACCTGTGCATGCAGTCTGAAATTCCATGGGTGTAGAATGAACTAAAATAGAAAGTCTAATTAAAAAAAGGGCAATGTTAGTATTTACCTGAAAAGCTGCAACTTGCCTGGTCTGTGTTAATTTTGGAGGATACTGCTGTCACTTTCACATTGTGAAACTTCTCATAGGCTGGTGCCAGAAGGTGCTGGAAAGCTCTTGAAGCTTCTGGGTGCTGCACGCGGACTTCTGTGGAGCAAGAAGGTGCAGCTTCCCAGGGTTGAACCATCATGGGACTAAATCCTACTGAGTGGAATATACGCCAAAATACGTAAATATATAGAGCTCACCACTCTGCGGTGATATTTTTGGACAAGTTTTGCCTCTGCCTTCAGCGAGGCTGATTCCATGCTGAAGTTGGACATTTTAGAGGTGACCAGATTTCACGGGCAGCTCTGTGCTGGCTCAGAAGGGCTTTGAGTTGCCCGTGAAGCACCAGGTGGTGTGATCTGGGGTCACCTCTCCTCTCTTGAAAGGAATTCTCAAAAACGTAGCTCTGTGAGTCATTGCCAGCGGCAGTGGCTGTGAAGGGAGTTTCCAGCATGAGCATAGCAGAAGAGACATAAACAACCTGGATCCAAAATAAACCTGGAGTACAGATTTGAAGGTGAACTTGACCAGGAGATTCTGATGGAAAGCCAGCAGTACTACTCCAGTCAGTCTCTGCAAGGTAATCCACACTAGTAGCTCAGACTGATTTTTCAACCTACTGGGGTATTTTACAAAAGCATCTTATTAAATGTTGAAAATTGACAGCTAGCTTTCCTTCTCCTGTTCCCTGCTTTCTGTGCCAGAGGCTGCTTTTCTGCATGTGCTGAAGCCAAGCTGGTTTTGCCCTGGTCCATGGGGCAAGTTTCTCATTTCCTCTTCTCAACCTGTGGTGCAGCAGAGCAGTGCTGCAGGTCTTCATCAGCTCTTCCAGGAGTGGGTCTCCCATCTGCTGCAGGGAGCTCCTCAAACAGCACTGCATCTCAGAAATTAAATTCTGTATTATGTTTTCCAGGGCACTGCTGGCAGGTAGCCTGAACAATATTGTCCTAGCTGGATAGTGTGAAAGTAGAGAGTAATCCTGTGTTGTGCTACACGTATAGTTGTTTTGTGCTGAATTGTTACGGGAAATATTTGGATGTCACTGATAGCTCCTGAGCGGTTACAGTACAGACTGGCAGGCGTCCTGTGGTCTGCTCTGGGCTACAGAACCAGAACTTCTCTGTGGTTTTGTAGAAATAGTTAATTGCCTTCATTTGGCTTTCATGCAATGCTCTATTTTTGCCACCCGTCCTCCTATTGAAGAAGTCTCATGAGACACCAGAAACATGTGCACAGCACCCCCCACTCCTGTGGGGAGAAGAGCTGTGTCCCTGGAGAGGCTTCTCTAGTGCAGAGCTCGCAAGTGATATTCCATGTGCTCTTGAAGATCCAAGCACTGGCGCGTTCGCTTTTCCCCTCTCTGCTGCAAGGTGTTCATACCTCACTGATGCACCTTAACTGTCTGTTCCCCATAAGGAGTGGGACACTGTTGGTGTGCAGTGGAATATCTAATTTGGACTGTGACCACAGTTCAAGGGTAGACTAGACCAGCTGTGCCAATATTCTTTCAGTTCCTTGATAATTTTTACCCATTGTTTGTTACCTTATCTGGCTTGTGCCTTAAACTATATTGCCAACCTCTTAAGTATCCTGTGTAGCTTATGCTAATGAATGTAGCAAACATGCTCGTTTATTTAAGGTACTGCAACTTACTTACTGGCATTTGAAAGGTATTGGCTGTGTAGGATACCCATTGTTTGACTTGTCGTGTGAGTAATAACTAATGAACACCTGAACTGCTTAAAATCTCCAAGTAATGAATGTCACCTTAAACTTCACCATGACTGCAAACAGCTGGGTCATACCAGCCCTTCAGTGCCATCCTGCACAGGATAAAGCATCCCTCCAGAGTCCACTCACAGCCTCAATTGTGCTTGTCCAGGAGTATCAATTATTGCTGAAATTCCTAATTGTCTTCAGGTTCTTAAATGTTTCACTTACTGCTGCTGCTGAAGACCACAGTTGGTTATTCCAAGCAGCACGGGAGTCATGGGAATGATTTTTTTGCTCCTTCCCCCAGCAAAGTCATATTTCCTAATCTGACAGACTGCAAAAGGAGTGCTTTGGGAAGTAAGGTACAAAATTGCAAAGGCTTTTGATAAAAGCTTTTGCTTATAATTCAAATAGAGGCATAATTTCAGAGCAAGAGCTTGGAATAAGACAGGCACAGTGTATAAATTTTGTATGCAGTTGAAGATCTAATATCCTGGTATTTATTTTAAGAATTATTATTAGTAATGTATTCTCTGCCATGTGTGTGCTCTTCCTGCTTGTAAGTCAGTTTGGAGAAAGGAAGGAAAAATCGGATTTGATTTAAAATCTGTACTGGGCTACAGCCTGTTCCTGTTTTAAACATTAATGAAGGTAAAGGGAGACAAGACTTAAACTTATTTTTGTATCACTTTAGTATATACTGATAAGTCACTCCTTGTTACCTGCATTTATGTGATATCTCTAACAAGCTGTAATTGCTGTTTGCAGACCATTCTAAATCTTAACTAGTATATTATCCCTGTGGAGATGAGAAGCTTTTGCTCTGAGTGCTGGTTATCAGAGTATCTGCAGTTCATGGTGCTGTGGAATATTTTCATAGTATTTGGATATACATGTTGGGGTCCTTCATCTGCATCCCCAAATCCCACCTACCCCTTCCCATGTACCCAGAGGGCTTAACAAATGCTGTATGTTATGCTTTATGCTTGAAGTACTGAAAAATTTGAATGTTGGGTTACTTGGAACAAGGCAGGTACTGTATACTTGAATAACAGCATAAAATTTGAAGAATTTTAATTTACATAGATGGTTATGGTTTGATAGTGAGAGTGTTGAGGATTGTTAGGGCACATCTGTAGCACAACTTAAAGGTGAAACCCTCTTGTATGCATTCCCTTACAGAAACAAAACCCTGCTTCCTTTAAATTTTTTTATTTTTTAAACTTCTGGTAAGATGCAGTGTGTGATACCTCTTGGTAGTCCTGCATTGCCCAGCCTGCTGGGGGCTATCACCTTCCAGCTCACGGGAACTGGGACCACCGGGTGCTGCAAGGGTGCCCTCCCCGCAGTTTAAGTGGTGCCTTGGATACTAACGACCTTGAATTTTGGTGCTGTAGCCGGAGGTAGCTAGTGCTTGGATGCTGTCCCCCGGGGAGCAGAGGGACCATGGGCTTGGGTTGCCCAGCTCTGTGCTGAGCTGAGGCACAAACTGACTGCAGGAATCAAATTTCAGTAAGTTTTTCTCGTGTCACAGTTGAGCACCTGTGAGGAATCATACCTAGGTGGGGAAATGCTGGTATATTCCTGAAGCAGAGAATAAGACCAGGGTAAAACACCTTGCAAATAAAAAAGAAATCTAAGGTAATTTTAACTTGGCTGTGATGTGGCAGAGGGTTATACTTTCTGATACTCTGTTCAGAAGCTACTTAACCTCACAAGACTAAATATTGACTATTTTTTTTTACCAAATGCAGCATATTCTCCCTTCAAAAAAAAAAAGAAGCTGTAGCAGTGGTTTTTAAAGGAAGACAGTTCTACTAAAAGTAATTTCTACCATCAAGCAGGGGAATTCTCAGGTTTTTAGATTAGGAAGGGTACATCTGCAAATTTGGGGTTTCTAAAACAGGTATCCCATGAGCTTCCCTATGACGATGTGGAAATTTTTGGAGCTATACCTGGGTTTCTCATCCGAAGTCCAGAAATAATGGTGAGTAAAATCAAGAGATGCAGCAATTATCTCAATTAGCTACCGTATGGGTGAGCAGATGATACTGTGTGATGTTAGACATGAGAGCTTCCCTCAATGTTTATACCAGACAGGACAAATCTAAATTGCCAGCGTCTGTACTGATAGCAAGCTTTCTCTAAATGGTAGTGCGTGATTTATTTTTTTTCTTCATGCCTGCTCAAAAAAATAAAGTGGATATTCTCTGCCTCATTAGCATCTTTTTTGAAAATACTCTGTGTTCATGGTTGTAAACAGAAAATCCTGATTGTCAAACTAAGCTGCGTATTAGTCATAACCACTGCAAATACTAGAATCGGTATGCAGAGTGCCTCACCTAGCCCTGTACTGGATGTCAGTGTAATTTTCTTGACCCCTCACTTGAGATAAGGAAGAGCATGCTCTGAAGAGGGGGGAAAAATAATCCCTGGGATGATAGCCTATTAATAGCAACAGCTGCTTCTTTATTAATTTGCTAAATGAGTCAGGGCTGTATATTTAGAAATTGTACAGCAGTTAGGCTGATCCTGAGAGCAGGACCCTGGAGACTTGGTGTGTGCAGGGGTAACATCTAATTTAGTGATAGACCCAGCATGAGCCCAGCTGCATGTGCTGAATTTGATCTATCCCCTTGCACAAGCACTGCAGTCTCATCCACAAAGTATCTGGTAAAAGGGTTGCTACAGTCCAGCAATACAGGCAATTTGGGGATCTGAAATGTGTTACCTATTCTTCTGCATCTCTTCCATCTGCTGCATTAATTGTTTTTTTGGCAAAGTCCCCTATGTTAACCTTTGCTTATGGTCATAAAAAAGGGACTCCTTGTGACTAAATCTATGTCAGTGTTAAAGGGCAGGAGGCTGAAAACACTGCAAGGTTATCCTATGAATTGCCATACCTGAGAGCAGTTGGTACCTGGTTGGTGCCAAACTTGGTGGTATGTGTTAAGCATCATGCTTGTGGGATCAGGGGCTGCTAACAAAAAGAGGATGGCAAATGCACAGCCGTATACAAATCTCTGTAAATACTGGTCTGCAAATGGAGGAAGATGGCAAAGAAAGAGAACTACAAAGAGACACTGCACTGTGAAGGTTTGCATCTTAAAATGCTACTGAGCTATTGCTCAGCGATTCCAGCTTGCGATGTGCCTCTGTGCATGCCTAGATTATAAGCACTCATCCGCTGGTTTTAGTCAAAGGAAAACTAGGAAGAAAGAGCAGACAGGAACTTGTCTTTCCGGAGTTCAAGCCTAATTGTGACTGTTTAATTACCAACCTTGCAAAGTGTGCTCACTTTTCTCTTCAAATTAGAATGTAGGTAAGTGCATGTTGCCACATGTGGATGTGCAGGGACAAAAGGAGGAACAACTGTCACAGAAAAATCAGGAAACAGTCCTTTTTCCTTCCCTGTTGGTAGCTTGTCTATGTGCATTGCATGTCGCTTACAGACCAATTCTAAAGTACCGTGTAGCTACTGTAATTTGTAACAGTGCTAGACTCTGCATGCGTTTCAGAGCAGTATTTTAGGGCAGGGAGCCTTGTGCCATGCTCCATCTCTTGTTATGCCTGGTCCGCAGCCCCCCGGTGCAGCACTGGGGCTGTCCTGCGAGTGCCTCGTGGGCAGGAGGGTGCAGCACGACCACATCCAGCCCTGAACCGGGGAACAACATGTATGACGAAGCATGTGTGGTTGTGATTGTTGTCAAACCATGGGCTGTTTTAGTAGTGGGTTGGAATATTTTTATTTAGGACTGCTAAGGGTGTGTATTATACATACACCTTGATGTCTAGTCCACAGTTGTAGGATCTAGGTTAACAGATTGCTTTTCATCATGCGTGGCTTGTAGTGATGTGACTTTATATGTGCATCAAGCAGCTATAAAGTCTAGATACCTAATGACGCTTTTTTAACCTGCTTTTAGATGGTTAGCATTACCTGCCTAAAGGCTGGACTGTGTCACTTCTAGAGTTGAGGAGAACCTCAAGAGCAGCTTGTTTGTGTGTCTGCATCTTGTCCCCAGTCCCATGGGTGTTTTAAAGCTTTAGGGAAGCTCTGCTTCATACTGTGCTGCCTGCAGACAGATCTGGATTAGCTTTGTTTCTGAATGACCTCCCCTTGCTCATGCTGCAATAATAATTTTGTGTAGTTGGATCACCCACATGACTGTTCTGCTCTGCCTGCTCGTTTCTTGGCTGGAGAGAATATGTGGATGTTGTTAATAGTGATCGCCCTTGAGGTGTGGGAATTGGGTTTCTACATAACAAACAGTCCCACAGTTTGGTACAGCAATTTCTTGGGCTTCATAGATCACTGTTTTCTAATCAGAAATTAGCCCTTCAGTGTGTCGGTCTTGCCTGTAGTTGCAGAGCCAAGAGGAACATGCATATGGTCCTTCCTTGCCCACGCTTACTTGAATGTAGCTCTAAAAAGCAAAGATGATCAACTGCTGGTTAGAATTGCTGCAGGAACGCTAAGCTGAAGTGATCTCAACAGAGAAATGGGTATTCTTGGTGTAGTGGTGGTGGTTCTGTGTTTTCCTGGGCTTCACTTGTTAAAGATGTTCAAAAGCAGCACTCAAAGGCTGCGCACCAAGACACCGAATAGGGCTGTCCAGCAAACTTGAATTTGCTCAACCACAGGAGAGTTAAGCCAGATCTCCCATTATCCAAGAGTGCAAAAACCACCAGGAATTCAGTGGAGACAGAAGTAAAATACAGTATTTGAGAAGGAAAACCTTTGATTGTGAAGCATTTTGAGGAAATCGGAGCCTGAGCTAGGAAGGTGCTGTGCGCTCCCTGCCAACAGCGTGATGCCTGCCTTTTCCAGCGGAGTCAGGAGGCGAGGAGCCTCCTGCTTCAGGAGCAGAAGCTTACGTAGCCTGCTCTCCCTGCAACAGGGATTTACAGGAAGAAGAGAGCATTGCCTTGCATAGTGGACAGTATGTTCTTTGTGGGTATATAGGACAAATGTAGATAGGTTTTTATACAGAGGTGTTTAAAGGTTTCATTTATACTGATACCAAACAACCTGAAAGTGGTTTTGCTGCTTGGATCCATCACTAATGATTGTCAGTAACTCAGTCTGCAGCACGCTGGCTACCAAGCACTGTACTATATTGTGTATTCCCTCTGTGTAGTTGTATTTTAACTCTGCACAATGAAGTTTTCCCTGGCCTTCCCATCCCATGTTTGTTCTGAATGCAGTCTGATTCTTCATTCCAGAAGTGCTCTGCTCATCCAGGAGCCCATGATTCAGCATTAATCAGGAGCCTATAACACAAAGTGGCTATTATGTCTTGGCAGGACATCTAGATGCTGTCTTCTGAAAGACTGGCATTCCCTTTTTGTAAGAGCAGAAAAGGGCTTTGTGCAGAACAGTTGTTAAATTGTGTAAGGTTCACGCAGGTGTGTGATGTGCAACACACGGCATGTAAAGGGGAGTAAAGCTGTGTGACAGCAGGTAGTGAACTCTATTTCTGATTTTGATTTTTCTCCCTCCTAATCCAGATAGGATTAGTATTTGTACTTGATGACACTGTATCTGCTCTCGTGCATTGACACTGGGTTGGTCTTTTTGGAGATGCATTTTTTCAGTAACTACATGTCTGGTGAAAAGCAGTACTGAAGCAAACATACTACATTGATTTCCATGTAACAATGATTAGGCACTTCAGGTACAGAATAGAAGGACCTTTTATTCTGCATTCAATTAACTACCATTAAAAAGGAGGAAAATAAGTGCTGAAAGCAAACCTTGACAAATAAAACTGTTGCCTTGCATTAATGAAATGATATTTAAAATTATATTCCTGAAGAAGCTTTATAGAAAGAATGAGAAATCTGAAACAAATTTTTCCCTTCAAAGCTTATGATTTATGCTCTGATAAAATTAGATTTTTAGTTAAAGGAATTTGCAGTCATTAAATGGTGCCCATGAAATAAGTCTCATTTATTACCATCTGCTTTATGGCTTCTGCAGAAAAGTATTCCTCAGGCAATGCATCTGAGAACTTTAGTGTCATTTTTATCAAAATAGTTTGATTCTCTACTAGTAACACTATTAAAGCCTCTGTGTGATATTTTTTTTTTAACTTCAGAGCAGTATCTTATACTTCAAAGAAAGGGTGACTATTCCTTTTCTTGAAGAGATTGCCCAAGCCATAGTGTGCAGCACAGTGCTGTGCCTGTGGCTAGAATTGCTGGTAATGTCTCTTAGTGGTATATTAGGTCACTAATAGAAAGGTCTTATGTTCAACATGCCCTCAAGGAGAAAAATTAGCATTGTTTCTTTTTTTCTGTGCTGCAGAAGAGAGAAATTATTTGACTGAGGCAAACTAAGAAAAATGAGTCCTTGCCATAGCTTCAATTTACTAGAGGGATAGAAACCACAGTTGTGTCTCTACCTGGACCTGATGCCTTTTTGTGGCTGCTCTTCAAGCCCTGCCATGGTTGTCAGGTATTTTTCCCATTTTTCTGTATGCTCCTCTGAAATGTTGAGTGTTCTCAATGCCATTGGTCTTTTCTCCATGGAAGGGGACCTTTTCAGGGGGGCAATATTTTGCTGGTATTCTCCCAGATATGACACTCACAGCCTGATCTCACATTCTCCCCTTGCATTTCTAACAAGCTTTTCCTCTGAATCCTGCATCTGTTTTTTGGGGTGGTTTGCATTCATTAGAGCTTATAATTATAAGGGGAACAGAATAAAAGAAGGGAAACTTTGAAGACCATCCTTTGTTTTTCATGTCTATGCAGTTCCTTTCATGGAAATACCAAAAGGGTATTTAATACAAGTGAGCTGACACTTGAATTTTTTTATGGAGTGTGATTGTCTTTTTTTCTTTTGATCAATGTAATAGTTGTAATTAGTTTTAGTGTTTCTAAGCTTTTGAACTGCAGAGAATTCAAAAAGCTTGTTAAAGTGAGGGACTCCAGGGGAACTTTAAAAATACTCTTCCCTTTTGCATATATTACATGTACACGCGCTTAATGATAGCAGGCTGTATCTGAATTTTTATCCTGTGCCCCACCTCTCAAAGTAATATTTTGAAAAGCTCTGAGAGGTCCCTGGTGTGTAACTGTCTACATAGCTCAGAGCTTTGCTACCAAAAGAGGATAAATGCTTTGAAGTCTGTACTAATCCTGAATGCCATTTTATATATTTCTCAAGATCACTGAGGTAGCATCCTATGGGGAATAATGACTTAGTATTTTTATAAGCAAATACCCATTTTCTGTTTATCCCCCTCAGTTGACTTGCAAGGTGCCAAGGAGATGGTTTCTGCTCTTCTGATTCTTCTCGGTTTTGGGGAAAGCTTTATTTTTGAGAAAGGCAGCTTGCCGGTCACTTGTAGGAAAGAAAAGCAGCATCTGTTGCCTACACAGCTGGTGACAACGGACAAAGTATAAACCATCACAAGGTTTGAGTGGAGCTGGGCCGGGAAACGTGTGATGCCGTTTGGTCCCCTGGGCCGGAGGAACGCCTGGGCTGGGGCAGGCCGCGACCTCGCGGGGGTCCTGCGAGAGGGGCCGGAGGCTGGAAGGAGTGGTGGTTTCTGTAGGCAGTAAATGAATAGCTACAACACTGCAGCGTGCGGTGTGTGTAATATTACATCCTTGAATAAAACACCTCATTCTGAATTACCTGATGCTGTCTGATGTACTTGGGTGAGGGAGGTGAGGCCTTCAGGAATTAGCTGAGCAGCTACTGTTACTTCCATAAGCTGATTTTTTTTCTTCTGTTTATTTCTATCTTTTCACTTTGAAAACCTCTGTATTTTTTTATCATGTGCTCCAGTGGCAGCTTTCCGTATTTTCAATTACCCTGTGGCAGGGCGCTCCGTACCACAGAAGGGGACTGTGGATATATTTCATCAGATGTGTAGCACTATACTTTACTTCCCTTTGTCTAAATGTGGTCTGCAGGGAGATACTTTATTTTCTTTTTTTTTAAAGTGAAAAAGTACAAATAAAACTATAATAAGCATAAGGTGGGCCAGAAAGCTCAGATGTCTGGGGAGGCCGTGTTATTTTCCTATCAAAAGGAGAGAAACAAACCTTTTTGTTATTTCATTCTCTGATAAACAAGCGTCTGAGAACAGTGAGCACCAAGGGAATGAAATGAGGTTAAACAAGGCACTTCCACAAGAGTGAAAACCTGCCTCAGGAGCTTCTGGCAGGGGTCTGGAGGGCTTGCTCCTCTTCCCTGTGTCTGGTGGAGATGGTGCAGCTGCCTGATGGCACTTTGGGGTCTTCCAGATTTAAGTTTGCACTCAGTGGGGTTAATCTTGCATCATGCATGAGTGGGCTTTGTCCAGGTCAATGTGACTCCAGGTAAGATGATCTTTTGAGAGTCCTCCTTGATTCCACTCTTTTTAATACTGGTTGCAAGAAGTAACTTGAATGATGGAAATAAGTATTTGTAATTAATCCATAAATAATGTTACTGCTTGGAATTAAATATTTATTTCTCTGGAGACTTGCTGTTAGGATAAGTAGATAGTGTTGTCTGGGAATATAATACCCCTTGAGACTTTATGCAATGTCTTTTTAAAAGAAGTTTCTTTATTAGAGATGGTAGTGATGCTTTGCAAGAAATAGGGCAAACTATGTAGGTGTGCAAAGATTGCAATGAGCTCTCGTCTCTAAGCATGAGTAGTCCGGTTGCTTTGAAATTATGCAGGTATTTGAACAAGTCTCTGCTAAAAATATCTGTAATGGCTCCTCCCTCCTCAACCCTAAATCCTTGGTATAATAATAATAATCCTCCTAACTGCTCCCTTTTAACATCAATAGAGGAAAAAAAATCCTTTTTAAAGAAAGATATTGTGCTCTACAATGTAACTTACCTCAGAATGATGAATCATTTTAGGTGATATATTGATCCATTAAATATCTGTGGACAAACTGAAATGTATGCTTGTATTTACTCCTCAGTTATTGTGTAGAGCTTCATAGATGCTTCTCTGGGACAATGACTAATGTTTTTAGGGGTTTCTCTTCATGCTGCCTTTGAACAATTCTTGTATTTAAGTTAAAAAAAAACAAACGCAAAAAATTCTCTTTTTCCTTATAGGACTCCAGAAGGTTTGAAGTTACAAGAAGAAAAGGTAGGAAAAAAAATACAGTTTTTATTTCAGTTTGTGTGTTGGTATTGAGTATTCTTGCTTTAACTTTTTAAAACAAACATGAGTTTACACACTTGAAAGAGTGTACTGTTGTGGGATTTCAAAGAGACTGCCTCCTAATGCTCACCTGATGGTTCTTAGTGTCACAAATTGTAGATTTTTTTTTCCAATGAAAAGTTGCTCTTTCAGCACAGAACTGCATGGTGGTATTGGGGATGCAAGTCAGGGTTTGTTGGGTGCTGGCAGAGGATCTAAACTCTGACCCTGGAGTGTTTCAGGGAGAAAAAGGTCCAGACAAGGCTTTCCATGCATCACATCAGCACACTGCAAATCCACCCAAAGGTGCAGCAGTGTTAAATGCAAGTTGTGCCAGTGCCCTGAGCTCAGATCCTGCTCCTGTAAACTCCTTTGCATTACTAACTAATTGGCTGCTGCTGTGAGTGGCTCTTTGATGGTTCCCAGCAGCTGAGTGAGAATTGGCCATCAAAGAGCTCATTCTGGTTATCATTAATTTTGATTTTGTTTAGCAGATGTTTTCTGGATCAGGCAGTTGCTTGCCTCATCTGTCTCAGTAGAAAGTGAAGCGGGTGGCACTCTCTTGTTCACCAGATCAATGCATTCCTCTGTTCTCTTCCAGCAATTTCTTTAACTGCTTCAGGCATCCAGTATATTGGGAAGAGGTTGTAACTACCACTGTTTTACTACATAAATGAAAAAGGTCAGGTCCAAGGGTAACTTGTCATCTGGGCAAATAATCTCCTTTTAGGTTTTTTGTTTTGGTTTTTTGTTTTTCTTCGAGGCTGAGGTAGCAGAGAGGCTTGAATAAATAAATATATGGCTGTTGCTAAAGGTGAAATCTGCTTACCTCAGGTTTGCAGCATGTATGTGTTTTTTGTCAAATTTCTGCCACTCTTCGTGAAGAAATCCGGTTTTAGACTTCCCTTGATCTCAGACTGAGGAGGGCTGTTGGATGGCTCAAGATTGCTTTGAGATGCATCTTGGCATCCTGGATGTGGAGACACTTCAGTCATGCTCTAGCTATAGAGTTTGTGGTGCACTTCGTTATAGACATGGAGACTGAATATGGTCTTGTGAAAATGAACTTAATGAATAAAAGTTTGTGGAAGTACTCCTAGTCTTGTTTCAGATATGATTTGGGTCTCCAAAATTTACTTCCTAATGAAAGTAACCAGCACCTACATGAACTTAAATATAGCGATTTTTGAAAGCAGGACTGAAATTATATACATCATGTGGGTGCTTGGAAAATGGTTTTTCAGGGCAGTAAGAGGATTTTTGAGATCAGTGCCTCTAGACACCAGATTTCCAGGCTCAGTTAGGCTGATTTCTTTTTGCCTTCACAGGACAGGTAAGACTTGACTTCCATTTGGAGGGGTGGAACCATACCTTTTTTCAGAAATGAATTCCTATAATGAACTTCTCTGTCAGAAGGCTCCTTAGATCTATGGATGGAGTAGAGAGAAGAGGGTGGTAAGTTGGGGAGTTAAGGTCTATACATAAATTGGGCTTATGCTCAGCAACGCCATCTGTGAATAATCAAGTATGTCTGAAGAACTGCAAACTCCTCGGAAGTCAAGAAAATGCTAAGAAACATGGTAAATACATCTTGGTCACAAAAGCCTATGGATTTGCAGAGCTACCTGGGGATTTTCAGCAATGATTAAGTATCTTCCTCTCTGGAGTTAGTCCTCAATACTGCCTATAAAATAATTCAACAAAAGCCTCCTTCAGAAACCTCTTCAGTATTAAAATGTGTGCAGAGCAGATACCACTCAGGGCTAGAAAAAAAAACCTCAAACAAACCAAAACCAGGGGGTCAAAATGTTTGTTATGCACACAAAGGGATTTATTATAAATTTTTTTATTGGTATGATCTGATTTTAAGATTAATGCTTTTTTCCCTAAAATGGTATTTTTTTTTCTGGATAATGGTTTGTACCTGAGGAAATAGATATTTGGAAACTTTGAGGGTGGGAGGTTACGCTTGTTCCCTTCCCTTGGTGGAAGATTTGGCTTTCTGTTGAAAAGCTGAAAAACTTTGAAACTTAAAAATATCCAATAGAAACCACCACAAAAGTGAGAGCTGCAGCAGACTTGCTCTGTGCCTGCTTTTATTATGCCATGCTCATGGATGAACTACGATAATTAAAAAAGAGGTTTTGGTGAAAGGAAGGGCAATGCTGACTTACACTTTCCAGAATTTTTTTTTCTTTTTTTTTTTTGGACAAAAGGTTTGAGTCCTTTAGATTGGAAGCAGACACTTTTCTTTCAAAGGAAGCAAACCCTTGATTGTTGTCAAATGGTCCACAGGTAAATGCTAACTTGTCATACTTACTTCCTTCAACAAATAATCCATTTAATAGTTGCTGGTCAGTTGTGCTGGGTTGTGTTTATATGAGATGAAAGAGATGTAAAAACACTTTCTTCCTTTTTTAGCTGTGGATAAGTGTAGTTAAACTGGGAGGCTTTTGGTTTCCAAAGTGTCAGGACTACATATGCTGGAGAAATTTTGAAGCCGGTCCAAAGCCTGTTACAGTCGATGAATGGCTTTCCTTTGACTTCTGTGAGCACTAGATCAACTATAATTACATGATCTTTTAATTGCTGTGGTGCAGAGGGGAGATGCTTCCCTGACTGCAGCTGGCAGCCATCTTCCACTGTGATGTATGAAGACTGATTTTCTTCTGAATTCAAATGGAAATGGCTGCAGATCTGTTTTGTCCCTGGGCTGCCTAACTGGTGTTCAAATATTACCTTTTTTGACTAAAAATGATCTTTTAACCCAGAAAACCTCATTCTGATAGTTGATTAGGAGCTGCAAGAATATTCTCCTAAATTCAGTTGAAGCTCATTAAGTTGAATTTTTGCTCTCTGTGGGTCATGCATTTGACCCACTGCAGTTTCCATCTGTGTTATGCTCATGTAATGGAAAACAGAATATGGTGTGAGGTGCCACATCTTGTGTTGCTAGCTTTAAAAAAAAAAACAAAACCAAACCACAAACTCAAGAAAACCCAGCATGTGGTAAACAAGCACAGGATTTGAATACTACCTCTTTATATTGCTCTTTAAAATCAGGGGGCAAGTTAGAGCAGGCAGACCTTTTTTCAGTTATCTAGTTTTCTCTCTTTTCCTATATCTAAATACTTTTCCATTATTTACTCCACATGTTTATGTATGGTTTTAGGTGTTAGCATTGTTGCTGGTTCCTGTGTACTACCTGCCTTTAGTGCACAGGAAAGGGAAGCTGAGCAAAAACGTTGATAACCTGCACATTTACATCAGGAGTCCAGGACAGTGAAATAATGCAGGAGAGCAGATGGGGAAGAGCAAAGCAGAAGTAGGGAGCTGGGAAAAGGAGCAGTTTGTGCAGATCAGGTGGACACAACAGGCATTTAGTGAAAGGGATGGAGAATAGTATGCAGTAGAAAATTGGGAGACTAAAGGGTTTATGGTAAATTGGAAGAAGCACTGGACCAAGCTCTGAAAGGAGCACCTGTAAATGTTTGGCTTGACAGTGGCAGTGCTTAATTTTAATGATTGGTGACTTTTACTGTGTAATGATTGTAGATGAAGATGTGATACTTACCTGTTGCTGTAAATTAGACCACCCAGTTTATTTATGTAAAAGCCATTCATGTACATCAAGTTCCCCATGTCTAGCAGAACAGGGCCTCCAGTGGTTTCCCCAACTATTTCAGTTGCAAGAACACAGGAGCTAATTCTGCAACTTCTGGAGCTGACAAATGCTCCTGCTCCTGTTGGCAGTGTGGGGCTAAAGGATGCTCAGTACTAGAATAAATTGCCTGCTGAGTGTAACTCTGTGCCCAAGCGTATGTATAGTCACATTAAGCATAAAGAGCCAGATCTTCAGTAGATACAAATGAGCAAAGCCATGCTGAATTTAATGGACCACCTTTGCTTTTTACTAGCTGAGGATCTAGCCCAAGCACTTAAAACTTTTAATTTGTTTTTATGTTGCTTGCAATCATCCATTCAACAAATTAGTGTCAAAAGATGCTTTTGAAACCGTTCAGCCAAGAAATGTTCAAGCAGATTGCTTCCACTCTGTTTGACCATATAATCTTATTAAATGAGATGCAACTCCAGATTTATTCAGACAGATGACATCATGCTACCATAAAGATACGAACTTTAACTATCTGCTTTGAATTAAAAGCCTGAAACTTCTCTGAAGTATTCACAAGCTCTGTATTGTGGATATCCTGTTTGTATTTATATGTATTTATTGAGGATACACAATCCTCATTGTTAGTGTGTCACAGTGAGGAGCAATAGAATATAGCACGCTGTGAGCTTTTCTAAGTTGCTGTAGTTTTATTGAAAAAAAATCTCTGGGACTGCATCAGTTAGCAGTGGTGGAGAATCCAGCCAACAGCTTAAGAAATATTTAATTACTTGCCACTTGACATCAATTCTTATGTCCTAGATGAAAAACTGACTCATGGTTATAAAACAGTAATGCCCTTTAGAAATTCTGTTCACTTCGTCCTTTCTTTTTGCACATTTCAAATTTTCACCTGTCCATGGAAGATGAAAGGCTCTCAAAACTTGGCAGGAATGGCAAGTTTCTCTCCTCAAACCCTTCACGAACACAATGAAGTGATTAGCTGTAATTACTTTTGTAGTAAATCACCTATTCATTTCCCATCCTGTTGTTCTTCTGCTACTGCTAAGAGTCCAATAAATCTGTTTTTGTTCCTTATGACCTGGTCAAAACCCACCAAAAATCAGTACCTGTGTCTGCATTGCTCTTTAGAAGCAGCTGTACCCCCAGGACGTTGCTTGTCTGGCTGTCTCTGTAACATCCAGGTTATATGATATGATAAATATAATATCAATATGTATGTGCTGTGTGTGTACAGAGTTGGGTGTTCAGAAACACCCTAGCTGTATCTTAAGGATATGCCTCAAGTTCAGAGCGCAGGTTTTACATGAGATACCTGTTTTGTAGGATCACAAGTAGGACTATTTTCCACATTTATTACACTGATTTTAACAATTACTCAGTCTTTACTTCAAACAAAGGTTCATGTCTCTGTCCATCTCAGCTGCTTTGTTTTCACAGAAATTTTTATTATCTCTGGCTTTTCAGGGCATATGTTGTCAGTGAATGGCAAGCTGTTACCTGGGAAAGGATATTTGACTGGGTCAGAATATTAATCTGATGTTTAGCTCCTGTTTTTCTAAGTTTGAGAAACTGCAGTTCCTCAGCACTTTTTGTACCTCATCCCACTTGAACATTATTCTTCAAATACCTGATGCGGTAGGGATGCCTAGTTTTGCAGTGTTGGCAGGGACTTGGGGAAAAATAATGAAAGTAAAAATATTTTCAAGGAGCTGCTGGAGGCATTTTTTAGCTTGGATTTTATTTTAGGCAGGCTAACCCAAATTGGGGAGGGGGGGGGAAGGGACAAAATTGTTCACTCCCATGTATCTGTCAGCAATGGTGTTTGATTATAACTTGGCATATATTGTAGTTCTAAGTCACAGGAGTTAACAGAGGGAGTAAAACTGTGTGGAGGGGGAAGAACCCCAAATAATCACCTCATTAGCCAGTGTTAGGCACAGTAGTAGACTGTAATAGATACAACTGGACAGTCTCACTATAGCTGTTGGTATTACACACACGTGTATGGGACTCTGGACAAGGATGAGTAGTTGCAAACGTTGAGCAGTGAGCTGCAACTCAGCCAGGGAGTTTCTGAGCTGTTTTCTAAACCAGTGTTGGTCTTAGTGGTCATGTTTGGCTTCCAAATGACTGTTCATTCAGATGGATTACTTCTGAAAATGTGAATGCAGCTATGGTTTAGTCCAGCTTTGCCTGCAGACATAGGAAACCCATTGCATGGCCAGCTCTCAGGGCTGGAAGCAGAAGGGTTTTGCAGACTTAAGGCTCTTGTAAATTGATATATTAGTTTCTGTAGTTAAGTACTTTGGGGCAGGAGGAGGAATGAATTCTGTTCATGGCAGAATGGGCATGAATGTTTAGTAAGTAAATATAATAGTATGTGGCTTTGCTAGAGCATCAGATTGATGCACCCGAAGGAGTTCAAGCAAAAACTTCTTGAGCAGCAGGAAACCAGGCAGCTGTTGCCAGCAGCAACTCCGAGGAAGGAGCTTGTAAGCAAGCTTAGGAAGTGGCCAGACTTTAGTTCCCTGGGTGGTGAGAGGGAGAAGATGGAGATAAGGCAGAAAACTATGAGACTGTGAGGATTTGTAGGGAGATGCAAGATAACACAATACGTATTCCATCCTACCATACTTCATAAATAGGTATCCCCAATGGGGAGTGCTGAGGCTGGATGTGCCTGAAGGCATTGCTGCTCTTCCATCTGAAAGCAGAATGTACCATGCTGGTTTGGCAGCTGAAAAAGCCGCTTCGTGCTGCTGGCTTCTGTGCTGCCAGGGCTGGCTGCCACACCATGCTGCCCATCACAGTCCTGCTTGGCCATGCCCCACCTTTAAAGAAGTCCCAGTTTCTAATTTGCGCATGTGGGGAACAGCTGGAGATCAGTCAAATTTATGATCTCTTGGCACACAAAAGGAAGTTAACTAGAAAAGACAAAAAAAGGGGAACCCCCCCCCCCCCCAAAATCTACCCCAAAACCAAACAGGGTGCTGCCATTGCCTGCATTCCTTGTATTTAATATCCATGGGTAGATATTGCACAGCAGTGTCAGATCCTAAAACCAGACAAGTAGCAACCTCAAACTGCAGTTAGCTCCACTGCAGGATAGTGGAAGATCCTGGAGTTGTCCCTCAGTGATACTCCTTTACAGCAGAGAGCATGGTACATGAAACCTTGTGCTCACCTGCAGCAATACAATGGCCTCGTCTGCTGGTGTGGTCCAGAAGGCTCCTTGAACTACTTTGTGTCTAGGAAACTTGAATCACTTGATGTTTGGGGTTTTTCATAACCAGGTACATCACACATGAGTTGCTGACTTAAAGCTTGTGAACAAAATAAACACCATAAAGCCAGCTTTATCAACCCAGCTTCTCAGAACAGTTAACAGCAAGGCAGAGTTTACTGTGCAGACTTTTGGCTTCAGGCTGTGCAACAATTTTAAGTCAAAAGCATGCAAAAAAGATACAGCCATGTTGAGGGAGGCAATAGGAAGCATGTATCGTCCAACCTAGAAGGAAAATTCCTTCCGCTGATCAGTTCACATTATTTGGAAACTTTGGATAGATGATCATATGTCCTGGAGCTAAAGGAGATGTTTTTTTCTGGTACATACAAAGTGCTGCACCTCTCAGGGCACTTGTGGCAGTGTCTGCCTCATGCCCGTGTCCCCCAGTGTGGCATGTCAAGGGCATCCTCCATGTTCTCAGGGAGGAGATCGGCACCAACAGGTCGTGGGGGTGTGCTGGTGGTGCTGCTGGCTCCTGCCTGAGATGGATGACCACCTCTCCAGCTTGAATGCCAAATTTTGATGAAGACTTCATAGAGAGATTAGGCTTATTCCACAGGGCAGTCTCTCGCTCTGTTTTTCACTTCTCCCTCTAATCTCTCTGTGCTCCACAGCCTGTAAATTACCTGTCTTTCCCTGAGAGATAACCACTTTAACATTTTGCCCTTCCCTAACATCCCTTGACTCCACAAGCTTTTCTACTTTTTCCAGCTAAACTGGGCAGTCTTTTGGAAGATAGCACTTTGTCCTACAAACCTTGTCTTCTTGACTGCATCTTCACTGCCCCCCGCCCAAAGCACTTACCTCCAACTGACCCAGAGCAGTAAAGCAGGACTGGTTTGCACTGGTCTTTTAAGACAACCTGTCTTTAAGCAAAAGAGAAGGTGAGATTTTTCAGATGGACGGGCTTATGTTGACTTAAGTATCCTTAGCAGCAGCCAGGCTGAAATGCAAAGTGAGATTTGAAGTAGTGTTGGCCATTGTTCTGGGTGGTGCATTGCTGTTTGTATGAAATACTACTTTTCTGTCCAGCCACGTTAATTTCTGCTTGAAATACTGTTGTTACGCAGAGCGTTGCATGATGTGGAAGAGAGGGCATATGCTGCTTGCACATAACATTGAAAGGTGCAAATGCATTGGAAACCCTGAGTTTTCAGACCAGCTGTAAAATAAACTTCTTTGTAAGGGTTGAATAAAAACCTGGTAGCAGATGTTTCTGATAATGGCAGTATAATGCAATATGCAAATAACCTCCAACAAGTCAGTTTATCCCGTGTGTCTCAGAAATTAGCAAAATAAGTAACTTGGACTTTGAGCCACAAAACCCGAAGTCCAGGTACACTTACGGGCTCAGCTGGGTTTTTGAGTCATGATTTTTGAATGTGCTGCTAGTCTACTTAATGTGTAAGAGCATGGTATATTTTCAATTGCAGACTTACTAGGTTTCAACATGCCATTTCTTCCTGAACTGAGCTTTAACTATAAGGCAGAGCAATTAGGTTAATATTTTCAGAGCTTCAACTCACTGCCCTAGATATGAGATAAAGTAAGACAGAAATTACCCTCTTTGTGCTGTCCTATTTCAGGCACTTACAACCAGGTGGCCGAGGCCTCTACCTGTGGTAGATGCAATGGGTTGAGCTGTCAGCCTGGATTAACCCAGCTGGAACATTATGGTTTATGGTGGGGGAGGCTCTGATGGTGCTCTGCTGTCTTCTCCTGGAGGTGCCTCACTTTGCTGGGGCAGCGGCTGAGGCAAGCATCAGTGGTCCTTGCAATACTTACCTGTGGGTCCGTTATCTTCTTCCACCATGTCCAGTTCTCGCCAAACCCTGCAGGATGTGGAGAATGAACCGTTCAGGTGACTGGTGCCATAGCCACATCCCTGGATGCTGCCATAGCAAATACTCTGCTTCAAGTAGTGGTTTTACAGGGGTCTCTGCTTTGTTTGTCAATGTTTCCTTTGGACTTTACATTTCCAAGCAAGATTTCAGCTCAGTAATTAGTGTGTGTCAGTATATTTTTTTAATAAGAACTTATGAACCTGTGAAATGGTCCGGTTGTTCTTGTTGTTTTGGAAAGAAAAATCTACTGTGTGCAAGGTAATGTAATTACTTTTCTAAAGGAGTTTTTATTATGCACCTAACTGCACATTTACTGTACTTGATAGACCAAAATAAAACCAGAACAGAATGAATAAGCCATTTTGGTCCATTGGGTAAATAAAACAACTAAAGCGTTTATAAATATGTATTTAGTCAGCAGAGCTGATTGGCGACTCTGCAACTGCTCCAGTGTCTGAGATAAGTAATCCAAGTTTAATAGCCTTCCATAAATACTTCCTTGTTTGTCATGAGGCAGTAGTTATTTATCCATGCTATGCTGCTTGTTTGTTGTGTTTGATGAGATCTTTTGAAGAATATTAGAGAAGTTTGTTGTTTTGCATGTAACAGAAGTGTTGGCATTGCGTGTGTTTATAAAATAGCACGAGAGTGGTCCTCATATCTTGTTCCCATTTCCTCCTTTCTTTCGTTGCCTCTCCCTTGCAGGTGGTATGTCTTTTTGTCATTCCTTTTACTCTTTCAGGTTTGGTGAGGTTAAAATGTGCCTTCTTTCTGCTGAACTTCTAATTTCTGTCTGCTAAGGTGGCCCTAAAGATCTGACATTCAGTAGGGCTGAATCTCAGCCCAGATGCTTTTTCTAATTGAGTGTAAAACTATTGGACACATTATGAAACTCATCCAGTAACATGTTTTACTAGAATGAAGTTAGCATGTGTGTAAAGTGATTCTGGACCTATAAGACCTATAGACTTCAAAGCCTGTTCCTTCCAAAGGCGTAAGTTGGATTTTGGCTTTAAATTTGTTCAGCACATTGGTCCAGCTCTGTCGAGGTTATCAGTAAGTGTCTGTTCCTGTGGTTTGTTTTGTGCAGTAGTTGGTGGAAAGGCCACAGCTGAAATCCACCTTGTGCAGCCAGCAGATAATAGCATACAGTTATGCTCTTGCTTGGAAAATAAAAAGTACAAGAAAAAAGTTCTGTGTTTTCCATCTGCAGAATTGGAAGTTTTTAAAAATGTCACTTCTTACAAGATTTCAATTTAGTTTCTCATTGCAACTGCAAAGCAGGTGACAATGGCATGCAATGCCCCTTCTATGTTTTGCTTCTCCCATTGAGATTCTATGATGTGAATTGCCTATAATACAATCTTTTTCTTTACTTTTCATATTTTAATGTTTTAAAGAATAACTTTTCTCTGTTACTTTAGATTTTTTATTATCCTTTCTAAGTTTCCTGTTTTGTTTTCCAATAGTAGTCTTTCTTCTTTACCCATACTTATTTTTAAAAAATTACTAGTTTTCCTTAAGTTATAGAATAGTCAGGTTTAGGTTTTAACTTGTATTGCCCATTAAATACAGAAGTTCATCAACCGCTTTTAGCAGAATCAACATTGTGGCAAACTTTATTCCCTGGGAATAGTCAGTGAAGCCAGAAATTGGAAGCAGCCCTATGCAGCTTCTTGGCTGTTACCAACACATCCAACTCTGTTGGCACCTGTGTCAATGAGGGATGATCCATTGCCAGAGACATTTGTATGGAAAAACAACCATTCCTGAAAACAGAGGGTTGTTGCAATTAGAGCAGATGTACCGCTGAGCGTTCCTGCACCCTGAGATGCTGATGGGACTTGCCTAGTGTGCAGGAGTCGGGATCTGGGCTATGTCTCAACACTGTTCAACGAGGAAATAACTGTGACCCACAGAAAACCCTAATAAACGAAGAACTGTATTCTCCTAACTATATAATAACATGTTAAATGGTGAACCTCAGCAGCAGCCAGTAACTGAGCTAGAGTAATGGATGAGCCCATGCATGGGTCTGTCAGACAGGAGAGCTCATGGCGTCTCTGCTCTACTATGTGCTGCTCAGGGGGGTTGGACCAGTGTGCTGGGTTCCTGGTGCTGGGAGTTGGAGTGAGCAGCCAGAGTCACGGAAAAGTTGGAGAGAAGGCTCGTGCCATTCTTTGAAAAACAAGGTTGTTTTGCCATTGTGATGGTGAACTGGCCAGCCTGGGCTGTGGAATGTGGACTGGATAAAGGACTGTCACAGCTTACAGTGGTCTGCTGGTCTCAGAACTGGTAAGGAGCAAGTCCTTACTGTAAGGCACAGCATGAGGAATAAGTCAAAGCCCTTATAAGTACATTAAATTATCCTGGAAGCCCTGACTGCTCCTCAGTACTATGAGGCATCTTAGAGGGAAATCTCACGTGGAGGTAGCAGTGAAGGAGCAGAGACAGCAGAAAGCTCTCTCTTTTTTTCCTTTTGGAAATATAACAAATGCTTCCTGCATTTGGAGGTTCACATTCGGGTGACACCTCTAAATATATTCAAAACAGGTCAGCTGGATTAGAGGCATTGTTAAGTGAGTATTTTTAAGTCACAGTTTGCAATTATTGCTGGAACGTCCTAATGCATCTCTGGGAAGTGTGGAGATGTTGGTGAAGTAATCAGGCTTTGAGTGAACTTCAAAAAGATTTCTGTATGTGAGACAATGCCAAAACTGACTCTTTACCACCTTTTACTGTTCACCCAATATAAATAACATCACCAGAACAAATCTGTGCTGATCTGTGTATCAGGCGTTGCAATTCTCTCTTCAAAGGAAGTGTGATCATCAGGGCTTGTTTATTATAGCTGAGCTGTATTCCCTCTGATTAGATGACCCCATCATCTTTCAGACATCTTTAACTGAGCACCCTCTAGTATTTTAAAACAGAAATAATAATTACAGCCTTCTGTCTTTTCTTTCACCCTTCTGCCTTTCCATCAGGCAGAAGCTCTAATGTGATTATTTCACAAGGTGATGTTTGTTTGCTGGAGGGTGAGAGACTGCTCTTGCCGTGAGAACAGTGCTGCTGTGACAAACATGGACTTTTTCCATGTTTTTCTCTGTTTGGGCAACCTGAGGGATTGTTTTCCACAGCAATTAATAGTGGGAATGACATAACCGAAACACATTTTATTGTATTCATTTAACAATAGGAACATGAAGAAAATAATTAAAAGTATCCAGCTTATTTTCCTTTGCATGGAGGAACTAAAATTGATTCAGTACTCTTAATGATGGAGTTTCCATTTTACTTTCCTGGTTTTGTAGCAATAGTTTTCAGACCTTGCTTAAACCAAACCTGTTCATTCTTTCAGTGTATTCCCATGGGACAACAGGATTTCTGTCAAAACAGCAATGCAATTCCTTTCAAGAAGCTAACTGGAAGCAGGGAAGAGCGAGCGGAGGGGGGAGCATGGCTCCGTGTGTGCGTGTCCCCTTTGCTGATGTGCTGATCAGCAAGCGGCTGATGTTAATGGTGCTCTCTGGAGAGAGGCAGCTCTAAGCGGGAGAGCCATTAATATCCAGCCACTCTGTCAGTGGGAGCTAAGCATAGTGCACTTACTTAATTTAGACATTATATCTTTTTCTTTGAACAAACAAAGGCTCCTTTGCTAGCTTAAAATTCTCCTCTGCAGCTTTGGACACAGAGCTTTTGTCTGCAGGTCTCCTTTTTGGGAAGGGCTCTGAGGAGGAGGTGGTGGGTCCCCGAGATCTCTCCCAAAGCCCTGCTGACCCGTGCTGGCCGGTCACTACTGGGGTGAGGGGAAGGGACTGTGTGTCCTTGGTGGCTCCAAGGTCTTTAGGTCACTAAGTAGTTAAAGTTGTTGGTCAGAACTGCCCTGTTGAGTTTGCAATTGAAAAAACAAGCAAAAAACCAACCCCAGACTAGACGTTTTTAGCTCACCCTTGCAAAGTCCCATCTGCAACACATAAAGAGGTGCCCTGTAGCTTTCCTTATAGCTAAAGTCCATATAAGCAAGAATAAGATGAACAAATAGAGCTAATAGTTATTAAAACTGGGACTTGTGCTGACTTAAATACAACAAAGTTGTTTTTTTGTTGTTGGGTTTTGTTTTTTTTTTTAAATTTCTGGTGAGAAGGGATGAGTTCAGATTTTGCTTCTTCATGAACAGAGATGAAGCTAAGCATTGTCTAGATCCATAGTGAAACAAATTCCTCACCATTTGATGCTATGCATGCTGCTGTAAAAATGTGTTATTTTCCACAAATACCACCTCTGCTAGTATTTCTTTTTAATTACTGGGAAGATTGCTGGTGCCACCACAGTGTCCCTTCAGGTATGCTGTATGGGAAAAAGAAGATCTGAGGTTTTCAGGAATATACCTATGAGCTACTAAGAAAGTTCTCTAAAGCCAAAGGGTTGGGTTTCATTTAAAAAGATTCAGTTAGTCCTTAGAGAGAACACACAAACTTTCTTTTTTAAATTCAGATAAAAATCTGTGTTTTCTGTGCTGGTTATTTATCAGGCACTAGAATATGAAAGTCAAGGTTTGTAGGGAGAAGTAATATCTTTTATTAGGACAAGATAGAAGGAAATCCAGGAAGCTGTTGAGCACAGGAGCTGTTCATCAGGTCTAGAATGTTAATGGCAATCATTGGATACTGGATTCACTCCCTTTTTTCTTGAGTAGAATTTACTGATTTTAAAGTTACTGTGAACACAGTCTTTTTACTTGCTATCAAAGTCTATGTGTGTTTGCCAGCTATTATGATAAAAATGGCTTTCAGGTCTCCCACCTTATCTCCCTTGTCTGTCTGTTTGTTTTTTTTTAATCTTTCCTTTTTGGATGAAAAAATAAAGATAACTTTGGAGAGTGTTTAATGTGATGCTGGCTGACTGTAGGACTTCATATAAGACTGTGATCTAGCAGCAAAAGCTTTGGGGGTACACTGTGATGGTGGGACATCAGTGGAGTCTGTCATATTTCTACTTTATTTTTTAGAATTTAGACTTGATATTGTGGATTATTTTTTTGTTTTGCTGGTGGCGTGGACAGGGCCACCCTGTTGTGAGTGTCCTCTAGGGTCAAGTGGTAAGCTCATACCATCCTCTAGAGCATGGGGCCAGGTTCACATCTGTCTATGGGTGATGTGTGCAGTAAGGAGCAACAAGTGCTGCTGACTTCTTGCTGCCACACGAAACAGGGCTGCTCCGTGTGTGGATGCCAGGGGCTGCAGCTGAGCGGCCAGCATGTAGCACAATCTCTGCATTAGCTGTCTGGGGTATTATTTCACCCAGAGTTAGATCTTATCTGAGAGTTAGGCTGTTAGAAATAAAAATTCACGGAGCAGATATTCAGACCAGGATATGTTTGTCGGGGGGGGTAGGGGGGGTGTGATGTTGCATTCGCAAATCCCAGCTCTTTGCTTGCAGATGTGGTGCGTGCAGCCAGGCTGGCCTGCGCTGCCAGCTGGCACAGAGCTGCAAGTGTTTTAGCTGCAATTCTGTATTTGTTTCGTGTCCCAAGACCTCATTCAGGATTTAATAGGAATTATTCTAATAGAAGAAATTAAAAAGTAATGATCACTTCTTCAGTCATGCTCTTGGGTATTTTTTCCCCTAAGGTTTTCTTCTTCTACATCCTCTGATAGGAAAAAAACACATGAAAACATGGTTCACTCGAGTGCAAACATCACCTAAGCTGGTGCGATTTCTGAGATAAAATCAACTTAAAACTAATTGTCATAATATTTAACTTCATAATACTGTCACAAATGTCAATCTCATGTAATCCTATAGTCATGATATGCCTTTTTCCTTACCGAGTGGTAGCAAATCCTCTAGGTCTCGGTTAGGGTTTAGCTTGTCGCTGCTTGCCAGTGGCAGTCTGTCATCATTGCTGATCCAACCCTATGGACTCTGAGGAGCTGCAAATAATTAAAATTGCATGCCTGTATGAAGAAAAAAGACAAGAAACCAAAGTAGCAGAATATCATCCAAAACTGGAGTGTAGCTTTTAGTATTTTCCCCTGTAATTGGGGTCACTTAGTTTGCAAGAAAGACGTGAGCCTCCAAGGGAGAGGCTGGTATTAGTGAGAGTTGTAGTCCCACAATTATTTGTGTAATTGTGTAATTACTAGTCTAAAAAAGGAAAGGTTTTGTATTTACATGGTGTGAAGAAAGCTTTTCACCCTAGATGGGACTAATTATAATATGTTTTTAGTGTGTATCTCCTGGAGGAGGAAAATGTACAGAAAGGAGCTGCTGCTACCACTTCTTGCTGCTGTTTGTATTTTGCTTTTAAGATTAGGAGCACAGCCAAGTGGCGAATGCGCTGAAGGCTGTGAGCTGTGACCCCATCCCTGGCACGCCGTGTCTTTCTCAAGCTTTTGGGGAAGCAAACAAAAACTACCGTGATTTAGACTCTGTTGGGGCCTGAGAGACTCCATCTATTCCGGTACTTCCAGTAGCAGAAGCAAAGACGAAATTTATGAGAGTGGTTAAAAATACTCCTATTGATTCCTGGAGCTATATTAGTCTGAGTGATTTGGTATGCTTTGCTTTCTCTGTGTGCAAACCTCATTCTGTTGCTATTTTGTGCCTTTGTCATGATTTCAGTGAGGCAAGTTTAAAAGGAAAGTAGTATCAATTGATCTAATACAAGTTGTAAGTGTACAAACAAGCACTACTTTGGAAACAGCAGCAAGGAGATGCTGGCTCCTCGAGGATGCTGGTGGTCCAACGCTTTGTCCTATATTAGCACTACTTGTGCTGAATGCATGGATTTACTGGATTTGTGTTAGTTACTTCATCGACAAGTTGCTCTACTTTGGCAAGTCAGGCTGTAACCAGTAAGTGAACCCTATCATTTGGTCTTAATGGGTTTGGAGGCCCTAAGATGTATCTTGACTGTTATGAGCCTAATACCTATTGCCGAATGTCTCAGATTCAGAAATAACTTAACTCTTAGTCACACAATTTTGAAAATAACAGAAATTTCTTGTATCTCTGTGTTGACTTTATATATGTTCTCGGATGGATTTCAGTGTTTTATATTGAGTTTTATTGACTGTTGGGTTTTTACCCTAAAAGCCACTGCATTATCTTAATCACAGCAAGTAACCTTTCTCTTTCTCATGTGCAAAATGGGGATAACACTAAGTAAACTTAGAAACACTGCGTGGGGTGGTTGAAGTATTTTGGTATCTTTTAAAATAAAGCTGTTAAAGAAACTGTGCGTGTGTGCCAGCATGATATACTTTGCTCTGGCAGGCGGCAGCTTTCTGCCCAGGTTCAGTAGATGATGCTTTGTGGGTCAGTGACAGATAGAGGCAGCTACAGCAAGCTGCTACAATTATTGATGGGTTGGGGACCAGTGTGATACTTGGGTCAGAACTTGCCTGCCATTGTCATGTGGGGTTTGAATAGTCCTCAGCAGCATCCCTTGCAGTACCTGCAGGACATGTCTCTCTTATTGAAGTTCTTGGGACAGGAGGGGCTGGGCGGACTCTCACCAAGACTGTTGTCCCCCACTGATGGAAGTGCAGAAGGAAACGCATGTGGCAGGACCACGGTTTGCCCATCGGAGGCCCAGAGAGGTTCCTTGCCCTGTGCCGGACCTCTGTGCTTGGAGAACCATGCGAGGGCAATCATCTGTGCTCCTCTGGTCCTTCACCCAGCAGAGCTCCTTTCCCTGGCGTAGTTCCAGACTGAAGCATCCCTGATATGTCAGACTTTAAATGTAAAATTATATGGAGACATTAGGCCTTTGGGAATCTAATTAAAAAGAAAAAAATGAGGCTGTTTATTTCTGGCCTTGTGTTGTACCTGCCAGTGATGCTGGAGGATGTTGGGACTGGTGGAGGTTGGGCCTGACCCAGGCTGGAGCAGAGAGGTCTCCGCTACGGGGTCTGCTCCGCTTCATCTACTGCAGAGCCTGACCCTTCAAAAGTGCTGGTTCCTGCTGTGCTTGCACTGCAATATTGCATCACATGCGGATGGGCAAAGTGATTCTTCAGGTCTCTTAAAGAGCTTTAAGGCTGTCTTCTCTGGCAGTAAATTTATTGGCTAAAGGAGAGTTGAATGGGATCGCTTGTGAAAGAGGAGCGGCAGCAGAATGAAAAGGCTGCCAGGGAGCTTGCCTGCTGCTGGGAAGGGAACCCTGACAGGAGGTACCAGAGGGTCAGGGAGATACAATTTCTGTCCTGTGGCAAGTAGAAGGGGTGAGAGGGGGGATTGAGAGGAACAAAAGAGAACCAAATGCTTTGAAAGAAAAAAGCCCCAGGTCTACTCTGTTTTACTGATCTAAATCTTGATTGAATTACTCATTCATGGAGGCGAGGCAGTGACCGCAGGAGGCCAGGAGCCTAGGAGATGGATTTGCTCTCTGCAAAAGTTATTTACTGGGCAGCTGCTGGTGCTTGTCGGTGCTTTCCACTGTTTTTCCTATGTGCATATTTGGAGCATGTGGTTTTCCTGTTGAAGAACTCCGACTATTGCAAAAGAAAAAAGCTTGACATCTGTAGGCGCGCTCGTCGGAGCAAATCTAAGGCGAAGCCCAGGGCATCTTAGCATCGGAATGCCATAGCAGGTGTTGGCATCCCTTCAATGTTGAAAGATTGCTGTGTGCTCCGGTCCGCAGTGTATTACCAGCCTCACTTCTGCATGGGAAACCTGTCCTTCTGCCCCAAAGTCCCCTGGAAGACATGGCCTCTGTCCCACCACCCTGCAGCGTGGCTGTGGGCCAGACCTGCTTGCGGAGCTGCCTTTGCTCCCCCCAGCCCGTGCTGCTCGCTGCCGTGTCTCTCCCCACCGGTGGCAGGGCAGGAGTTGTGTGCCTGGCTGTGCTTGCAAATTTGGCCTTTAGCTGCTTGGTCTCCTGTTTTGTTGATGGCTGGAGAGATCATGCAGAACATACAGAAGGATGCGGTTGTGTGCAGTGAATAATTATCAAGTGCCTGGTTTGTGTTATTGCTTCAGCCAGGTTTGAGAGACAACCTTTGTGGTGTTTGCATTACAGAGCCTCTGCTGGAGCAAGGGCAAGCTTAAAGAAACAGTGACAAAATTCAGCATCTCAGCTGGTACCTCCAGGACCAGCACCCTCCTGCCTGTTAGACATCATTGTGTACCCTTCCAGCAACCCTCCCTCTATTTAATGAATAGCACCAAGTATGCTGGAGGTGGAGTATCTTTAGAGGAGAACTCTGCTGTCAAAGTCATACTGACTTCTCTGTTTAGCTGTGCTGAATTATTTTTGATAGATGTTTCTGTGGTACAGACCTGCCTCAAATGACTTTCCTCTGCACCTCATTGTGATACAGAGCTCTGTGAAACAGCTTCTTACAGCTCTCTCTGGGGAAGGCAGTGCTTTACATTGAGCAAGAGATGAGATTGCAAGGTCTGCACTCTACCTTCCTTAAAAACAAATAGAAAACATTTCAACAGCCTGAGGTAACTAAGTGTTACCCTGGTATTTTGCAGCAACTTTAAGTAGAGGGAGGCTTTGTTAACACCATAGTACTGGGGCAATCCTCTACAGCTGACATCTGCAAAATCTTTTCAGTTTTGTATGTCATTATTTCAACAGATCTTACTCACCCCTAAAGGTTTTGGTTTGGCCTGAAGGAAAAGCAGATGTGTGTACGTGTGATCCAGAGTTATGAAAGGAGAATATGGGTATGCTTGCTTGCTTTTTGATTATGAATAGGAGAGCCAGACAGAAAAAAGCTGTCATTTCATGTCGGCATTTCATGACTTTCCATTCAGTTAAACCAAGGGACCCCAGATCCTGTGGGTGCGGGAGCCAGTGCACAGCGTGCCAGGCATCAGGAGCTTGCATGTGTATCTGCATCTAGCATAGATGCAGTAATGCTTGAGCCAGGAAGACACCCCAGAAAGCCACCTGCTCATAACGTTTTCAGTACTGACTGTACAGGATTTTGCACCTGGTTGCTTATCTGTAGGAGGTGGGAGAAAACTGACGCCTTTATGGATTTGTCTGTGGTCATGGGGAACACGGAAAAGGGCATGTGGCAGCATGAGCAGGAATAGATCATGAGCACAGCTCCTTATCTAGAGCTGGTGAAGATTTTACCTCAAATAACTCATCCTGCTCTGTCCTTTCTATCTCTCCCTCAGCTTTGCAAAATGTATTTCACGTACACAGTGTCTCCCTGCTTGAGCCAGTTATCTGGCTCTCAACAGCTACTTATTCTTTCAAAGTACTCTATTACTGCTAGGATTTGATTTTTATATATATACAATCATTTTGCTATTGTGCTGGTTGTGTGTGACTGTGGATGCAAAAGCACCTTAGCTCCCCACTTTCCCGTACGCTCCATCTCTCGCTGCAGTATTGATATTTCTATATGTGGTGGTAAAATTAATTAAATTATGTTCTCTGTTTATGAACTAGTTTATTGCTTTAATTATTTATTGCTACTGCAGCTAATTTGATTTAGGCAATATTTAGTTCTGTTTCAGTAACTTTTCATTTTAAAAACAAACTGCTGGTTGGAATTCATTGGCTTTAACAACTTGTTATTGATTAGTTTGGCCTCAAACTGTGTGATGTGGAAAGAGTGGCTGTGTGCCATGCTAAGCCTTCAGACCAGAGCGTTAGCAGCAAGTTAAAGCATATTTTTCTGGGAGTAGTTCTTTGGAAAGTGTATGAAGACTTGCAGGTGTTTAAGGAAGGTCAAAGCCCCTCAACAATTTCTGTGGCTTGAGCTTACAGGAAAGAATAAAGTAAAAGATGCAGAACTAAAAAAACTGCAATACCTCCTCCCACTTTTGTACCTCAATCACAGCATTCAAGCATGCCTTTCACTACAAAATTTTTTTGTTGTGAATGGGTAATAAGATCTGTAGTGGTGAAATTTGGTCTGCTAGTCTGTGTATCTCTAATGGTCTGCTCTCCAATTTGAAGAGCTTAGTTCCAAACCTATTAAAATCAGTTGGAAGGCTTCCTCTTTCGCTTGTACTTTATTTCATACCATATCACCAATAATGACTTGCTAGCTTTTCTCTGTGTCGTTACTTTCTGCTGACTGTTCATGATTTAAAAGACCAAGAGGTTAAATAGCTTCTCTTCCACCATCTCCGGTTACCTGTGAGAAAAGCTCAAGGGCTACACTTGAGAGCAGAAAAGGAAGGCCTTGTTTGTAAATTGCAGTTCAAGGTCAGTTTGAGAATGTTTCTTGAGGGACCGGGGCTGATCCTTCTTGTTGTTCATACCACAGTGGCATAGCTTGCATTTCATGTGTCTGACATCAGTACGACTCTGGAATTGGTGAGCTGTCCTGCCGTGTCCCTGCGAGGCTGTGCCCAAAAGATGAGGAAATGAGCCCATATTTAGAGGCACAGGCCATTGAGGGCATGGGGATTTGCTAAGGTGCAGCTCTGGCCTGAGCAGTGGATGAAGGGGAGAGCATCAGTAAGAGCGTTTTAGGTAAATATACAGACTTTGTAGCTTATGGGCAGCATATGGTCTGCGCTGTCCTCTTGTAGAGCCCACAGCTGCGTGGTCTTTCCACCTTTCAAGGTACTATGGGATAACATAAATGTTTAACTTCTGACATCTTATGGACAGGGCCTTTTGATCTTTTCCCTGGTCACTCCATGTTGTTCAGATACTCATACAATCATCTGGAAGACTTTAATGCCAGTTCTTTTGGTCTACAGTAACTTCTTTGATCACAGTCCTCCTCTTTGGAAGTGAAGGCGGCCAACATGGTCAGAAGGTGTGGGCTCTTGTCAGGTGGTCATCATGGCCACAGCATTGGGTTTGTGTTCAGCCAATTTGAACTTCTGCCAAGTCCAGACCTCTCCTGGGGCCGAGCCATGGTGGTGGTTGGAGTGCTGTTGCCCACCCAGTGGAGGCTGGGGGCTCTGCCCAGCTTCATGGTCCTTGTATTGGGGCTGACCAGCTGCAATTTCATGTCTTTGCCTCAAAACGAAGCATGTGCATCCCAACGGATATAAAGGGCTGTGGGTCCCTGTGGTTCTCCTGCCTTCTAGAGGTGCAGGTCATCCTTTTTCTGTCCTTGAGCTTTTTTATGGAAAAGCAAAAGGTTGAAGGAGGCTTTTCTGTAACTTTCTCCTTCCTCTGACAAATATCCTTTATTTATTCCGTACTACAGTGTGGTGTTTACAGCATATGCAGTGATACTGAACAGCTGCCACGTCTCAACCCAGAGATTGCTGCAGCAATCCTGGAGTGCCTATGTAAGCTCATGCTGAATCCCTGGGGATGAAGGGCTCTATTAAAAATGTAAGATCATTATCACTAATCTTGAAAGTGGACAGATGCATTTAACATATATAATTATAAACTTTCAAACAAGATGATTTCATCTGGTGGAGCATCTGGGAATTGTTTTTTCATTATCGTGTTTCAGAGAGTGAAAAATCTTCCTATTTTCTCAGAGGATTTTGTGGGATTAGTTGCTGCTGTTTGCTGTTGTGTATTCCTGCAAATGTTTGTATAATTGTGCACATCTCTAATTCATTCTTCATCCTTTTGGGGGGTTTTGCGTTGCCTTCCCCAGTGATGTGCTGGGATGTTCCCCTTCAGATGGCAAGGAAAATAAGGACAGGCTTTTCCCATGATCAGTTTGAAAAATGGTCTGACAACATGTGCAGGAGTTTACTGATGTGGCAAAATACTTGCTTGTGCAGTCGTTTTGGGAATGACCATACTGACTCAGAAGATGAAGTGATTTACATGAATGATATTTTCAGCATCAAATGCAATAGTAAACATATACTGATACTTTCATCGAAGGATTGCCTAAATTCCCTTCTAAGCCCCTGATAGTGGGTCACGCTGTCCAGGCAGCAGCTCTGACCACTCGTTTGCAGGGGTAAGGTGTAAAAAGAGGTTTCTCTGGTCCTAGTGATTGAAAATGTTGGTTCATGAAGGAAGTGCTTCCTTAGTAGGATTTTAAGATGAATGGTACAGAGGGTCAAAAGTCATTATGAGAGTGTGTTTTTACCTGATAAGAACAGCTCATACCAGTTTGGATTTTCAAAGTATAGGCCTATTTGCTATTGTGACAACAACTGATCTTAAACTTTTCTATTAGAATAAAACCCAATAAAGGCAAAACCAAAGCATCTAAATTTTAAGTTAGTAAAGGCTTAATTTCACCAATAACCTTAATTCCATCTCCCTCTGATATTAACTTTTATAGGGAAGGTTCCTGGTTTTGACAGTCCTGGGGGAAATGTTGGTTGTGATGACCCAGGGATATTGTCACAGTTGTTTAAACTCCAGTTCTTGGAGATGGATACACATAAATATACATAAAGAAAGGCACCAAAAAAGGGGAAAGGTGTAGTTTGTGTGGTGCTTACTTATAAGCACGTTGCTTAAGAAACATGAGTATATCTGCCATGCACAACGTGACTAACGTATGCCAGAGCTGGGTTTTTGAGGCAGGGTTTTTCCGCTCTGTTCAAGGACTGTTGGCACTGTAGCAACAAGAAGACCTGGTGAGTGAAGCCAGGCTCCTGGCAGAAGGCAGAGGGGCAGGGAAAGGGAAAGAAAAGCTTGGGAAGGAAAGCAGTGCATAGAATAGGAGGCTTTGTTTCTGTTGCAGGTAGGATTTAGCCCATGCAGCTGAAGGTGGCGATGCCCTTGGGGTGTGCCCTTTGGATAAGATGCCTGTGGGGTGCTCGGTGAGGGAGCTTTAATGGAGGAGATGGGAGAATGATGGAAATGTATTGCTTTGAGCTCTGTTCTTCCAGCATTTTGATCTTTACAAAACTCAAAGGACATTAGGAGTCCAGAATGAATCCATCCTTTTCATGTCTTAATTCTTCTTAGTGCAGTTCTTGCATGATGTCAATAGGTACCTTCAGACAGACTGAAGGATTTTTGTCTCTTGTTAAACTCTGAGTAAGCTGTACAGTGGTGGGTTGTTGGAACATTTTTGGTACCCTGCGCCCGTTGTTACTGTAGCACTTGTGGGTTTTGCCTCATTCTGCGTTTTTGACAGAGAATTCAATTGTAGGGCACCTCTTTCTTGTAAATAATATGACTTGGTTTTAAAGGTGATATTGATCTTTGTTAGGTTTTAGGGTCAGTTATATTATAAAGGTGCTGTTGGATTTCCCATTTGAATGATAGCTCCTGCCAGAGATGCTGACTTGCTCCTCTTCTTGCTCTGCAATTTCACTGTACATCCAGAAACTATGGGACTAGCAGGGACTTCAGATATCTTATTCTCTATTTAGCTGTCTTGTTGTCACTCCTTACTTTCAGGAACTTAACTAGAAAGAAAAAGCAGGGGCGGAGAGGAAGAGGTAAATAGTGTGGGAAGGGGGAGGCAGGGAGACTGGTGCAAATCCTACACTTGGCTGGGGTATTGAGCTGATGTGTCAACCAGGTAGAAGCCTTCTGGGAGTGCAACCAGGCAAGTGTGAAAGTGGTGGAAATATCTTGTAATGAGAAATGCTCAAGTTCCTACTGAGGAAGGATCATGGTAGGTTTACTATTTTTTGCCAAAAGTGATCCACTTCTGGCCAACCAAGTGTGTTTAAATTAGATCAGTGTATAAGACTCTTAAAACACATTCTTTTATAGGATGTTTTAAGGGTATTACAAGTTTTTCTTGTGATATGGCGTTCCTGTTTCCAGAGGGTAAGACAGGAGATACTGATGGAGGAGCAGGCTTGCGAATAAGGATACTCCAGAGAGTCTTAAAAGATGCAAGTTAAATGGGAAATTTCTCCTTGTTCTTGCTACGGAGGGAAGATGCATTGCAGCTCCCTGCCAAGGGCAGGAATGTAGCTTGCCTGGCAGTCGGGGAAGCTCAAGACTTCATACAGTAGGTTGATGGAAACCTGTGTACCCCTCTGTACAGCATTGGGAGCCAAAGGAAGAACATTTCTACTGGTGCAAGCATTATGGAAAACAGTTTTAAGTCTTGCCTTTTAGGAGTCCCCTCTTACGCTCTGGAAAGACTATGCTAGTGGGGATTTTCATTAGGATTATTGTCCTGTTTTGGTAGAAACAATACAGCACCACAGGCAAAAATAGTGACAGAGAAAGAGGAACTCGCACATAATTTGAGTAATATGAGCATGTGATGCCTCATAGTTCTTTGTCCACATTGGAAAGATACTGTAAGGCTTGCTGGCTTTATGACAAGGTCTCAACTAACCTGTGATCTTGGTGTCTTAAGTCTTAATGATCTTTTCACAAAAAAAGATATGAGCAAAATAAAGTCTTTTCATAGACTTGTAAAACTTAATTATTTTACAAGGGTAAACTTAATTAAAAGAATTCATTGACACCTGCAGTTGAACTGGCTAACACATTCTCTTTCCTCAAATGTTTAACCACTGTTAATTAATACTATTTTGCAGTCTGCTAAAGCATCCCTAACTTTGTTCAGCCGTGGAGAAGCCAGGGGTTTCTTTAAGAACTTAACTGTAACACCGATTCCAAATGCCAAATCTCCACTTTTACTTGGAGATGCTCAAGTTCCAGAGAAAGAAGTGTTTAAGATGCTTTTTTTTTTTTAAATAGGATGGCATGGTTGCTAAGCCTGATTGCACAGAGCCCATCTCTGCAGCTCCACATGGAGCCCATTCACTCCTCTAGAAACCCTTTCAAATTATTTCAAAGTTAGAAATTTAGGAGCGCACACAATATGGGAAGTGATTCAATGATTTAACACTATTTAAAGTAGAGGAACTCCTGTTTTGCTTCTCTCTTCCCTTTTAAGCATTTCCATCAAGAGCATTTGAAATCAATGACTTAAACTCCTCTGTGCATCTCAATGTCTCACGGAAGGAGTGAGGATGTTGCTGAAAATTTAAATAATTACTTTGGAAACCAATAGCAACACAAAATGAGTACATCTGCCAGTCACTGCAGTCCCCATGTGCGGCAGCAGAGGAAAAGTAGGCTTTAACATGCACCTGGCAAGACAGTGCCCTAGTGACATTGCACACCTAGTTATACTTCTCTTGACAAAGATAAGTGTGAGGGTTTTTTTTCCATAAGCACAAAACAGGTGATTAAAGTCAGTTTAAGTTTTGCATTTGTACAGTGGCTTGATTATAACTTTAAAACATGATGGTTAATCAAAAGGATCAGAAGTAAAAGGGGATATTAATTTTACTTGGTCTGTAATATTGCGGCAGTTATGTCCAATCATTTGTAAGACAGAAGGCTGTAAAATACATCCTGTGATGAGGTTATAGTAAAACTAAACATTGTCATAAATAACAAAATTCAGCTATTTATTTACTGATCTGTAAATAAGGTGTGATTGGAGTAAATATGATGGGAGATATTTAATTAAACTGAATGAAGGAGTGTTGTAAACATCACAACATTGCCAACGAAAACAGAAAATTAATGTGTTGGCAGACCACACAGTTAAAACTCTAAAGTTCATCTATAACTATGTCCTTTTGATAAATGTTTCGGTACCTCTGTGAATGCTTTCGAATTGATTCAAGGACATGCAAGTGCCATAATATCTTGCCCAGCCTCTGTCAGGGCTGTTATGCTTCTTATTTTCAGTGAAAACATTGCAAGTAAAGAATGTGTTCCATAAGGAGAAAACTGGCTAGTACCCACAACTCTATAAAATTAAAATACAGTTTGCATTGGAAGGATTGATGAGTGCATTGTCACAGATGTCGAACTATTCTGGTCATGGTAGTAGTAAATCTTTTTCTGTGGATTGTTTCTTTTCTCTTTTTGATACTTCCAGTAGAAACATCAAAATACATTTTAATTGGTCCAGTGTTTTCTGATATGGTTCTACTCTGTTCTCCAATTTGAAATTTCTGGATTCAGAAACGGGGGAGGATTCTTCCTGTATCACAGGGAGGAAACCTTGTCTAGGATGCGGCTCCTGCTAGAGGTATTATTTTGAACAGCTGATAAAACTCAGCCCAAAGTCTTCTGCTTAGCTGCAGTAGAGTTTATTTCTTGTCCCCACCATGCAAAACTGCTCTCTTGCCTCCATTTAGATCCCCCCTCTGTTTCTGTATCCTTTTTTATTTTTTGAGGGCGATCTAGTCAGTCATGCTCAGATTTCAGTTTCCCATTAGAGAAGCTGTTGTTCTGTTGCTTGTAGTATCACCATGGGGGAGCTGCTCAGGGGACACTAGTGAGTCTGACTCTCGAATATATCTGCTGCCTTTCACAAACGCGAATAAAAGCAGCATCTTTAAGTTTCTTTGCTGCTTTTCAAACCAGACCAGTGCCTAATTCATGGGAAGCCCATGTGTAATCTACACAGCCGTGTTAATCAAAAAAATCAAAATTTCTTATTGCATACAAAATAGATGGTAGGAGTTAGCATTCCTAGGATAGGTGTCAGAACCATGAACTTACCAAGTTGGTAAGTACTGACTTTGTGCTTTTGGAGGACTTTCTCCATAAAATGAGGTGGAGGGGAGCTGAGGTTAGAACATCAAGTACACTGCACAGACAGATGAAACTGGAGGCCATTAAGAGCCCTATCTCTTGAAGTGTGCTTTGTGATAGAAGTACATGAGAATCCCGCACTGCAGGTCACTGTCTGTAACAGTGTTAACGGAGCTTTGAATAACAGTGCAGCATTGCTGCAGTTTCATGGTTTTATCATGCTTTTTTCCGTTATTTCTACTTCTTTTGTGGGAACCAGAGTCATCTTTTCTATTCTATTTTTTTCAGACGTAAAACGTGTGGGATGCTGCCAGGTGGGCATCCCTGCCAGGAAGATGGCAGCATTGCACTGTACCTGTGCAGGCACATTCAATTGTCCCATGCAGCTTTGTATACCCCATAGCACAGATCTTGTGCCCAGCAATTAATTCTAGTTCTGCTCTCCCTTCTTACTGTTTCCCCAGACCTGGGCTGAGGGGGATGTGCAGATCGCACCCCTGGGAAAGCTGGGAAGGATAACTGTTTGTTTATCCCTCCATGTGTATTTAAATGAGTTGGGAGCAGACCCCCTGCACTTGATGTTTTATCAGTACTGCCTTCATTAGAAGTTCACTTCTGTTCATTAAAGTTCCCTTTTTAGATGTAATTTGTCACTTCTGTTCAAGTGAGAAGGGTATCTGGAGGAACGGGGTGGTTGCATTATTTCTTGGTGTTGTAGATTCGCAAAGAATTGGGTGGTACGAGCATGTTGTCTGATACTCCCTGGCCACTGCTGGAGTTCTTTCGGGTCGAGATTAAAATTCCACAGGTTAAGACCCATCGGCAGTTTTGGCTGGTACCAGCCAGATGAGCTTGAAACAGTGGGTTTCATGGAGCCAAAACATCCTTCTCTTCCCTGCCCGCGTCTTTCATTCGACTTGCTAGAGAGCAGCCATGGATGTCACCTCACCAAGGGCAGATTTCAAATTCAGTACATATTTGTAGTAGTAGGTTTGCTTAGAGTCATGTTCTTTGCTTAAATCCAGTCTGCAAAACTTCACCTGATGACTCCTGTAGTGTCTTTTCTAATCTGGACATCAACGTGATGACCGAAAGGCTGCTGAACTACTAAGGAAACTCTTAGGAAGGCATTCAGGCTTCATTAAAGGCTTCAGAAATCTTCAAAATATGCTATAAGTTTTTTAGCTATAAAGGAAGACATAGCTGCTTTTCCCTAAAACATAAAACAGTCAAGCTGAGTGTGGAAAATTGGATTAAAGTCTCTTAGCAATAACAACTCTCATATTTGCAGTGCTCTAAGAATTCCCACTCTGTGCAAAAATGAGTTGTGGGAGGTAGGTGGACAATCATCACAAAATGCAAAACTGAAATACCAGGTCTGAACTACTGGTGTGGTGTGTGTACCTGCTTGAAGGAAGGACCCAGCATAGCTTTCCCTGCTCTCTGAAGTGACTGTGTCTTGATTCATATTTATTAAGTTATGATAGAAAGGCTTGGTGGTTTCTTGAGAAACAAACACAATGTTAATGTTGACAATTAATCCAGTTGTTCTACCATGCAAAAAGGTGCAATTTTCCTCCTTATGAAAAATTAAGATCTCCTTTGATCATTTGGAAAGTGTAAAGCCAAATAATGAAGCAACTTCAGTACATGAATTCCAATGTTCTTGGTATGTAAATACACAGCATCGCTCCTTGTAGGCCCAGAGGATCTAACTACAATCTCAAAATAGAAAACCACGGAAAAAATTGCAATTAATTTTGCAATGCATTCAAAGAGCTGAAAGGGAATGGTGTCATGCCTGAAAATGTATCGGTTTTGGTAATGTGTACAGTTTTTTACCCCCTCCATCAGAGACAACACCAGCTCTCCAAATACGTAGAGGAAGCTGGCACACAGATGCTTTCTTGCTCATTAATAAAGTCAAGATTTTCAAGCACAAATTCAAGATACTGATAGAGCAAATTGCAACGTGTGCAGGAGGATGTCTGGATGTGCATCGTAGGAAACGAAGCGGTGGTGATACTCAGCTGCAGAGTAAGAAATGTCTACTGTGTCAATTCATCTGGTGAGAAGAAAACCTTGCAGGGCTGTGCCAGTGTGGGATGTCCTAGGGGTATCTGAGATAGGTGATTAGTTTGGGGCTAAACCTACATTTTGGTTTGCCATAAAGAGTAATGCCCTTGAAAGGGAAAGGTGGATTTTTGGTGCAAGAAGTCTGGCAGAGATGTTGCTCACAGTGTTGGCACAGACCTGTGGCTCGGGCAGCCCGCGAGCAGCTTCAGCAGGTGCTTCCTGGTAAGGGATTGCAGTTTGCCAACATGCCTGAAGACAAAGGTCATCTCTGCCTTGTGTGGCTTAAATGACTCCTTCAGGAACATATCTGCTGCATCTGTTCAGGGCAAGAGAGGATGGCCAGTCACAACAGTGCCAATTGATTGCTATGGAGAAAGTTTGTATCACTTTCATGCAGTAAGTTAAGGGTTCAACTACTGAAGGAGAACCAAAGTCTGCCAGAAGTGAGGAACATTCATACCCATCAGCATTTGAGGACTATGTTTATTTAAAAACCTTTCAGGAGATATAAAAATTATTGCTGCTGTGAACCTTGCGATAGAGCTGTGAATAACTTCTTTTTGAGCTCTAAGAGCTGCATCAAAATAGCGAGAATTAATAAGTGGATGTGCCAGCACAGCAGAAAGCCTTGCAGGCAGCTCCCGGCACACATGTCCTCCTGCCTTGCGAAGAGCAGCAGCATCGGATGAGCGGATGAAGCTCTGATGGCAGGACCTGCAGCACCTGGCTGTACTGGAAGTTGGACCCAAGGCACGGTGCTAACAGGAGCCCCCAGGAGCCAGTCTGGGATGGAAGGAGGTGCCCATGCTGAAATAAATACTGCTCTCACTGAAGCCAGAGACAAAACTCCCACTGATAGAAATGCAAGCTTAAAGTGACAAGATAGGACAGAGGAACAGAGCAAAGAGAGTACAGTTCTGAAAAGGACAACCCATCCAAGGATTTTTTTTTTGTACTTCAACATATGCGTCGATGTGTCTGGTTGAAGAAGAGTATTAATTGCGTTCAGAGAAAAATGCCAAGATGAATTTTGAAAAGCATTCAAATGTTTTGATAAGTTCTGGAGCTCTTCAAGGGGTGGCTTTTTTTTTTTCATTGCTTGATTTCATGTGAAGAGTGTATCTGCACTGTGAAAGGAAATTCTATCTTGAAAAGGCATCTAAGCTTACGTTGACTTGACTGTCGTTTTCATACTGATAGGTTATTAGAGGCTGAGTTAAACTGAAGACAGGAAACCTTTAGGGTCTGTTTAAGGCATCATAAATATGAATACTGCTGTGTCTTGTCTTCATGCAACTATTTTTATTAAGCAAAAAAAGTAGTAGAACCATCATTTTTCTTCTAAAGACCTTACTAAAAAGAACGATTAGTCTGTTAGTTTATTTTTTGATATTTTTTCCCTTCTGAAAGTTTCCACGCTCAGTGATGTGCTCTTATCCTCTGTGGACAGGCATGCTTATTTTACACCAAGGTTGCTGACACAAATCTGATTGATGGCACCTGTGCTACAGGAGCTCTGGCTGCGCGCTGAGCTCCGGGCAGCGGGGAAGGCTCTGCCTCAGCAATCCCCACCAGAAAACCGGCGGGGAAGCTGTTGCATATCTTTTGCAGAAAGTTTAATTTGACCAACTTGCTTTGCAGCATCAGGACCCAGCAATGTCAGTTATGTGACATCTACCATCCGTTGTCACTGGGCAGAGTCGAATTGGAAAGCAGGAAGATGCATCTTTAGAGACAACTGAGTCTTACAGAATTAATAGAAAATGAGGTATGGGGGTCTGTTCTTTCAGCTGGCGAGCACACGGTTTCAGTTTACTTATGGTCATTAATGTTTTTCTCTTCAACATGGAAAAAGCATATGAAGTCTGGGCTCTAGAATAGTTTGGGATGAGGAGAAGCAATCTACCTTCAATGCTTTTGATTGTGATTCCTGACCTCATCACTGTGCCAAGAATCCGCTTGCTATTAAGCACTGCATTTTGATCTTTATGCACAATGCTGGGACATAAGTCCGTTGTCTCAAATCAGTGCTTCTTGCTATTGTCTGAGTCTTGCTCCTCCACCTCTTGCTGGCATAGTCCCATACAACAGTTTTCATGATGTGACAGGAAAATGAGAAGTGTTCAGAAGGATTTGTTCACTTTGGCTGCTTATGGAAACTTCTCTGCATTGAGGATAACATTCATTAATACCTACAGCACAGCGATTAAGCTAAGTAAGGGTAGTTAATATTTATGTGGCATTTTGAAGGAGTATGGTGACAAATTCCTATATTATTTTCCTGAGATAAACTTAATATGAAATCTATGAATAAACAAGAAACAATCCACAAACAAGACAAAGTGGATGGGTATCAGCATTTTGCATCCCCGGCCCTTCTGTCATCTGTCCTTATTGCTTCTGCCATATTGCAGAGCAAACGCAGTGGAAGTTGGGATTCTCCATCAAATAAAGTTTCTTACTGTTCACTCTGATTTCTTTACTCCATACTGACCACCCTCTGTCTTCTAGACTTTAGATCTGTATAAATGGATTGTTTGTTCATTCTTCTGTAAGTAGATCGGCTACATAATAAGTAGTTATTTCAGAATAGAGGTCTACACACTCAGCAAAGCTAGTGAGGCTTGCCACAAGCAAAATCAATTGCTTAAACTTTGACTATTTCCAAGAAGTTCAGTGCTGCATGTGAACAAAGATTAAAGATGCTGTAATGCACTTGAGCCGTTTTTTCGAGCTACAAAACCGCATCTGATGGTAAAATAGCATTGTTCAAATATGCAGAAGTAAGCAATGCCACCCAAAAAATAAATTAATTACTAAAACGGCTGGTCTCAGTCCTCTAATAATCCAGCTCAGATGCAGAGCTTTGATAGCCTGTAAACTGTTGTAATGCAACTGGGCTGCAAAGCTTCGAAGAAGGAATTGATTAAAGCTTAACCCGTCTGAAACATGTTCCCGGTTGTCCGAATTAGTTGGGCTTTGGCAGGGTACAGGCGGTGCTAATGCCAGTGCCACTGCCTGCATGGCTGTGCTCCCGCAGGGGACCTGCAGCCTGGCGGTGCATTTCCAAGCCAGATAATATTCATGTCCGTGACGTGGCACAAGTGAACTTGCTGCTACAGCATTCGTCTCCTACAGGGTCTCTGCTGCGGGTTGATTCAGCAGGAGCAGGAGCTGTGAGCATCGCTTTGACGCTGTCCCACTGGGATGAGGCTCTGTGTTATGGCCAGAGGGATTCCCCTTAGTGCACAGCCAAACTGATGCGCTATAAATATGGGACTGCTCCGGTGAAAATCTCAAGGACTTTTTATTTATTATTGGCTTCTTAAAGGCCCTTTAGGTGGTTTGTTTTTAAGGCTTTTTTTTTACATTCTTTATTGGTCCTTAAGGGTTATTAAATATCAGCATCTTCAAGGTCCATAATGTGCAGGAAAGAGTCATGAGGTCTCCTGTCCTTGGGCAAATGTATTTCTATTGTATTTAAAGATATGGCCCTTTCTCTCTCCAAAGTCTGTTGCAGTGTATCCTGGTTAGTATTTTAGGAGAGCTAACAGGGAGAATGCATTACCTTGGGTTTATATTTGAAGTACAACAGATGGCCTTGGTCTGCAGATCTCCACTGTCTTTTTATTGTCTTATGTAGTGTTAAGTGTTCTTTGCGAACAATCTTTTCAATGTTTGCTAGAAGTTCTTAGCTGTGCCAACTTTTAGTAGTAAAATATATTTAAATTCTTTCTTGGAAAAAGGCATTAATTTCATTCCTTATATTCTACCATAGCCCTTCCAAATTTTTATTGCGGAAGACATAAAATAATTTTGGAGACTTTTCTGAATCTCTGGTTTGGGAGTCTTTCCATACGCAACTCTCTTTGCATGTAGCTGTATACGTTTTCTCCTTTTCTATATCCATTTTGTATTCGGCAGCAATGAATTAAATCTTTCCATTCACCTGCCTTCTGTGGTTGCTGTCTCTAATACTTGACTGTGACACTTTGCCGTGTCCCTTTGGCTTGAAGGATTCCCTGGAAGCCAGCAGTGACCAGTACGCGTTAACTGTATAGCATCCGGAATTAAAAGCAGTTTAAAATGCAACTAAATACATAAGGAAAAGATGTGCATAAAACCTGTATGTTTTTGCTGTATGTTTTGGAAGTTTGCTTGTAAGTGCAGTTGTATTCTGAAATGAGTTAACCTGAACATAAAAATGTTGCAAACAATTCTCACCCATTAACCATAGCTGACTAAGGAGTGGCAAATAGATACCACAGGCTATCAGTTTTTTGAAGACCGTGGGAAGGCGGCTGCTGCACTTACAAGAATGAGACTTTTATCTGACAGCACAGTGTTGAGTTCTGGCTCAATATTATGGCTTAGAAACTTCCCGATCTGGTGCAGAAAGCAGAGCCTCCCAGCTGGGCCTTCAGGATCATCTTAACTGATGAGGAAACCAATTCCCCATCCACCAGTTGTGCTGTAAGGAAATCCCTATTCTCAACACAGAAAAATCTCCCAGTTCTCATTTCCAGGTGCAGGAGGCCTGCCCAAATCACAGGGGAGGTTCAGCACAGAAATTTTCCTGCGCAATTAATAATTTTTCTCATCCCTCTTATTTCTTTTCCTTTTTCATTCAGAAAATGCTACATTTCTGGCAAAGGCTGATGCCTCTTTTGATGCTGATGGTGTCTGACACGCATTAATGTGTAGTCAGACATGAAAAACAATGCAAGTAGCATTGATTTGTTGTTTTCCAGGTTGGTTAAGTTCCTTCCTATTGAGGAAAGGGATTTAAATATAGCTTGGCAGGCTGGAGGGAATAAATACAACCAGGAGATCTTGTTCCCACTGATGTTAATGGTGAAGCTCCTGCTGCTTTCAAGGGATTCCGGATGGGACCCTGATGATGCTCCAGAAAAAAAAGGGATTTTTAGCTTCTTTTTCATTGTGGTATGTGTTAAATGCAGCATTTGCCATCCACACTCAAACTTTGACTTCACTTTCATTAAATTCAGCAATACTGTGCGTGGGGTAAAATGCAGCTAAAGATGAGCAGAGGTATTAAATGCAGTCCTGCACAAGTAACATTTCCTCTGGATGAGACTGGACAATTCTCCTGCGCTTCGTCACACTGTGAAATTTTGCCCATGTGAGCTTTGCTCCTTTCCTTTTCGCCAGTGATGTTCCCAAGCCAAAATGCGTCAGTGGAGCTGGAGGGCCGAGGCAACACACATCGCTGAAACATCAGTGGGATCTCTGTGGTTTAACGCTGACTCAATTTCCTTTACTTTGCTATTTCTGTTATGTAGCAAACTGGTTTTGAAAATGCTACGTTTGTCCGAGGCATGGAGGTGCTTGGCTGAGGATGTGCCTGATGGTGCCATGGGATGTAGCAGCGGCTGCTCATCGCTGTTCTGCACAAACAGCCCTCTTTGTTTTGACACTAGTTCTAGCATTTTAGGGATGCAAATGATCGTTTCTGTGGGTGGAAATCTGGAATTTAGCCATCAAAATAACACCAAGCAGACAAACCCACTATTTTTCCCAACCAAAATGAGAACATTTCACTACACTAATGGTTGAAGTAAGTCATTTTTTTCCCCAAGCATTGTTATGCTCTTGCAATGTGAGCTGTAAACGGGGATAAGATTTTACCAAGGATCAAAATTCACAAATGCTCACTGAGGTTTTGCAAATTGGTGTTTACAAAGCAAAAGCCAGTGGGGGCTGTTGGCTCCAGATACTCACATTGCATTTGCAAGTTCATCTAGCACTACTTTTAATTAAAGGTAGGAGTAGTTCGTCTATGATGCCTTAGGAATGAGAAGGCATGTCACTGCTTTCTTGAATTTTGTAAGGTGTTTTTTATTAAGTCTTTTCTGTTACCTTTCTGTCTGGGAGGTTTCCGGGCCTCTCTGTGCCTTAGGGTTGTGTACTTGAGGGGCTTACTGATCCGTATGGTTTCTCAGCTGATCAGAAGATGTATCTGAGTCTTATATATGATTCCAGAAAATCACAGCATAATATAAACGGTGTGTTTGCAGTGCTTCCTATAATCTGAAACGTATTCCTGAAGTATACTGGGAATGGACTTTTTAGTTGCCTATGGATATGGGTGCTTTGTAAGACATTGCATCATGCACACCAGTGAAAGAGGGCCTGGGTTTGCTGGTTTGCGGTTGAAACCATGTGTCACTTAAATTAGTAGGAGGGAGCAGGGTAAACAGGGGTGTTACCTATGGAGTTGCCATGAGCTGAGCAATGAAAGCGGTGTCACTCTCTGTGTCTCAAAGTTGAATATAAAAAAGTGTCAGCGTCACAAGTCAGCGAAGACGTTGAGTTTTCTGTGTAGCACCTCCTACCTAGCTCCAAAACAAACACCTTACATTTTGATCTTTCGCTTGGTTGCGAAAGAATATTGTTATCGTGCTGAATGAGTGAATGGTCCGACTTCTCAACTCGGTCTGCAGGGTGAAAGCGCGGACTTGCGCTGAACGTAACTGAGAATTTGCAACATGCAAATTAACGACACAGCCGGTGCTGCTGTGCTCCTGCTCCACTGTGGTTAGCCGAAACACCGAGGCTCGGTGCTGTGGGGCAGGGGGGCTGTGCCGTGGCGTTTTAAGCACACGTGAGAAGCAGCGCTGAAGGTCTGTGATCCCCACGTACTTTAAATGTAAAATTCGCCGCAAGGATCAGGAAAGGAAAACCTTCACTGGGTGGTTCTGCAGGCAGCCCATGTTAGTAGGAAGGGTCTCACAAGTAGAAGAGCTTTGACCCTAAAATATTCTGGATTTAAAAACTGTAAATTTGACACTTCCAAAGTTTCATTTTTTGTGCTCCATTTGAAGTGCGAAATCCATTTCTGCCATGTAAAGTAGCTATGTGTTTGCTTCTAGGGACATAGGTCAGTTGTGTGAACATGATGGGGCTCAGGTGTGGGTGGGAGTGGGAAAAGCAAGGTTGAGTCCTGCCAATTTATTGCATCTGGTGGTGCTGACTGGAGAAGGGTTGGGGAGCACCTTGAGTCCTGCTAAATCCAGGCTCCCACCAGTTGCTGCCTTGTTGTTCCTCTGTGTAGTCATACAGAGTCAGTACGGAAGAGGCGTGGGACTAACAAGCAGGAGGCAAAATAAAAGGCAGAGGTGGGTGTCCAAGGTGAGCAAGCTCTGGGGTGTTACATTAGCAATGGCCAGACAATTCAGTGGTCTGATGTCTGGCATGACCCAGCAGCAGGGGTTTTTCCCACTGCTGAGTACACTACCTGGTCTTCTCTTGAGAGAGAGGAGGTTGGCCAGCTGAGATGGGAGTGCTGTGAGAGGGTTCTGCTGAGCTTCCCAGGCTTGGGGAGGAGTCGGGTCGGTTGGCCAGTGCTTGCCAAGCAGTGACATTCCTTCTGCGCTGCCTGCTGTCTCCAGAGTGTGTCTGAAGGATCTTGGCGGGTGCGTGGTCTGAGTGGGGGCCCCAACTCCTCTGAGGGCTGGTGCTGTCCCAGAGCCTCTGGCAGGGGAGGCTTGAGTGTGCGCTGGTGCCACGACCTGGGGGAGAGACTGAATGCTGGAGTCCTTATGGCAGCAGAGGAAAATAGAAGTGGGATGCATGTGCTGGAAGGCATCATTCTTGCCCCCCCCTCCCCCCTCCCCAAATAGGAAAACAAAATAAGCCTCGGGCAGGTTGGGTGATGGATGCTTCCAGCTGCTGGAGGAGCAGCTGTGTGCCCTGGGCTGTGCTCATCTGCTCTCATTAGCTAGGTGAGGCAGAGCCCAGCTCCTGCCTGGTGGGGGCATGTCCAAGTGCGATCAAAGTACTTCAGGGAGTAATTTGACTTGCAATGCAGGACTTTGTTCCCCTAGGTCAGTAAAGAAGTGCTTCTGTAGCAGGGATGCTTTGTTCTCTCCTGAATGGGATTCTGGATAACTCTTTACCATCATCCATAGTCCTTTAATGCCTACAGGGTTCATTGCAGCAGTATCAGCCCGGTGCTGGACGTATCCTTCTGACCCTACTGCTTCCACTGACCCCAATATAAAATTTCCCTGATGACTAATTTTGCTTAGGTTTATTGTTTGTAGTGAGGCATCCATCACTCTGCTCATCCATGTGTCTGTGAGATGACAGGAAAAACCGAAGGGACCCTTCGGCAGAGAACAAGTTAAGGAATATTTTAAAGCCTTCATGCAGAGATGCCCTTTGGTGTAGAAAGGAGGCTGCAGAAGTCCTGCATTTTGTTGTTCAGGTTAGAGTATGGGATTTTGGAGGGCTTCCCCCCCCCGTTTTCATTACTCAGCTGTAGGTTGCCTAGCTCAGAGAGAGAGATTTTATCAAGTCGCTCATCTTATTAATTTGCTCAAAATGTTTGCTGGTTCCAGATGTGGCACTAATTTTAACACTATGTCAGCATAAGGTGGCAGGAGGGATGTCATATATTGTGTTTTGTTAGTTAGAGGATAACGTAGTCTAGAGTTTTCACTGAACTGCATGGGTGTGTGGAGGTTTAGGTGTTCAGAGAAGTGCTGGAAATGCCTAATTTAAATTCTTCTCCAGCTACTGGAAGAAAGAAGATAAATCATAAATAAACCTAAATTATGTTCGGCCTTCTTTGTGGATTTCTCTCCCCACCTCATGCAGTAGAAAAATGCATGTTGTAAATCCCATGTGAAGCGCTTTACGCTGTCAGTTCACGTGGCTGTGTTAAAAGGGATGCTCGCTGCCATATTTCAAACTTGCACCTTTTATTTTCCACGTGCAAGTGTGCTCCTGGGTGCAACTGGGGGAGAGAGCGAGCAGTTTGTCTAGACGATGCGCTGTGGAAGCTCAGATCAGAATATTAGATTGTGACCTAGAGAGAAGAAAAAAAAAAGGAAAGAAGCCCCTATAACTCAGTGGCCCTTGTTCCATCAGATAATGTGGTGCACTGCTCAGCACACCTGGGGATGGAGACCCATCTCCCTGGCAGCAGTGAAATTAAAAAGTGCTAGTGCTGCTGGGGAAAAAAAAAGAGAGATTGAGGTCTTTTGGGGGATTTTTAGGTGACTGGTTTTTGAGGCTTCAGCTCTCTGCTTAACTTTCATATTCTGCTCTGAAAGAGAGAAGGTAGCAGCTATGTCAGTGTTACCACCTCCCGTCATACCTGCTCTATTTGCTGCTGATGCTTGTTAGCTGAATCAGGGGTGGGGGGGGGTGGGGGAAATACCTTTTCTTGCTCTCTGCTCACCAAGTTTTGTGTTTCAAGAATGCATCGGGAAGTGTCTCATCATCTTTGTACCATGGACGTGCTGAATCTGCGCATGGGGTGTAGGAAAGGACTTTTTGACCAAAGGTTCAGGCTCTGTGCTGATTTTTTTTTTTTTTTTTTTTTTTTGTAATGCAGCTTAGCTATACTTGCCAGCTGAGCACAACATGAAGGAAGCAAAAAAAACCCCCTGCAAATCTGGTATTATAGCATTAACTGCAGAAAAGTGCTACTTGGACTGATAATGGCATGATGCTGTCCTGATATGTGCAGGGTGCTGTGAAACCAGGAGGATAATGGTGATTTTCATTAACTCCTTTTGCTGTAGGGATCTCTGTCTTCAAGCTTTCATGTGATTTCTGCAAAATTCCTCTGTTGAAAAGAGTTTGGCTGAAGAGCAGGAGCTATGGCCAGGCTGTAGGCTTGGCTTGGGCTTTTTTTAGGTTATGCATTCACCAAATTTAATTCTGTATTTGTGGATGGTATCACTTACATTCTGCTCTTTACAGTCCTGCTATGACTAATTGTGGAGGGGCTGATGAGACAGAGAACAAATTGGTTGAAAAAGCTAATTTACAGGTGGGACTTTTGGCAGCCCATTCCCAGCGCCTGACCCTGCTCTTGGGTTCATGGGATCCTTCATTTCTGGGAAGTTCAGGCTTTCCACTGACAATAACATGCTATGGAGGAACCTGAGAATGGTGGGAGGAAGCAGTCACTGTTCCAGCTTTCTCTTGTTTCGGTAAGAAATATTGACTAAAAGCTGGTTTAGATTGAACGATCAATTAATACTCCTCAGCGTGTGCACACACACTAAATTAATTTGATAATCCCTTGTGTAATGTCAGTGGAAAGAAGAATATTTTTTGTTAGTTTACAACAGGAATAAAGTATATCCTCCAAAGGTAAATGTCACCACATTGATCAAAATTCACAACAGCAGCTCCAAAACTTTGCGCCATTGCTGGAAGACCAGCAGTATTTTCAGAAGAGATGCTGATACTTTTTTCCTTTCTTTCCTCCTTTCATTTTAAAGTTAGCACCTTTCACAATGAATTGCATCACAAAACTTTTCATGGTGTGGCTTTTTTTGTTGTTTTTTTGGTTTTTTTTTTCTTTTTTTTCATACTGTTAGTACCGAGTAGTTTGTGCTTGACTGATCATTCCTGCTGAAATCCTGTGTTAACACGGTCTGCTGGTGGGGCAAGGCTGGGGGTACCGAGCTAAGGAAGGGTTTGCTCTATGCCGTAATGGAGCTAATGGCGTTACGCTCAGGACAGCTGCAGGTACATCTGGTGTTAAACTACCGTTATTTAAACTTTATGATGCGAGAGACTGCCAACTCTCCCACTTGCAGCATATAAATTATGTCAATTGCTCATGCACTTTTTTTAACCCTGATTTCTCTTGAATTATGGATGATGGACAGGGCCAGAATTTGCTTTTAGTGTTCCCTTGTGACAGTGTGTGTGCTGAGTGCACTGAGCAGTCATAATCTCAGTGTGTGCAGTCAGGGCATGCATAATATAATTTGGGCTGTGACCGTATAGCTTGTATCCTAACCATTAAGGGAGTTAAAACATCTGAAACTCGGAGCTGTTTTGGGGCAGGGTGGGTGCTTTGATGCCAGGTTTGTGGAAAAAAAACCCTGCCGAGGCTGGAAGCGTTCGTAACTGTGAACTCCGTGTCCCAGATGGGTTTTTGAAAGCCAGCGTGATGTCCCCTTTCAAGAGAGCCCTCCATTGTGGAGATCAGAGACTGTCTTCCAGGCTTCATTGTGGGGAGGAATAATAGCTCATGTCTTTAATGAAAATATTATGATTGGCTTGCTTTGAAGTTTTCAAGCCCATATGCGTGGCGGTGCAGTGCATTCACCAAGCCGTACACTTAGTTGACTGAATAGTCTTGTGTGAGTAGGGAATGGGTTTGACTGGTGCAAATTAAAGTAGTACACTCCGAAGCTGATGGGGGCCCTGCTGAAGCTGCTGGTGTTGCTGTGATTTTGACTACCCATACTGCTCCTCAGAAAGGAAAACCTTTTAAAAGATGTTAATGCAGTGTGTGGATATCATAGCGCTTTTGTAGAAGCGAGTCAAGGCACTGCCACTTTTAAGATAATTTCCACAGCATTTATTGAATAATGTGTGTATTAAGGTGTACTAACAGCAGGTTTGTAAATTATATAAAATCGCTACACTGACAAACAGTGTGTCTGCACTCCTGTTGTTGCATTTGGATTCTACATAAAATTTCAGACTTTTTTTTTTTTCATGCTTAAATATGAAGAAAGCTTCACTCTCTAGCATATTGATTTTACAAGCATTAGCTCTTTAATCAAACAGCCCTGAAGTTTTGAACTTCATTAACTGATCTTTAGGAGTAAAGTGCAAAGTAGTTGCACTGAGTGAAGTCTGTCCTTGCTGATAGCACTTGAAATGCCCAGTTCTAGAAGATTTTAGACAAAGGTTGTGCTTGGAGAGGACACAGCAGAGGTGAGAGCTTGGGAAACGACTGGGTGGAAGAAATGAGTATGGTCAGGTGTTGTGGCAAGTATTGCTAAGGGAAAAACCACAGCATTTGGTAGAAGTCATCTTTCAGGGCTGTCAAGTTGTATGGAAGTGAACCTTAGTTTGGCTCAGAGGAGGTGGGATGAAAAATCCTTTTATGTGGCCAAACAAATCCTCCCGCAGGTCCGGTTGCAGAAGGAGGTGCTGCCGGAGCAGCTTGTACATCAGGACTGGCCTGGGGAAGCCGGCAGGAACCCAGGCTGGGCCGTGCTGCCAGCCCTGCCTGCACATCGCTGCATGCCTGGCTGTCGGGTGCACTTCAGCCTGTTGTATTTGTAATACCAAGGGTAAACTGTTTGCACGCATAATTATGAGGGTTTATTAATACTAACCATTGTATAACAAACACATTTGCCAATAATGACTTCATAATGTTGCCTAAATCATTGCTTTAAAAATGGCTAGAACATTACCTTATTAGAGTAATGTTTTTTTTAAAGTATGCCATCAAAGCTTTATTTTCCTTTATATTTTCTTTATTTTTATGTTTTCTTATTTTTCTTTCTACACTGCTATTTTTGACATTCAGGCATATCCAGACAGTCAGCAGTAAGATACATTAGCTAAAAATACTCAGGAAGCAGTTCCAAAATATTGAGCTGTGTCTCTTCACAGCCTGTAATCCATCACTAAAATACTGTGTTATGAGATGCATTTAGTGGGTGCAATTCATTAAAAGAGTACAGAGCAGTGCCCGCTCTTCACCGCAAAGAGCCGCTTGGTCCCCAAGATGCTTTGCAAGCACAGACCTCTCCGAAGGAAACCACTTAATCCTTGGGTGAGCAAATATGATGATAATGTTCTGTGCTTTGTTGTGTACTATGATCTAATTGAGATTTAATGCATTCTGCCTTGTCCCTGCCGTGGACTCCCTTTGGACCATGCAGTACAAAGCTTGGTGTTAGCAGCTTTCTTTGCTGTATCCCAATTTATGTCTTCAAAGACAGCCAGGCATTTATTTAGTTTGAGTGCATGAAGTAGTTGTGCTGGGAAAGATGCACAAGAAGGGAAGAAACAAGATCCTTGCTTTTCCTTTCAAAATACAGTATTTGCTTTAAGCAAGGGTATTGAACTGACTCTCATTCTTCCACCCCTCTGTTTAATCATTATGATTTGCTACTAATTGTGTTAAATACTTCTGCACCTTGCTGTGGGATTAGATACAGTCATGTAATATTGCAGTATAAAATAAATTGCCAGCACAAATGTACATAAATCCAGTGGGAGAAAGTCCCAAACAACTTTTGCAGCCCAGTAACTCTGGCAGGGGTGGCCCCGTAAGGGGGTTTGAGCCCACAAGGCCGCCAGTGCCGGCTTGGAGATGCCGAGTCCCTATCCCGGGTGGTTGCTCTTTCGTTGCTGAGCAGGCACGTGCTTTGGATTTTCACATTACAAACCAAGAAAAATGGTCTTTTGCCTCACCCCTAAACTCTGTTCCTAGGAATCAGAGCCCTGTTTCTAATGGAGAGGCATTTACGTGGGAAGGGATCTTGTAATTCTTAATTTTTCATGTGTTTTATCCACGTAAGTGGGCGCTGTTGAGACACTTACCACTTTAAATGTGAACTTCTGGGAAACTTGGTTTCAGTTCAGGATCACTCCTGCCATCGCACACTAAGAGCAATTTGCTTTTTTCTCATTTTCCCTTTTTCTTTCCTCTTCCCCTCCTTGCTGGCTGGTCATTCACTCCATTTCACAGTAAGACCTGAGGGATTTCTTTTCATTGACAGTTTCAGACCTTTTTTTCCCCCCGAAATGGGCACTGTGCATGTTCTTCCACCTAAGTAACCTCCAGGCAGCCATTTAGTGCCTGCAAGTCGTGTTGGAGTCAGTAAATCACCCTCTGGGGTCCCTGTGGGGACCTGCTCTGCAAATGCAACTCCTGATGGTGTCGGTGAGGATTATGAACGGCAATAGTTGGCAGCTCTGGTTTGTACTTTAGCTAGAGACAAATATTTCCATTGAGAAGTACAGGTTTTTAAGTCAAAGCTGTGCTACGTTATTTAGTGCAGAATATTCTCAAATGAAATAAAACTTTTTTTTTTTTTAAACATTTGCTCTATCCGTTAGACAACGCCAGCTTGTAGCAGCTATGAAGTTGTTTGAATCTCCCCATGCTGGGTGTTAATGGGAATGGAAGTAGTTGAACACATGCACATCAATAGGAGACTCAGAAGCATAAAAATTGAATTCTCTCCTGCCTTTTCCTTTCCTATAGAGAAAATAGGCCCCATTAGTACAGAAAGCTTTGGCAAGATGGTATTTGCAGTCCAAGGCTGGAAAGCAGCTGCCATCCCCAGTGTGTTGTTCAGCAGAGGACTTCACTTTTCACTGCTGCCAGTAATCCTATTTACCGTGATCACAAAATACCAGCTGGATTTTGCCTGCTGGATATGTTCTCCCATTACGAATGGGTTGAAGTCATTTCGTGCCCTAGTTGATCTGATGGAGCCACGCGTGGGGAAGACGATAGCGTGAGGAAGGCTGCATTGACTGGCCGTGGCTGGGGGCCCTCAGCAGCTGCGGGTGCAGCCAGCCCTTTCTGAGCCACAGTGTGATGTGAGGAGCCAGCCTGGGGGTGAACGAACACAATTTTTCTCCAACGCAAATGTTTTTGAAAGTGAACTTTTCCCCAGGCTGGTCCAGCCATCCCTCTGTCTCGCCCCTCGTGCGTTTCCTTTGCAAGCTATCGGCTCCAGTATTGAAATGCTGAACTGCAAAATGCTCCAGCAGACATAGGTGCATGCCAGGCTCGTGGGAGATGGTGATGGGTCCTGCGTGGACCCTGCTGGGTGGGAGAACCTTGTCAAGGGGCAGCACCAGTTTCTTCTCTACTGATGAATTGATCATTCGAGCTCTATATGTGTAGGGGGGAAAAAGGACTGTGTCCTTAGCATGGGGTGTTCCTACTTACATCCCTTTACTCCTTTAGAAAGCAATACAGTGACTCTCGCTTCTTTTATCCTTTCTGGTCAGTGGTCCAAAGCAACTGGGGAAAACACCACCCCTCTTACATTTCTTTTGATCTGATTCATCATCGCATCTTTCCCCCCAAACTGCCAGAATGCTGCGTGTGCTAATCCAAAGGAGCCAGTTGTAATGACAAGAGACTGGGAAGGCAGACTGGGGAGTTTCTTGCATTGACCCTCGATTTTAGAATTAGTAGATTTACTTAGTTTTTCTAAGGCACCAAGGAGTGGGTTTGAACTATCAGCTGGTGAAAAAGCCTAATTCAAGCCTCCAGTTCAAAATACTGCACTTGCTTGCTCTATGCTGGGTGCTCTTTATGTAGTGTCTTGGCTTTAAACCAGTGGCAGTGGTTTTCTGGGGCTTTCAAGGGCACTTGTCTAACCTACGTTCGGGTGCAACCACTGCCTTGGCCTCATGGGTGTCTCTGCATACCTTGTACTCCTCTATTTGTATAGTCGTGCTGTATCTGTGTGGATCAGCTTAACATGTGAAATGTGCCCTGCACTGAAATGCATTTTATTCCATTCCCTTTCTTAAAAGAAAAAAAGCTCTGTAATGCTGCTTTTGCCCAATATACTCTGATGTTGATGACTGATGATTGCAGCTTATTCCTGCTTTTTATCCCAAGCTTTTTCTCTTCTACTATTAAATGTGACCCTCTTGTTTTCATTTGGTGCCTTTGTATTCGAAGGGAAACAATATTTTGTTGATTTTATCAGTTGTTGCTTGTTTTTATTCCCTGTACAGACCACTTTCAAAGGGAAGACGGTGAATATGTGTACTCTTGTTTTATATCTACCCTTGCAGATTCAGCTCTCCACACGCTTTCCTAGTGTGAATGCATGAGGAGTGCTCCCGTGCCTTACGTGCAGGCTGCTGTCTTTGTTTAGCAGCAAGATGAGTCCTAGACGGACTCTCTTCGTGGCTGCGTACCAGCACTAATGCCATGTGAGGGGATAAATCTCATTGTGGGTGGCTGCAGGGCTCTGCCCTGCTGGGCAATTTCCTGAACCAGATGCCCAGCTGTTCAAATTTAAAAAAATCCAGATTAAGTTAAAAATGTTTGAAACAAAAATACACCCACTGCAGAAACCCTTAATTTGTTACTGATTTTTATCTTTTTTCACCTCTTCTGGATTTTTCTTTTTGCATTGTGAGTGTCAACCTGAGAAACTGGTGATATTCCTACTCTTCAGAATAAAAAAAAGCAGCTAATGTTAGTGTTTCAGTGCTAATGCTCCATTTCTGCACTGATACCCTCCAAGCCAGTTTTAACAGTATGTGAAGTTTAAAGGCTTTTCACTTTCAAAATAGCTTTTTAGTAGGTTTTTCATTTTACTGTGTTATCCTTTCAATAGCCTATAACTCTTCCATCAGGTAAATGCACATTAAAATGCTTCTTTTGGCACAGAGCAAATACAGAGGGAGTAAAAGGTTTGTAATGCAGTAGAAATGGCATTAATTCTTCTGTCCTCCTTTGTATAAGAAGCATGGGAAGAAGTAACCACTGGAGGGTAAGTGGGGATAAAAAAGATGTCTTTTGTTTAATTTAGGAGCTTGAGATGTTGATGGAAATACTTCTGACCACTTGGTGTGGGTCAGGGTGATGGGGCAGGGCTGGTAAAGGAGGGTGGATGTGTACTGGGAGTATTTACATTGGGAATCGGAAGACATCTTGAAATCTGGTATTCAGGAGCAGGCTTGTTAGTCAAACTGTCTTAAGAAAAAGATAATTCTTCAATCACAGCTGGGGTCATTTCCTTTATGGATGAGAAAGTAAAATCCTCAGGAAGGGGCCGAGAAATAGATGTGACCTGAGGACAGAGCTTTAAAAGGCTTGGTATTAACTACAGGCTCTTGGGTCTGGGGTGCATTTGCTGGCAGAGACCAAAATGTCAACGTGTTGTCCTATCCAAGATGAAGGTTTCTGTGCATTAACGTTGGCCCCAGATGGATCAGGCAGTGAAACAAAATGGTGTGTCCACAAAATACGGGAGTGCTGGAGTATAACTGTGTCCTGGCGTTAGACAACAAACAGAAAATTAAAGCAGTGGAGAAATGCAAAATTAGCATAAAGCGCAGAAGAACTGGATGCAATTGCTTAGAAAATAGTGTTTCTCCTTATTTCTTAGTCTTAGAAAAGAACTTCATTAAAGATAACAGAGAATGGGAAAGGGGAATGCAAATGGTTATTGACTGGTGTTGCGCTGCGGCAGTGTTTCAGGCTGGCTTCCGGCTCACAGAGCGTTTACTGCTCACTCACGCTGACCAGCACTGAATTAAAGCTTGAAGGCACTGCAGTCTCTTGTACTAGAGCACAGGGAGTTGTTGGGGCACATCTATAGTTGGGGAATTTGGGCAGTAGTTGTATTTTTTTTTTTTATATGTTTTGGTGACATCGCAATTATAACTGTCTCAGCCTGGCAGTGCACACATCTGAATATGGTTTTTACTCTATGTGTTCACTTGAGCAATGATCTGAGAACATCCTCAACCCACTGCTAACAAGACTTTGTTCAGCCTTTGAGTTGCTGAGCAGATCACCATCGTTCGGCAGTACCATGTTCATTTAAGAGTTACTCGCAGCCTCAATGAAATGTGTACGTTTGCCTTTGTGACTGTCCCACTGGCAGATGTTGGTTTTGTTTTGATTTGCTATCATTTTAAATCAAACATACTTTGTTCTTGATAGAGTTTTTATGAACCTTATCTGAGAAGCATTGCATAATGCATATAAAAATAATATTTTAAATATACATCCTGTTCTTTTCTAATTTTAAAGGCAGCCCTGGTGGGTTTTTTTGGTTGCTGGTTTGGGTTTTTTTCAGTTTGCCTTTCTTTCTAGCAACCAGCTAATTTTGAAAGCTTCCCTTTGGGCTCAAAATGCTGGTGGGTTTTCAAGTAATGAAGTATTTGGCATAAGTTGGAGTGGCTGTTGGCTCTGTGAAGCACTGGCTCTTTACCTGTACCCCCCCTCTCCTTGCTGTCCCTCCTGCGGTGGGACGCTGTCCTGGACACGCTGACAGCGATGTGCCCTGTAGGCCTGCGATGCACCCATCTCCTGCGCATCCCTGTTTGGTGGAGGCAGTGAGGCAGAGCTCCTGTCGCTCGCATTTATGCAGTGAATTTAATTTCTCTGGTGCAGTGTTTTCGGCAGTATGGTTCCCAGTACGGAGGGTTAGGAGCAAAGATCTCACCTCTAGGTTTGGAGGAGGTGTGGGTGAGGCTGGGTCTTTGCTATTTGAAGTTCAAGTTTCTCTTTTGTTTTAGAGCAGCTGAAGAAAATCATTTCAGCTGTGTGTGAGCCAGGCCTGGTGGGGGCAGGTTTGAGTGGTGCTTTGCTCCATCTGATGAGGCACCTCATTTTGTATTCAGAGAGGGGTTTGAATCACATTACGGTCAGAAATGGTTTGGTCTTTTCCTGCAGTGGTTCTCTTTAAAAAAATAAACAAACAAAACCCCCCAAAAACCCCAAACAAAAACCCAACAAAAAAAGCCCCAAAACAAAACCAAAAACGTACACACACACATACAGATTTCTTTTTAAAATACTTCCATGACAGCGTTCCAGCAGCTTCGAAGAAGCTTGAACTGGAAAATGACCCAAGTTATGGGTGGGGTATCTGGTGGGGTTTGTGGCTGGAGTATATACTGTCCCAGCCTACTCTCTTGTGCCAGCACAGCTGGTGGTTGGAAAATGCTCATGGCTTCCTTCTCACTGTCCCACTAAGCACCTCTGGGGTCTCTGAAGCCTTTTCGGAAGAAAAGGTTTTTGTAGGTACAGGGATCACCATGGATGCGGTATGCCAGAATTACTTTTCTCCCTTTACCTAGAAGGAAATCACTCACCACGTCAGCCACTGCAGCATATGCCCAGGTCAAACTTCAGGTAAAGCCTTACTTATAAAAAATGTAGGATATCCTGCTGAGTGCTATGGGTGATCTGCAGGTCACCTGTGATGCTCTTGGAGACCACAGGGGGGATGTAGACAACAGCTAGGAAATCTTTCTGTTGCACTGCACTGGCCAATCACTGTTCAAACTGATATTCCCCAGGGCTTCAGCTTTTCCCTGTGTTATTTTTCTTTGCAAAGCCAAACCACCAATGGAGGAGGAGGTGGAGGTGGCATGAGGGCAGCAGCTGAGCTGCTGCTGATCCATTGCTGCAGACTCCTTCTGTGGCTTTTGTCTCCTTAGACCATTTGTGCGCTGCAGTTTTCTGCTAGACTGAAATTAAGTGATTCATTAAAAATTACAAGAGGGGATGTACGCAGACGAGCAAACAACTTGATTGCATGGAGTCGGTAAGAAGGTCCCTCCACCAGTTATTTCCCTTTCTGAGGAGTGGCTCAAAACAGATTTATAAAAACGTCCTTTCTTCTGTGTCCCAACGCAGATGTAATACATCCTTGTTCAGTAGTTGCGTGATTGTAATTCTCCCCATAATGGGCCTCTTTGGCTCTTGCCTCACACTTCTGTTATACGGTAACGCTCCTACGCTTGTAATCTATGAGGGTCTGAGGCATCTAGTCAGGAAAACATAAATGAAATGTCTTAGGAAAAAAAAAAAATGTGAAAAGACACTGTGCAACCTCAACAGTTTCCAGCAGGAAGTTTATGCTGATTTAGATGTGATGCAGGAATGCCACTAATCCTGCTGCCGGGGCTGCCTCTTCAATCAAGTAAAGTAGCCATGAGTCAAACATGCATTACACTTCAGCCAGAAGTGAAAAAAAACACCCAAATACAAAACACCTGCGCTAACACAAACCCCATTACAACTAAATAGCTTTAATACTTTTTTTTTTCCTTTTCACTCCATTTATTTCCAGCAAATGGCAACTTTTACACAAAAACGTCGGTACTCAGAAATAGACTCACAAAATGAATCCAGTCCCTAATTTTCACACAGCTGTCTGCCTTCGTTTATGCACAGTAGTAAATGACACAGGTGTTGCAAGTTGTACATGTATGCAACTATTGATAGATTGCCTCTGGAAACTTTTATCCTTGAAAATTAATCTAGTTGGGAGAAAGGGGCAGGAGAAGGGACAGTAAAAGACCCCGCAAATTTATTGTCCTAACAGACCAACTGAGTTGTCCCTGGAAGTGGATTTGCAGGCTTATGCTCACTTCCTTTTGAGGGTAAGAGCTTCCCTTTGGTAAAGAAAAGTGGCTGGTTTGAGAATTTTATTTCTGGCTGCCGGAGGAGGTGTGATGGGTGTAGGGGCTCGTTGAGGCAGCTCTGCCGTGGATTCACATTTTGAGGATTTGTCCCTTATTGTTTGCATAGTTAAATGCTTCTGGTGGTGGAGCAGGATGAAGCCCATTCCTCCAAGTCACAAAGTGTTTCCAAGTACTGCTAATAACCAGGTGGAATATGGAAGTTACTGGAAGATCTGGTATTTAATTACTGCATATTTAGATTGTACCCAGTGCCAGCCTCCATCCTTTTCTAGCAGCGAGGGAAACGGGTAAAAGTCTGATGTTTCTAGCGCTTTTTATGTTTTTGGGCTGTGCTATAATATAGCTTTAAAAATGTTTTTCAAGAATGCGAGTTCATTTGTAAGGTTCAAACATGCGACATGCACCTCTTAAAGAAAAGGAAATGCTAATGGAAGTGCTGACACAGGCATCGCTGTGATGACACTAACTGAGGTCTCTAATCAATCATGTTGAAACCTTGTGCAGCGGTACTTGTACAATATGGTGCCAGTCAGATGATGATTTTTTTTTTTTTTTAACTGAGTGGAATTCAAGAATAAAGCAATAAGGAAGCTGAATGGATATTAATTATAAAAGATCGTTGTCTATTCCTCTTCCAACCAAAAATAAATGATCAGAATAATGTTCATTTTTTGAGACAAACACGACGATTAGCTGGCTTTCTGTTTCTGTTCTTTTTCCTCAGTGAGCCTTATAAACTGATGCACTGAATGAGAAAATAAATAGGAAACTGAAAACATTTTTCTATCCAGTCTGAAATGACATATGGTTTGTGCATATATAAGGGGAAAATAGGCATACAATAAACAAATGCAATTGTTTTCTGATAAATGGTCTTACTGCAAAGTAATGAGTCAAAAAAAAAATTTAGAAAAAGGAGAGATTTCTGTGAGACTAGAATACCCCTCAGATGGAACCTTGGCATCTTTTGTTCTTGAACCACTGCTAATATCGCAAAGTGTCCTGTGCTTTTACATAGGTGTGATAACCGACGGCCATGTGTGTCCCCCTGCCACCGCAGCACGGCCCAATACACTTGGTTTATGGATTTCACCCTCTTCCAAGTAGAAATGGTCAAAGTGAGGGTAAAATTGTTAAAGCTTTGGAATGGGATGTTGAAAAATAGGTGGAAGTGAGAGACTGCTTCTTTGTGCCAAGGAGGTTTGAGGGTAGCTCCACGTGGAGGACTCTGGGCTTACGGCGAGTTGTGGCTCTGGAGAGGGTGGATTTGCCAGGGGAGGTGTGAGCAGCTTGGCGGGGAAAGCCTTGGATGGTGTGTCCAGGGGGGAAAGGGGAGTGAGCAAAAGGCAACGTGAATGGACAGATTTAAAGGTTAATGCAGGCAACTGGGAAGACGTAGACTGTTTGGCTTGCCTCCAGCAACCTCACTGGTAATGTGATTGGAGAAATCACCAGGAAAACGGGCCAGTCATCTATAGTTATTTCATTATTGGAGTCTAACCTCCTCATAGTCTCTGCCATGAAAACTTCGTTGAAGGAACAGCAGAAAGATGCATGACACCGCACTATTGATTTCTCATGTCTTTTGTAGTAGCCCGTAGAGTGCTAGGCCTTGCTGAGCTGGTCGAAGGATAAAAGACCACTGAAAGCAAGGAAGAGGAGTAAGGCTGGTCCTGAGAGTAAGAGCGAAGGAATGGGGCAGGCAGAAGACTGATGAGCAAGATTAAACACAAGACTGGTTTTGAGTGGTGACCTATGGGAATTTCATAGCCTTTGTTCAGAGGAGTGTATTCTTCTGATCGGGAGTTTTACCAAAGAAACCAAAGTACTAAGGTGATCTGTTCCCTCCAGATCTCGTACTGGAAAGTTTCTGCGCTCTTTGGACTGTGCAATACTGAGATAATTAATACACGATCAAGTAAAAAACGTGTTTGTGCACACGTGCGTACGCACACTGCTACCCAGCTTCACCGGGTTACTTGCAAAGCTGTAAGTATGGGTGCTCAAGGAAACATTAAATTAAATCCTTCTGATGAATGCAGGCAATATACTGGTCATTTGCTAACGTTGTGCTATTTCTTGGCTGGCTGGTTGTGGGGACCTGCTAGACAGTCTGCAAATGGAGGGCCAGGTATGGTGCCCACAGGAGCTGTGCAGCACAGTGGTCCAGCAGATTTAGGTCTGTATCTATACTTGCTGCACAGAAGTAATGTAATAAAATTGCCTTCAATACGCAGTACCTATCATAGATAACTTTGGATAAACATTTAATAAAGTGCAATTTTACGAATCGCCTCTTTAGTACCTCTTCCAAGAAGAGAACAATCAAGCAAATTGTGCATGGTAGAGTTTCATGGCAACTATCTAAATATGTATGGTCTCACATATTGGCTGGTATTTCTCTCGCAGTAATCTGTGTGTGTGCTTTACATAGTTGGGATCTTTTGATTTGTATGTCTGTTGTCTCTCCTTTCATGTTAGTACCCTCATAAACCATGATACTGTCCAAAAATAATACTTAATGAAGCTTTTGATCTCATAATGGTTAAATGGATTTGAAATGGGACAAAAATAAGGCTAATTACGCTAGGATAGCATAGTTACTTGAAATTTTCAAATGCCTTTTCGTGGTGTCACCTCTAATGGATTTCATAGTCCTGACATGGTATCACCTCTAATGGATTTCATAGTCCTGACAGATATAGCAAGTAACATTAATCTCCATTTTCAGAGGTAAAAATTTATATAGAAAATTTTCCTATGGTTTTTTGAGTGCTTCCTTGGTGGTGTTTGCAGAATAACTGCATGTTGTTACCGAACTTCGGTTGAGCAATTCCAATTTGTTTTTATTTTCTATCAAACTGCAGACACAGATTAAGTAGTTCCCTTGGTGCTGGTGTCACTGGTGTAACTACTTGTTGTAGTTCTCCTTTGCAGAGTAGACTTTCCTTTCCTTTTGGCATTCGTTTTGTTTTTTAAACTCTGCAAGAGTCCTCCTGAAATAATGTGGCCATCTGGCAAAGTTTGCTAGGTTTTATTCCGAGGAGGCTTTCCATATCATCCTGTCTTTCTGTTTCCTGTCGAGCATCTAAATTAGTAAAACTGAATGATTTTCTGTCCTTCTCCTCCGAGGCTGATGTGTCCATCTCCGTCCCGCTCAAAGGTGCGCACACATATACACACACACACAGAGAGTTATCTCCCGGACATTGAAAGAAAATGGTTTGCATCCATAGCAAAACATAGGCTTGAAGCACATCTCATTTTCTGTAGTATTCTCCAGGATAAGTCACTGGTTTTGCTTTATAAAAATAAATAAATTATAGTGCCAAAGGCTAGTAACAGAGATAATGAAGGCACTGTTGCCATGCCCCTATTCCAGGTGATTTACCGTGGTTTTTCTGCCTCTCCACTTTCATAACAGGCACGCAATGAAAACCCAAGAAACTCATAGAGCAGATTATTATAAAATTACTCCTTTATGTTTCCTTTCTTATTTTATTGCAGTAGTAACAATGTATGTAGCACACACATTTGCTAACTGAACAGAAGCCAGGTGCAGTAGTTACACATCTGAACTTCTGTTACTTCCAACTATAGATATATATTAAAGACGTGCTGGGGAAGGAAGGTTTAAGGCACCGTGCTGCAGCATCTGACTTCATATCATCAGCAAAAGTCAAGTTTTGGCAAGTCAAGTGTATGGGAAGTGTCTAGTCATGTGTAAACCTGCATAATCTGTGTGTGTGTATAGATGTGTGTAAATACAGACTTGAACACATACCCCTGTGTGTGTATGCATTGTGTGTATATATGTCTGCATGTACGGGCGATGTGTATTTTTCAGCAGTAAATAGTGGTTACAGGTGTGACATTTTAGACCACAGAAGGTTAAATAATGTGAGAAAGGAAAAACGTAAAACTGATGTCAAGATGCTGGATGAATAGCTGGTAACCTGTTGCCTCACTGGTTTACCTAATGGAAGTAACAAACTTAAGTTTAGAGACTGAATATTTTTATCATGTTATTTTTATTTTGTTACAACGCTTGCAAGGTGCAGCACTGCCATTGAAGGACTTGGCCTAGAAGCTTCCAGTTGCAGTTATACCAGTCTCTAGTGACCCGTACTTAAAGTTTCCAGTTTTGGTTCCAGTCTTGCTCTAACTTCACAACTTTTTCCTTCAACAGTAAAACTGCATGTCCAGCTGCCTGCAGGAGCTCACTGTTACTTGAAGGCAAACTGGCTTTTTACATGTAAATGTAGTAATTTACATTTCTGCAGTGTGTAAGCAACTTTTTATGAGTAGCAATATGATAGAGTGGTTTGGGTTTTGGTTTTGCTGTGTGTGTGATGGGTTTGTCCGGTTGGTCTTAACTGAAGTCAGTGCATGTCGTGAACCCAACCTTCCCTTGAACTCTTTGGGAGTTTTGCTGAAGTAATTTTGCTGAAGTAAGGAATAGGGTTGTATTTGGGAGTAAAAAGAAGTCTGTGAGCCTTAGTCTGATCTGTAACATATTTAGTGGTGTGTAAAAGGTAGATGAGGTCTCTGTCTTTATGAATTAATGAGCAGCCAGAGGACACGTATTCTCCAATGTGGCAATAACATCTTCATTTTCTTGTTAAAGTCTTGCTTTGAGATGAAGGCAGCCTGTTAACCAGCCTTATGAAATTCCTGAATTCAGTTATTTTACTGCCTGCACCAAGCTTTTGTCAGTTGTTCACTGGAATTCCAGATTTCTCGGGGGCAGCCAGAAACCAATTTGAGAAGTCAAGTGTTTCCGTGGATGTATGCCAGTGGGCTTCCTCTCTCCATCCTTCTGGCTTTAATAGTGTAACAACTCAGACTCCAGCCATGTTGGGTAGACTTAATTAGTGTTCGAAAGTGGCTTGTTTTGCAAGATGATCAATTTTTAACCTAAGTGAATGGCTTTCTTTGCAACTAATAAATTAAATAAATTATTCCTTTTTCCATGCAGTACAGTGGGGCTTATAAATACTGTGAGCAGTTAGTTGGTAGTTTCACTTGATTACCTTTCCAATTTCTGTTTTTAATAATCCTTGTAAGAGCGGGGAATTCAGTCACTTCTAATAATGTGACAAAAAAGTAGCAATGGCAGGTGCAGTTCATGCTGCTGAGCTACATGGTGTTCTTCCCAGCTCAGGTGCCTGCCTATGGGATCAACCGGAGGAGGCACTCTGATGCAATTTCCGTGGTGCGTGGTGCTGCCCTAGGTTAATTAATTACCTGGATAAAGACAACAGTGCTTTTAGTCAAATACCTTCGTTCCTCTTGGTTTCCACTGGCTCCGTTCTGTTTCACATCCTGTTACTGTCCTTCCTGGGCAGAGGGTCCATCTGTGTGGCTGAGTGTGCTTGTTGGGAGCTTTAGTTCTTCAAAGGATTATGCAAATAGTAATGGAATTAAAGAGCTGCTATCAACTTTATCAGATTCTGGCAAAGACATCCCATGTTAACACTTTGCTTGCAGACACACAGATTTCAGAGGGCTTGGACTCTAGTGGAAGCACATCAGGATTCCCCGATATGTGAATCTTTCCTTTCTGGCTGTTTGCAAGATATACTTCCTACCCCCTTACCCAACTTAGGTGTGCTTACACAGGAGTTCTCCATCTGGGAACACAGAATAAACCAAACTGTGAACAGAACAAATGGGGCATAAACGTAGACAGGCTTTCTGTGGTTTCTCCATAGTAACCAGGGTGGATGTAGAAAAGCTGAAGTATTTTGTCTTTTTTTTATAAGCTGGTGCTTAACCAAATCTTTGCTGTATCATTAAAAACCTTAAAATTTCCATTGCAATAGGAATAGTGTTTGTCTTCAGTAATGCTGAGTTTATATTAAAAATCAAAATATCAGAAATACTTGAGGCTCCAGGAGGGTTTTTGCTGCTGCTGGTGCCTGCGGTAGCTGTTGGGGCAGGGTGCAGATGTGACCTGATGCATTAAATCAGAGCAGCCCACCGTGAACGAGGAGACAGAAATAACCTTCAGAGAGATGCATGGTGCAGTCCTTGTCTGGTGCTAGTTCTGAGATCAATTTTTAGCGTTCAAGACAGCACAGGAAGGACTTTGCTGTAGTTGTATCTGAATTACATTTATATAGGCAATAATAGGTCCCAAATCTTGATTTTTAAATATCTTTAGTATCAACAGCAGTCTCCAAAACACATCTTTTGAGGCACATTATGATGGATAAGCCAAGTGCTTGTACAGGTGCAGGTCCTGCCACTGAGAGGAGGGGGATGCTTGGCCAGGTGTTGCTCAAGCCCTGAGCCTTCATGCTGCTCTGATCTACAGCAGACACTGTAAATGCAGATGGCCTTGGCAGTGAGGTCTCCTGGAGGTCACAAAATGTACGTTCCTGAGGATATTTTGCAGAAATTTTGGGACAATTAGTAAAGTAAATAAAGAATATTCAGATACTCCTTCCAGGGACTGTACTTTTTGCACTGCTTAGAGATGCTTTGACCTTCTAGTTTATTACAAGTCGGGAAAAGTCAATATTTCTTAGCTTGCCAAGTTGGAGGAATTTTAATGAGTTATTGAGTCAAATAGTTAATCCTCCAATAACAGATTTTTTTCCCTTTCAGATTTACAGTGATAAAAACAAAGGCTTAATGGAGACCAAGAAAAATGGGGTTTTGTAGAAACTTTTGCTTGTCTTTGTGCACACACTTTAACCCCTTGATCACTGGTAGATGCAATGCAGCTTCAACACTGGGGCATTTCATATTGGCATAAAATGCTGGGCGGGCAGGGCCTATGCCAATGTTAGCAAGGAATTTAGCTAACAAAGGTTATGATAAAAAAGGACTGATAGATTGAAGTAGCTAGTGCTGATGCTCTGCCCATCTCCACTATGTGTGATGGAGGGGTCTTTGGATGAGATCTGGTCTGCTCTCCTAGGCTGGACTGTTGTGCTACTTGAAAAATTTTTGAAGGGAAGAGCCCTGGGTACATTTTGGAGGATGTTGTGGTGCTACAGTTGCTGCAGGATTTGTCCTATTGGATGCTGGAGCACATCTGGAGCAGTGCTTCCACTTCAGCTTTCTCTGAAACCTAGCGTGCACCAAAACTTCCCCGCGAGCCAAACCTATGTGTGATAAATGTAGACAACAGGGATTTGCTTCCAAACTGTCTTGCTGGTCCAGCCTGAGTCACCAGCGTTGGTGCAGCCAGTGGCTGCCGCTGTTGGAAGGCTGTGCAATGCCGGCAGCGGGTTGTGCACTACAAAATGTTTATTCCTGCTTTAATTATGCCTTTTGCAGCATCCCTTTGTAATTCTCAACTTTGTGTACTCCAGTTGGCATAGAATAATCTTCGGTTCCTGAAACTCTCTTCATTGAATGTAATGCTAATTATTGCTCTGAGTAGTGGCTTGTTTCAAGTACCCTGTCCTGTATGAATTATAATAAAGTTCTGTTGTAAGCATTTAAGTGAGGAAACTTCAGAAGCAGAAAACGTTATAGCACAAGGGCAACTTCCTTAGCCTTTTAATAGTATCAAACAACAGACAGTACAGTAATGTTCAGAACATTATATCCAATGACTTTTTAAAAGTAGTAGAAAGTTATTTTTCATTATATGTCATTATTCAGACTGTAGGGATAGATACTGATGGTCAGTTTTACAGCGAGAAGCATCTTCCTGTAATATTTGCTTGACTTCAGTGATAGTCTTTCTTGGGGCTTATTTTTTCAAAAGCTCTCAGCAGTTGTCTGTCTGAGCTTTCATTCAAACCTGCGTGAATTTTAGCCTTGGGGATGTTCTGCTTCTGGCTCGTGGGGGGGAAGTTAGACTGAATGCAGACAGTGGTACAGAAGCTGAAGTGCTGGCACTCAGGGCTCTTTGCTGCCCAAAAATGAAGCTCCTTGTGAGTTTTGTGGCTGGAGGAGCGTAGGTTTTCAGAATCACCTTCTAAAAGTAACTCATGGCCAAAGTTTGGGCACTGAAATACTCTCACTGGATTTTATTCGAGGGTCTAGTTTTGCAAAGGGCTAAAAGAACAAACAAGCCTTCGGGGCGTTTTTTCAGTAAAGCATTTTCAGCGCACTCTTAATGTTGTGATGAGAGCCGGAGGTCGGGGAACACAGGCATGAAGGCACTCTTCAAACTGCTGCTATTCAAAGGGGGGGTGTGCTCTTTGCCCCGGAAACCCTGTAGCTCCTGCTTCTGTAATGGTTGTGCTACTACAACAGACGAGTATGGTCTGTCGGGCAAATGTTGCTCACGCTGACATTTTCTGCTCTTCCTAGTGCTTTATGGGCAGGATGGCCTGCATGCATCATGTGAGAAGAAGTACTGCGGCCGGGGGAGTAAGTGTGTCATGAACAAGGACACCAATCAGCCCGAGTGCAGATGTGTAGAAGATTGCAAGTCCAGCTACATGCCCGTGTGTGGATCTGATGGCAAATTTTATGAAAATCATTGTCAACTGCATCAAGCCTCCTGTCTGCAGAGGAAGAAAATCTACATTATCCATAGCAAGGACTGTTTCTTCAAAGGTAGGGCATCATTAAAAATAAATATTTCTGTAGAACTTTCATCACTCATCTTACCGTAATCCTGATAAATGGCTGAGTGGTATGTTTTATTTCTAAGAGATAAATTTTTCAAGGATGATTTATTCTAGGACATTGTAGAACATAACACGATGTTTTATGCAGCTATTAAGCCCCTGAGTGTCATCACCACCCAAAATGTAATCAGACTGGAAACTGGTAAATAATTAACATCACTGCATGCATTGTGTACTCGGTACTTTCACCTGCCAGGGTAATAACTTTTTACAATCCAATTCATTTGGTAAGGCTTTGAACAAGACAAAGATGTTAAGAAAAAGTATATAGTAATATAAAAAGTTTGTTGCAAAAATGAGAAACAAAAACCTACTTAGGGAAATGACACAGGCAAAGCAAAGAGCTGTTTACATGAAATAAGAGGAGCGGGAAGTATACCGCCAGAACAGAGTTCTAAATAATTTTAAAGACGGTTCTGGTTACCACTAGGATGCATACGTCTTCAGCTGTTTTACTCGTTCAATAGCAAATTTCATTATCGTCCTTGCACCAGATCACCAAAGGGATGGAGTCCTGTGTCTTTTCCATTAGTGTTTCGTATGCCACGTACCATCCTGTCACAAATCGAGTGAGGCTGTAGTAGCAGGAGTGTGTGATAAAATGCCAGGGAGTTGGAAGAAGTTGTAAATTATGTTACTTCTAATGAGAGGCCTTATTAAGGCCTCACTAGAGTGTATCTTGAAAAGTCATTGTCAAATATGACTCTATATACCTACAGAAAGATTTGAGTGGGTTGTTGCAAATATATCCAGTGACATTTACGTGATCAAATATGAAAATAATTCCTTTATCTCCAGCTCACTGGGCACTTGAGCCCCTGAGGAGCTTGGCTGTATACAGAGCTATCCATCACAGGTTCTCATTTACTAACACGATGCTAGAAGAGCCTATTTAAGAAACAGGAGCCCATTTGAAGAGTCTTATTAATATATCCTCGTGATACCCTTTGGAGATAGAAAAGCATTACTGTTCTTGTGCCTCAGAGAGGCCTGGAGGCTGAGAGCAGCCCAAAATTTCCAGAGCTATCTAGGCACTGCTTTGCACAGCATTGCAAAGTCTCATTTATTTTGGAGATCTGGCTGTGGACGGGACAGAGGGGCTTGCCAGAGGACTGACATGGTGAACACCAGCTGAGCTGGGTTAGTTTGTCACAGGCACGCTCTAAATTTACCAAAGCAGGTAATTAGGTCTAGGATCAATAGACCGTGTATGAAGTTAATCATGGAAAGGACTCACCTGAAGGCATGTTTGGAGGGACATCACATGAGCAGGTCAAGGTGAAGAGGGATTTTTGCTTGTCGCTTTAAAAAGGGGCATCTAAAAAGGACATTTGTGCCTTGCTCCTAGTGCTGCTGTTTCTGCCTCTGGGTATCGAGTCAAATCGGGGCATGGATCTGGCTGGAAACTGCCTCCATCCCTGAGTAAGATGCAGATGGGACTGCAGCATGAGAAACCTCCCAAAGAAAGGGGAAATCTTAATTTCAGAGGTACTCAGCAGCCCTCCAGTCCTCCTTGATGCAGGGGGTTTTCTTCCCCTGACTCCCCAAAAAGTGTCTTCAGTTTTTTCATTCTTGTACATAGCCCACCTTTTTACAATGATGCTTCTGGCCTGGGTTTTTATTCATTCCTTATCGCATATAGTGTTAAAGAAAATGAGTTCTCATTGCAGTCATCAGTGCCTCTGCAATGGCTGTATTATACCTAATGATACAATGTCACGCTTGAATACTTTCCTGAACACACCATGAAATGATGTCAGAAAGTAGTAGTTTTGTGTCCCAGTTTAAAGTAACCCTTAAACTCTTGCCGTGGAGCACTGCTTAAATCTGCTTTTCAGCAGAATAACAGCTTTGTGGAAGGGAAGAAAGAAACAAACTCACTTCTCTTCCCAGATGAATAAATAAAAAAGTACTTCACACCGCTGTTTGCAGAGATAAAATGTAGGAAAAAAAAATTTGCTTTAAGGGGGGAACAATCCCACAGAGTGGGACTCCATAGGAATGTTTGGCTTCAGCCCCTGTTTCTACTGTGCAGTTCCTGAGTAACCTTCTGTGTATCTTTTCATTTCTTTGTACTTTAGTCTCCTATTTGTAAGTCAAGAATGACAGTTTTTTCTTCATAAATAGAAAATTGTAGTAAGCAATTAAGCTACAGGTTTATAGGCAACATTATAAATGTGACAAAGTGTAAGACACTATGACTGGGGAAAAATCTTAAAGGTGCAAAATGTATTGTCTCAGCTGGATCTTAGGTGTACATCTGTCAGTTGTCACGTGCCTTCTATTTGTTTTCTATCAAATAGATAGCTTAATTATTTGAGTACCGCTAGGCTGATGAGTGGGCTGCTTCATGGTTTTTTGTCCCAGTTGACTTGTTCAATTATGACTTAAGTCTCTGCATAGAGCTGAGGGACACCACAGATTGCATCTGTGTGCTCTGCCAGTTTACCCAGTTATCAATGACAAACTGGATGGCCTTAAAGCATGATGGAGATCAAATACTCTGATTCCACTTTGACCGAGGTAGGTCTATGCACAGTAAACTGATAACAAAGCAAACAGTAAAGATCTTGTTTTCTTTCATGTATTTTGGGGAAGGATTTCTTTGTCTTATAGCATTTTCATCTCATGTGGAGTGCTTTGTAAATACTAGTGTATAGCAAATACTTGTGTGTGTCTATAAGCATTGCTTGACTTGTGCTACCTCACTAGCATTTCATTCTGCAGTAGCATTAGTATTAGGAAGAGCAGAAGAGAATTTGGCTCTAGGCAAATGACCGATTTCTCATTTGGCCAGCCTAGAATGAAATGGGTCCTTGAAACCTTGAGAGTCCAGGAAGTTAAAAAAAACTTATGTGCCTTCAGACATCCTGATTCCCCCATGACATTGTTTGAAATTAATACACGTCTCTGAGAGCAATCTGGAAAATCACACAGACGTGTTGGGTAAGGGTGGGCCACAGGGAGACATCAGCTCTCTGGTGGCGGCGAACGCGGGTCGATTGCATCAACGTTGTGTTTGTGAAAGATTTCATGGAGGGTGTCAGTCCTTGGTGTGCAGACTTTGGGCTGCCCAAGGCTTGGTCTGGCTGGGCTGGTGAATGGACATGACGTCCAAGGTGGGAGCGCATGGAAATGTGGGTGAAGCAATGAGAGGTCCCAGCAGGAGAGATCTCCCCGGGCTTCATCCTGCACCCTCTGGTGCAGCACAGTTCCCCAGTAGTGCCATACACAAAAATACAAATGCCATCCCTTTTTTTTCAGTTGACAAAGAAAATGATAAATAGGTGGAAAACCTCACTTAGGAATTTGGAACCCAAAGGGAAATACCATAAAGCAGAAGTCCTACATCCAGAGGTCTCGGGAGAGACGTCACTCTTACTCATAGCTGTACAAATTCTCCTTGATCCTGTTGTATACACTGGTACGAAACATAGTTTGGTTTCCCCATAGCAAAATGTTCTATTTCAGACTTCTCTATGTGGCAGTTTTTTTTGGTTTTCTATATTTTCACTGTTTTGTGAGTTTCCATAGTCATTTGATTTGAGCGCTGGTGATTTTGACTGGGTAACAAAATACATGAGGATAAAATACTTTTGCTCTTTGCCAAAGAGGAGAAGAAAGAGGTTCGTCCTCCCCAGAAGCGCTCCCACTACCCATGAAAACTGGAAAGATATCTGTGCTCATAATGACAATTGTCCCACAGATGTCCAAAATGAGCAGTTGGCCTGGAAACATTCCTATTTGAATAAATGCCTTGGATAATGCAGCTATATAATTTTAGCGCAGTGATTTGGACTATGCTTTGCTTTCCCATAGCAGTAGTCCACTTTTTTCCACTTCTATTCCTTTTTTTTTTTTTCTTTTGACTTTTTACACCCACTCAATCTCTTCACTCATTTTTCTCTCATTATTTTTGGCCAGTGAAAGCTGCGCATACATCACTGAATACAGGTTTTTCTTCCCTTACCTCCTTCCTTCCTCCAGAAACATCGGAGCAATGCACTCCTCTAGCAGCGCACATACTTTAGAGAAATTCTTTCTGTTTAGAGCTCTGCTTTTCCATTGTCAGGATTTAGTAGTAATTTTTTTCCCTTCTTTCTTTCCCTCCCTGCTCTTTTCTGTGAGATAAGCAATCCTAAAGCACCCCTGCTAGAGGAAGGCAGCCACGTTGCTTGCCCAAGCTCATTCCTTATTTTCTCTGGTTCTGACATCCTCCCTTTATCCAGGTGTATTGGGTTTTTTATAAAAAGCTCAGCTTTTCTTGCTGGGCTGTATAGCAGCTTTGTACTGCAGCTGGTCAGATTTAGGTTGTGCTCTGGCATGAATTCAGTCCAACTTAGTTGACCAAATTCTTGAACTTTCCATTATGTAAATGCACTGTACCTGTGCTGATTACTTTTTTTTTTTTTGTCCATTCAATCCAACTTCTACTAAAGCTCTAATTTTATGAGATCTGACAGAATTTTATGTGGAGGGATGGGGCACTATAAAAGCACATTCATGTCTGGTATTCCAGTCCCGTTCTCCTCCCTCCTCCAGTCTCTCCTAAAATGTCAGTAGTAATTTTTCCAATAATTTGGTCCTATTGCTTAAAATATATTTTTTTTCCTTTTAAGAAAATATATGACAGTAATTTCACTCCTCAAACAAGGTCAGTTCTTGCCCCATGATAAATCATATTTTTGAACAGATTTTGTACAGAACTTGGAAAGAAATCCCTGTGGAAAACCACCTGCCTTTCTCTTCTCCATTACACACACAGTCACACTACTGGGTTTGAGCCTTTCACTGTTGCTCAGGACAACGTTTCATGCCATAAACTTTATATATATAGTCATCTGAAATGGGCATGCCCATGTGCTGGGTTGTGCATGCATGTACACATACATGTGCGAGTGTGTATGCATTTTGGAAGAGCGAGAACAACTTGTTTTCTCATGACATTTATGCACATATGGCATGGAGGGTGGAGCCTGACTCTGCACCAGGAGAGAATGAGAAGGGGAAAAGCTGAAATGAGAGGTTCAGCCTGGATATAAGGAGATGGTTTTCCCATGAAGACAGCTGAGTGGTGGGGCAGGCTGCCCAGGTGCCACCTCTGTCTCTGAGGGCTTTTAAGACCTGGCTGGGAACAGCCCTGAGCAACCTGGTCTGACCCTGCACTAAATGTGTAAATGCCGAGGCCTCTTCCAACCCATATCATCCCATGATCTTACGATTTCATGGCCTTAAATGGCGCCTTTCATTTTCAACTTCTCGTCTGTCTTTCCTCCAGTTCTCAAAAAGTTTCTTTCTATTTATGGAAAATTATAATCTTCTGCATGTTGGCGGAAAATTTTCTATGCCTGAATGTAAATAAATTACAGACTTGGAAAAAAAAAAAACCCAAGCAGGCTAATAACTCGTGCAATGTATCACTGCAGTGATCTCAAGTAGATATGAATTCAGCCTCGGGTGGTGGTGGTTTATTTCCTCTGTATTTTATTTGTTGTCCATGTGTTAGTTCGGTGCTTTGTTAGTTCCAGAAGTAATTTGTTCTAGAGAATCGCATTTCAAAACATCTCTGAGAAGGTGTTGAATGTTTTGCTCATTTAGTGCTTGCAAAACAGGCAAACTCTCTCCGTCGGCTGGTTTGCAGACTGCAAAGAAATCTGCTCCATTTAACACTCTCTATCTTTCCAGCTGGAAAAAATCTGAGTGTGAACTAATGGCAGATTTCCCAGCTGGCAATTAATATTTGCCGATTCAACTTTGCAGCGCTGCTGACAGGCTGCTTCGGTGGCAGTGAGATGGATTCCAAGCTGTTGGGAAGCATGCAATTAATCCCTCTGGGGAGTAGGCTGGGATTTTTGACGTGTAGGTCTGGCCTATAATGATCATTTTGGTGTCCAATGTAAGTATATTAGGAATTTCAAATGTTGCAGAGATAAGTGCTACATATAATGCAGGTACGTGTTTGCTCTCAGTAGGGCTGATACAGTTCTCACTAACTGAATACTTCACGACTCTGAATACCAAAGGGATTCCTTGCTATTCCCGTGCCACCTTTTCAGCTCTCTCCACTGAGCCTTTTGGGGAGGGATCAATTTTACCTGGCTTTTCAGGCTGAATCCTCTTAAATGTGTTTGACAGCTTAACTCCTTATAAACAGACTGCATCAATCGTTGGGGTAAATTATGGAAATTCCATTGATCTATGTGAGCATGCGAACATGAGACAGTCTGCTTCTAGCTTTGGTAATAGGAATTTTGTAGGACTACGTCTAAGGTCTTTAAGAGTAGTTTTCATTTTAAAAGCCCTTTGCTCGCGTTACTGAAATTCGTGGAAGGGAAACCTTGACCCTCTAAGAGTCAGTTGTGAAACTCTCCCTGATATAGTTGGGATTTCATTGGAAATCAAATGCCAGTAAGAAGAGAGCGTGGAAAGTTTAAGCATAAGAAGAATAATCAAACTTAGCAAAGGTCCTAAAGAAGACCCTCAAAAGTCCCCAAAGAAGGAATGCATGTAAGAATTTAAAAACAAAACCAACAGAGTCTTTGAGACCTAACACGTTCTAGTAATAGAAAGCCTTTGCTGAGGACCTCGTGGCTATAATAGTAATCCTATAGGTTCAAAGGAAAGTGGGACTGGAGCACTGTGATGGACACTAAATTTGACATAGTCAATCAAAAGGTGAATTATGTCCGCTGTAACTCCTCTCAGTGGTGCCATTTTCTGCTTGTGCTTCGCCAAAAACAAATCTCTGTTTCCCTGATGCTGCAACTCCACATAGACTGGTGACGGATTTCAGATACGGTCGGTAAAGCTGAAATGGGGGAAAACGTACCATGGATGAAGCTAGTGGAAAAAGTGGTGTTATCTAAAGTGATCCCTATCCAGCATTCCTGGTGGGTTTATAGCTCCAATTTGAGACAATGGCCATTTGGGGAGTGCAGGAGTAACTGTTAACGTGGCCTTTTGTTTTTAATATGAAATTGTGTAAAGTTTGTTTTTTACAACAGTCATATGACTGGGGCCCCCGTGAACAGTTCGGTGACTGTTATCTGTTTCATCTTATTTAAGGACCTATTAATCTTCTCTGGTTGCCAGTCTTGACGTGTATGGCCATAACATCTCCCATAAAACCAAACAGTTTCATATTATGTGTCAACTAGTGAACAAAGGAATTAAAGGATATTTCAGTAGCAGTATTAACATCTTTAAAAAAAACCAAACCAAAACAAAAAGGCAGTTGGAATTCTTCTTTCTAATTTCTTTCTCCCTTACAATTTAGGGTGTACTGGTTGAACTGCAGTCACAGAAGCCCACAGTTAATGAAATATGCAGCCTGTCTGCCTTGCTGGAGGACCATGCCAGCATCAAGCACTGTTTGGGAATCCCTACTCTGCATGAACGTAAAGGAGAGTATGATAGGTGATTAAGAAAGGGCTTTAAGGAACTGTTTTGACTTTGAAAATAGAAAAGCTCAGCCTAAAACTCTGTGGCATGGAGGAAGATAATGGTAGCATGAGATGGTCTCAGTCTAAAGCATCCAGAGTTGCAGCTTAATATGGTTGAGGGCAGAGAAATGAGATGCAGCTCATTATTCTTTAGGGTGGCATCTGCTGAGCCAGCTCAAAGCCTGGCACCAGTAAACCTTCACTGCAGTGATTTCAGGAGAGCTGAGAGGTGATAATGAAGCTTCTTTTGATGCGTAGCCTTAGCACTGGTGATGGGGAATGAAAGCAGAGGAGGAGGATAGAGAATCAAAGTAAAGGATGTGGGAAGAGACACAGGGATGTGGCTTGCATTTACCCATTGGAGTTCCTGTGCAAACTTTGGTACTGCTGCCTGCAACGCTCAGTATGTCAGGGGATGTTTGTCTTTCGTTTTTACCTATTTTTGTGTGCTGTTTGCATCTGACACATGCTTGGTGTGATTTGATGGCTGTCTGGACTCACTGTGTCCACCTCACTTTTCTTCTCTGCAAATCAGGTTAATATTTATTGCACATGAATTTGGAAGCTTAAACCATACTTAAATATTGAAGAGCCCTATGTAGGAAACATTAAAGAAAACTTTTGGGTTTTTTTATTTTGTTGAATGTAATATTAGCTCTCACCTTTCCCTCAGCAATTTTCCAAACCGCTCTAGGTGATGAATAAACTGGAGAAATGCCAGCAAAGTGGGGCACGATATTATGAAATCATGATTAAAAAGTGACGTATTTACTGAGCCTCTGCATTGCTGAATCTGTCATAGTCCTGAAAAGAGCTTGGATGCTCAGAAGTTTACCTGCTTTTTTTTTTTTCCCAAAAGTTGCTAGTCTAATAAAAGATATTGCCTTTCCCTGTAAACCCTGTGCACATTTTAGTTCTTAGACCATCATGGTTGCACCAACACTACTACAACAACTTTTTTTTTCTTTTCCCCTTATGTCTTACTTCTTTTTCAACTCTTCTGTTGCTTCTGCAGTAATTTGGAGGATTACTAATGTGTCGATATTATGAAAACATAATTGTGTCAAGCTATAAATTTCAGAATGCAAATTCCTGAGGGGTGCTCATGGGCAGGACTGTCCCCCAGCTGGGTGTCACTTGGGGTGCATGCACGGGCAATGTTTGCGTAGCAAAATGCCGAGGTAACCAAGCTGCTAGCAAAGCACTCCCTGGTGTTTCCCATTGACTCTGACTGGAACTAACGGTAAAATTGGTGATCTAAGCATACCTGAGTATTGGGAAGGATTGAACCCAATTCTGGATACTCTGTGGCTGCACTCAGCATTGTATATGGACTCCTACTCAATCTCCTAATGAAGGGATATTTGGATTGAAGTTTGATTCAGTTGAGTTTCTAGGGCTTGTATCAAAAATTAATGGAATCAAACAATCTTACGGTTGGACTTCATGATCTTAAAGGTCTTTTCCAACCTAAATGATTCTATGAAGTGTCTACATCCATGGTTTTCCCAGTGGAAGGGAAGGATTGCGCATGCTTTGTGTTACCCAAGTAATTTCAAGTGAAGTAGAACAAATATTGCATAAAAATAGAGAACAAATAGGTTTTTATACTTTCTTCACTGGCAGAGATTAAGAAATTCCTATTGCTATTTAATTCAAGTGTTTTCTGTGCTGGAAAACCCTCAAATTTCAGTGCTGAACTGCAGTAATTCAGCATTATTGGAATGCTCTTTAAGTGCTTCCACCTAGAAGAGCATCAGGTGGAAACTAAGGACGTTGGTTCAAGAGAGGGGGAATTTATGTATGTGCAAAATGTCACCTGTGGAGAATATATCTTACAGCTTCATCTCCTTGTGACCACAAAGAGCAAAATACTTCTCCTTGCTGGGAGATTTATGCGAGAGCTTGAGTTGGCTTGCTTGGGAGCAAGTGCCGAGCCTGGACCTCAGAGCATGGAGGTACAAGTGGAAATTGCACACAGATCACTTCAGATGCACAGCATGGTTAGCTCAGTTGCACGTAAAGAATATCCTACATTGTGATCTCTCCTAGATTGGGGTTTCTCCCCAGGGCCGGTTGCCTTTCCCGGCAGCCACTGCAATTCTGCAAGAAACCAAGTCCCAGTTTGGCATGAAATCTCTGCTGCAAAGAAAGGCCAAGTAATTTGAACAGATTTCCTGTGAGCCATTGTTAGCTGAAAATTAAAACCATTAATGTTTTCTTTGCCCCTACTAATAAAACACTTGGACTATTCCCTAAAAATTTGGATTCTTTCAGAATTAGGTATGTCGGCTAATGGGTGACCACAGGAATCAGGAGCTGAGCTCTTCAGTGCTCTTGTGACACTTGTGAAGTTGCCTTCATTTCTCTAAAATTACATGAATTGTATTCAGAGAAAAAAATCCTGATTTTAATTAAGGGCCTCACAAGTTACCTTTTGAGAGGTAATGTTCAGTTTGGTGCCAGGCGGCTCTCTGGGACACCTCCAGCTCTCTGCTGAGACAGAGGCCAGGGAAAAGCTTAAAAAAAACCCCAAAAACCCAAACAAACAACAAACCCCAAGAGAGACCAAGAGATTGCTTTAAAAAGAAAACCAAAAAGGTTAAAAGGTGGAGATGAGCATTAAAGATTAAGACAACTAGACTGTGGTAAAGGATGCTGGAAACTGAATGGAGGAAAACAAATGTATAGAATAAATTTTAGGGCTAGGGGAGACTCGGGCAAGGAGATTTAGAAGTGCTTTAAAGATAAAAAGGACTGATGCTTGAGAATAGTTGATTAAAAGCTATTCAGCACAAATGCTAATTTTTCTGGGTGCTCAGTATAAAAATCCATGGAGCAAATTGAAATTCTGAGTGCTGGGGAATACCAACAGGCTGGATGCTGCAGATTCAATTAAGTGGCTGCAAGGGAAAAAGCAGGTGCAGCTTCCACCAGCCTTCGCTCCTTCCTGCCTCTCTGCTCTAGGATTTAATAGGTGCTTTTTGCTAATATGCTGAAGAGGGCTGAATCCTACCGGAGGTGTCGTGAAGTCAGAGGAATACTTTTTAAAATAAGCACTCCGCCAGAGCTTCGCAGCACGAGGTACTGATAAAGCCCTTTGTAATTCCCCGGTTGGTTTTTTGCATATTATATTGAAGCTGTCTTCTCGTTGGAGGTGCATGAAGTGCTGGTGAGGTTATCTGCCTTCCCTCGGCCATGTGAAATGAAACTGTTCCCACGAACATTAAAACTTGACATAGTGAGCTAATGAATGATCTGCAGATTTGGTCTATCTGCTAGTCACTCGAAGGCTCTTTGAGTAGAAACTTTTTTTTTTTTTTCTTTTTTTGGTAAAAAGCTGAGTCACAGAGAGGAATTTCAATCCTAAAGTACATAGTTAATTGGAAGTGCAACCGTTGCAGTGTTTGTGTAGGGATGGGTGCTGCGGTAGCGGAGGGATTCATGCCCCATCCTTTTGCCCAGTGCTGATTTAGGTGGTCACTGTGCGTTCCAGCGATGCAGCATCCAACCATGGCTCATTGACTTGCAGGTACTGATTGCCTGGCTACTTCATGTGAAGTAGCACCGTCGCTGGCACCTTCCTGTGGGGTCTGCTCTGCTGCTGGAGTGTACGTGTAAATCCCATTACCTCTAATTGAGCAGGGATCAATCACAAATTAAGGAGTAAGAGGAAGGTTTCCAGGTGAGATTTAAATGGGAGGCTTTTACTGATAGCATTTTGCATTTTCCATCAGAGTGTCCTAGAATGCTTTACAAAGATTAATGAATTAGACCTCGCAACACCCTTGCATGCCAGGAAAATAGTAATCCACTCATTATAGAGGAGGATTTGCAGTCTAGAAGGGAGCCAGTGACTTTCTCAAGGTCATAGAAGTGACTATCAGAGCTCTTGTTAAATCACCCTAATTTTAGGCTCCCGGTCCCTATAAAATCCCCTGGCATGTGCTGTTTTTCCTATAGGTTTTGCAGGGGTGAAGGAGGAACACGGAGTGGCTGGGGCTACTGAATGCAGAATCCCTGTGCCCAAGCAGGGATGCAACAGGTAGTGGTCAGCAGAGGTGTGATCATGGTGTATAATGTCCATAAGTGTGGACTTGTGCTGTCCTTGGCATGCAGAACAGCAGGTTTTGAAACTCATCTGGCTGCTGTACTCGCATAAAGAGTTGCCCCATGTTCGGGTCTGGGGTTCTGGAAGGGAAAGGAAAGGAAATACTGCAGGTTTGCAAATGCAGTTGCAGCCTCCTCATCTCGTAATGATCTTGCTGAACAAAAAAATCCCCAAGGTAATGAATGTGTGTGATGGAGAAAACCACAGCTCGTTCCTCTTCTGCTCTTTCAGTTAAAAATTCAGAGGAAGAAAGAACTGCACAATGTGGAACAAGAAACTTGCTCACTTACAATCATATTTAAATGTAACCTTCCTAGTAAAAAGCCTATTGGTGTGACAAGTCTAAAGGAAGACATTTGCTTTCCTTTTCAGTGAGGGTCATTTTCACTGAAAACAGCTTGATGGGCTAAACAGAGGTTCACCTGTGAGAGGTTCACCATGTAAAATGCATGGGGTTTGTCTCTACCTGCAATGACTGCAATGTCCTCGCAGGGTCTGTCAGAGTTTTCCCTCCTTGCTTGCTTTTTGTCTGCCACGCTGGCAATTTAGGTGGGAGTTTAGTGAAAGCAGCCGCTTTTCAGGAATAATGTGAAGAATTTTATTTTTTTAAATTATTTCGGAGTAATATCTGAGCTTTCAGTGGGGTTTTATTTATTTATCCTGGTCAGAGGGTTGTGATCAAAATGTAGAAAAGCTCAAGGGAAAGAATTTGAGCGCATCCAAAATACACGCGGGGCTTTTGCTTTGCTGTTAGAGCTCAGACAAGGCTTTGCCGTAGTGGTGTTGTCACCTCTCCGCTGTTCTGGTGCGGCAGCTTGCCAGAGGGGTTTGGAGGAGGTGTTGGTGCCCCGGCCCTGCAGTGGTTCCTCTCTGCAGGGTTAAGGCACGGGCAAGGACCCTGTGGATGCGGGTTGGTTCTGGGCACCCTTCTCCAACGCCGGCCGATCTTCTCGCCAGAGGTTTTCTGGTGGAAGCCACGATGCTGAATGCCAGGTGTTATTACAGGGTTTTTTTCCATTAAATCTAGAGCAAGCCAAATATGGTGAAAAAACATTTGTGGTGAATATTTCATCTATAAGCTCTTTGGCTGTATCTATGGCCCTGTAGTTTGATATTTATGAATATTTAGCAAATCGGTTTACTAACAGGAATGTTGCCAGGAAGCAAATGTTCCTGTATATTTGTAGAAAACCAGATTTAACTTTGTATTTGCAGTTACTTGCTGTGGAAGCCCCATCTTAGTGCTCCTCTGGGAGGACTGACATAGCCAATTAAAGCAAATGTTGTTTGGCAATGTGATTCTCAGAACCTGCCTGTGAATAAACTCAGTCAAAGACTGACAGACAGCTGGACCAGCTGTGGATAGTTACCCCTCACCATAGCATCTGGGTGCCTTGCAGGTAAACAGGTAGCAATAGCAAAATCTCTTGTGGGCTTGCAGGAACCTCTGATATTTGGTCTTTTTTTTGGATCAGAGCTGTGCTCAGGCTCTTCTGAGGGAAAGACTCAGGAATAAATATTTTTGTTAGGGGTGTCCCATGTAATGTGAAGGGTTTCAAAGTGTAACTGGACTCTGGGTTCTGCTGCGTTCCTCTGGCTTGAATTGTAAAACAGTGTAAAGGAAAATTGCCACGGCGCTATTTTCATATGGCCAGTGTTTGAGTATTAAATTCTAGAATAACATGGAAAAAAAAATATCAAGTGCCATGAATACCCACTCAGCTTAAGGACTCCAAGTGCTGGGAACTCACTATGAGCTGTGCAAAAGGCTGCGGCGGTGTGGGACTGTGGGGTGGGCATTACGCGCTCTGGTCCTTCTGGGCAGGGGCTTCAGGGGTGCTCCTGCAACGGGGGGTAGAGATTTCTGTTTGCTCAGTGTGGAGGATCATCTCTGTCCCAAAGACTATGGTTTAAGCTGTACAGAGGTATCACACCGGTGCGTGGTGAGGGAGCATTTCTTTCCCGTGGGCTCCATGCACTTGGGATGCCTGCTTGGGGGAAAGGAGGTTGGAGTAAGGAATATTTACTTTTTAGAGCGTAAAATGCATGCTCTAAACTAGAGTCAATTGGTTTTATTCAGTTCACGTGCTCCAACAAACACAGCCCTCGTTTGAGGGGCAGGTTTGTGTTGGCACTGCGTGGCTGCTCCTGCTCGGCTGGGCTGGCATCACCCTCCTGCCTCCTGCGTTTGTCCCTTCTGTCCCGAGCACGGAGCAATCTGTGTTAGTAAAACGTCAGGCTGCTGAAGGCATTGATCATATGCAGGTTTCTGATGCTGGACGGTTTTCATGCAATTCGCTTGGCTGGCTGGTACCTGCAGCGCGGGTGTGCGGTGAGGAAGTCACGCTCACAGTGCTGCACCTCTCCATCCCACGGTTTCCCATAACTTTCCCATTTGTTCCATACAGTGGTTATCATCAGACTTTATTCTTCGCCCTGCCGTAGGCATGCAAGAGATGTGGCCATTTTCTGGAGAAAATGATTTGTAAGAATAGTTTCCCAGAAGCAGAAACTCAGGGGTCAACCTATCTAAATGCAGGAGGTACAACTCGGATAGCATTTCGGAAGAGCTCCACATCCAACATGTGCGTGAGATGCTCAGCACATCTGGAAAACATCTGTCTTGGACTCTTTAAGTTGGCATTGTCATTCTTGGAGTCATTGTAAAACAGGGCCTTGTGGAAAATGTTTAGTGTTCCTGGACACATTGTGTTTTGTTTTAATGGTAAAATAGCTTGTTAGGTCCAAACAAACTGGCAGAAAATCTTGCTGAAGCTGTACAGTGTTGCGGAAGTAAAAGGCTATTAAGACAAAAACCTCAGCCCCTCTGAACCCGTGAGATTTTGGCTGCTTTTTTACTGGAACAGAACTGAAAGATAATGAAGGCATTTTGTAGTCCCACACTGGCTTTCAGCTGGGTTTTATTTTACATAATGAGTTGGTGAAAATCAGAGTGCAGTTACTTTGGGTTCACTTTAGAAATGTGAACAGGTTGCAGGCTGCAGTTTTGGGTTCATCGGTTATAGCTAATTCCTTTGGCTCTTTTAAAGCAGAAAGGCTTCATTTTCCTTTGCAAGAAGCAGTGTGGGCACAGGCAGCGCACGGGGCTGCCCCAGCCGCAGCGAGCTCGGCTCGGAGGAGCTGTCGGAGCCTTGCTCCTCCTGAGCAGCTGCCTCCCAAATGCCTACCCTTTCTGGCCTGATGGGATTTGGGGCAGATTTTTTTAAGTCAGATTTCTCCACTTTCTTAAGTTGATGGCAATTTCCTAATGGATAGAAATTATTCAAAGGGTGTCTTTTTGTGTTTTCAGTAAAACTGACTTTTTTTTTTTTCTTTTTCATCTTGTTTGTTTTTTATTTTCTGCATTGGGCTGAGGTGTTTTTAATGTTGTATGAATAGAAGACATTTTGCTCCTTTTTGTTTTTGGTTTTTTTTTTTTTTTTTTCAATCTGGTTGCAGAACATGTGCTCCAGAGCAGAGGAGGCCACATTTATCTGCTTAACACTTCCTTGCACTCAGCTTTGGTTTTGGGGCTTCAAAAAAGATCAAGAATTGGAGAAGTGTTTAAGAAATGCTTTGTTATCCTGTAAAATACTGCTATGGCCATGAGAGTGGATCTAGTTTATAATGATCTGATCTGTACTGTCTTGTCTACACAACTGAAAGTCTTTGGTAACCTAAGCTCTGGGAATGTAGTATTATAACTTATTTTTCCTGACATTAACATACATAAAATACTAACAGTTATCCCAAAAGAACACTTGCCAATGGGGACCTAGCTTAAGAAAGAAGCAGCCTTGAATCCACAACTCTTGTCCCCTTGCTCCTCAGAAAGGCTCTGGAAAAAGCCATCATCCTCAACAAGGAGCTGGGGAACTCTGACATTTTGAAGTAATCAGGTGGAATTACTGCATCTCTCAGTATCTTTAACCTATTTACTGACATTTCATTCACATCATCTCATAACGTTCATTGGATCAGAAAACGGCCTAAAGCCACATCTGCAAAATGCTTCATAAAGAGTTTTGGTCTGAGAATGCAGTATCTTCGTCTAAGTTTTCTATGGAATATCTTATTTCTTGTATCTTTTTTTCTTCTATGGTTTTCTCCATTTATTTGTGCCATGGTTTCAGCTCAGTCGGTAACAAAGCTCCACCCAGCCGCTCGCTCGCTTCCCACCCCCTCCCCTGGCCACGGTGGGATGAGGAGAAAATCCAAAGGCAGGCTCGTGGGTCGAGACAAGGACTGGGAGGGATCACTCCCCACTTATGGTCACGGGCAAAAGACAGGCTCGACTTGGGGAAGAAACAAAATCAGTTTAATTTACTACCAATTAAATCAAAACAAGGATATTAGGAAGGAAAACCAAACCTCAGAAGGCCTTCCCCCCACCCCTCCCTCCTTCCCGGCTCAGCTCCATTCCCGGTGCTTTCTACCTCCTCCCCCCGGCGGCGCAGGAGAACAGGGGATGGGGGTTGAGTCAGCTCGCCACACATCGTCTCTGCCGCTCCTTCCTCCTCAGGGTAAGGATTCCTCACTCGTCCCCTGCTCCACCGTGGGGTCCCTCCCACGGGAGA